>BPTQ01000008.1:263679408-263764313 GCA_019973895.1 Chrysanthemum seticuspe | reverse complement strand
CATTAAATATGTGTACAATATTATCCATATGATTTCTACATAGAAATTCAAACCACTAGGGTTTTTCATCTCTTTGAAGAAACTCATTTCCATTCTCTAGTCTAACTATTAAGATAAACCAAATTTCCAAAATTGATTATCTTTATGGACAGCATCTTTAACATTCATAGTATGAGTAATTTTCCCAATTCAAAATTTGGTAATCCATCATAATGATTATCAGGTTTACTATAATCCTGTAACTCATATTTCTCAGCATATAAGTCAAATATCTGAGATATCCTTGCAGATCTATGAATGAAAATTCCATCATCATGAGGTCTATCAATTACATGTCTAACCTCATCATGATCTTTACTAGTGTGTTTTAGAAGATTATGTATCTTGTAATTTTATCTTTCAAGATAAAAAACTCCCACTTGCCTTTTGTAATATATAGACTATCTATATATACTTAGCAATTAGAGCAAAACTACATTGTTCTCTATTTGGGACATTACAAATACACATTGATAATTCTTGACATTAGTTTGTTAATAACCTATTCATAAGTGGTTTAACAAATTCAGAATCTTCAACTTTAAAACTTAATGTGATTCATCACATTCCATAATGAAATGGTGTTTTATTAATCTTCTAGGTTGGAGTCATATTGAGTATATTCAATCCATACTCAATATTCTAACCTTGTTACTTTTTAAGAAGAAGTTATGGTTATCATGAATCAAACAAATCAAATAGAGTTTGATTCTCCTAACTGAACATACCATCAACTTGTGGTATTCATTAGAATTTAATATTGTAAGACAATCTAACAATATATAAGATAAACATATTCCTTTTGACTTACCTATTTACCAACTAAGTCAACTTAATGGTATAATAGACTTTCCAAGCCAATTTCATGCTTTATAACACAAGTACTCTTTAACCAAGTTACTTCATATCCATGTCTCAACAAGAAACATAAACTGTTATAATCCCATTATACGTTATAAATCATTGATCAACTCAATGACTTCTTGTATATGTCTTAATTAAAAAACATAACAAGTTAACGTCTTACTTTATTATAAGTCTTAAAAGACTTTATGTTTATGTCTTTACAATGAATCATAACCATGTTTAACTAAAGTAATTATGAACACAACTCTTGTTTTCAATAGTAATTTCAAGTTAATTTATTTCACTTCACAATAATGTAGGACTACATTATTCTTCATTTATGTCATTCCAAAATACATAAATAAACAAATTGAAGTAGGATTAGATTACTTCATTTAATTTTATGTCATTCTAATAATACACAAGTATTTAATTTGAAGTAGTCTTATATATCATTTTGACACAAGTTCTAAATACTTGTCTAATTTAGAAACTGCAAATATGTCCATGCAAGGTCTGACTTCACATAGAGATTTACTTTGTTATTGCAATCTCGCCAAGTTCTGACATGACGTAAATTGCAACACCAAGTGTTTCTTGAATTAGATATGTACAAGTTATATTAGAATGTTGGTCTCTTACCTTGCAGTCAAGAGAATCCATTAAATCATATAACTATATGTTGTACCTTGCACACAATATAGATTTCTCCCACTTGTGCATGGAACAACATCATGTAGCAGATAAACAATACGACATATGTTTGTTTATGTGACTAAATGATTGTGTCATTGATATTAGCATAACTAGTAGATGTAGAACCACTTCATTGTCTAATAAGGAAACGTTCATGACTATCCTTGAAAACATAAGTGTCTACAAGTGGAAAGTAATTATCTTAAGACATTCTAGAGATAATCTGGGTTACTACCAAGATGACAAAGCTTGTAACTCCCACTGAATAAGAGATCATTACATTAATTCCTTATTCAGTAATAAGAACACAACACTCCCACTGGATTTGACAACACTGTAAGTGTTTCATTAACCAGTGAAAGAAAATAGTGTATTATTTACTTCCTACACCTTTGGGAAAGTCCATACATAACAATTACAAATGTACTTAAAAGAATGTATTCTACTATGTAGATGATGAATTTATCCATCAATACTATTAACTTGAAAAATTGGGCATGCAATTTCTTTCTTAATAGTTCTACTATTCCAACAATTGTAAGTAGTACTTTTAAATAGTCAAAACACAACAACTAGATAAAATATGCTAGTTTGTCTTTTACCAATTATACAGTAATTAGTCTAGCTTCTAATTTAATAACTCAGAAATATGCAATTTTCTTAACTATTAAAATTTGCTTATGAGTTATGTATTTTAGAATTTAGACAATTCTAATTGTCCTATCATACCTTTCTTCATTCATGAAAAGGAATAGGATTGAATCTCACTCTTTCTTAGAAAAGAGGACTAGGTTTATTCTTTTAGTAAAGTTGACTCTACCAAAAAACCCTTACAGGTGTAGATCAATTTACCAATACAGGAATAACCTTCGTTTACGGTTTAATGTTGCATTAATACATTTAAAGAATTAGAAAAATTCAATTTTAGTATTTTCGATAATTAAACTTTTCAAGAAAATAAAATACCCAAGGTAATATTCATATAACCATAGTATTTTCTCGAAAACTAGGATCCAAATTATCATAGGTTCATTACATCAGTTGATCTGCTAGCAACGAACGCATATAATAAGGTAATCTGTCGAACATTAATTGGCAAACAATTTCCAACTCCTAGATTATTATGGGATTTATATTTTCCAACGCTATTGCAAATATAAACATGTTTCATCCCATCTTATGCCATTGAGTCCAGGTCTCACTTCCTACTCAACTTAAGTATCTAACTTAAAGAACTGCAAATATGTCCATGTAAGGTCTGACTTTACATAGAGATTTACCTCTCCATCACAATCTAGCCAAGTACTGTCATGACGTAAATTGCAACTTCAAGTGTTCCTTTTAATTAGATGGCATATTCTTAATTTAAAAGGGTACTAGTTTTGATTTTATGTGGTCAAATCAAATATGTACAAAGATGTCATGCATTCATCTTGTAGCATAATTTTAATAAAAAACTTTTTATTACCAATTCATAAAGATCAAATTATCAAAGTTTTGATTGAGGTATTGGGTTCACCAATCAAGGAATTTAGTGTTAATTATCATCCATTATACCGTACTTTTGCATAAGTGTAAACACTTAGTGTTTCGGATAATTACCACCGAAGTGGCGCATGGAATTAAAACTAATTCGCCCTTAAGATGAGCTTGTACTTTTATGGCTTACTAAGTAGCTCCATTCGAACTTACAGAGGGCAGAGGACCAGGTAAGCGCAAAAGCATAACCTTAGACATCCTTTCAGTGTGACTGTGCGCACTTCTTAAATAACCCCTTTATAGTTCATTCTAATGGGTGAGCCGTTCAGTCATTGTACCAAAGTCACCAATCAATTAAACTATTGAAAACTTAACTCTTCCAAAACCAATCAAATTTCACCATTGTTTAGTCCGTATTATTTTTCTATTCAAAATTACCCTTTGCTTAAAACTGTCGCACATAATAAACAAACAAGTAATACCAATAAAAAAATATAAACAACTAAAAACAATGCGCACATAATAAACAATTTATACGTGTAAACAAGTAGCCACATGCAACTTATTCGATAAAACCCTATTAATAATCAATGTCTAGGTTAAATTAACGTATATATTAATTAGGGCTTTCACTCTCTCAATTGAAAGTGAGCCACATACATCGACGAATCGATTGCGTAAACCCATAATTAATGATATACCAAATTGCACATAATTGATTCATTAATGTATATAATTGGAGTCATCCCCAATTCAAGATTTTTCATAAATATACATGTGTATAAAACTTAACAATTAATCCAATCTTAACAATTAAATTAATAATACAAGCAACTATCCATGACAAACATGCATGTATCATCATGGATATAACATAACAATTATTCAATTAAGTCACAAGATCGCATACAATTCCATGTCACATAACACTTTATTCATGAATTTATCACGTAACAAATATATTAAATCTAGGTTTCAATATTGATAACATAACAATTAATATAAACCCTAAAAAAATTTAGGAAATCGACTAAAAAATTTTAGGGTTTCCACCCATAAAAAAAAATTCGATCCATAATAGATTTTTAAAACCAAATTAGGGCAAAAGCCTTAACCCTAAAATTAGGGTTTATATAATCATAACCAAAACCCTAGAATAAATCATATCAAACACAATACAATATCCGTTTTTTACGTGTTTAGTAATTAATTACTCATTAAAACCAATGACTCGTGATGCCACTGTTGGAATTATATAACATGACTAATCATAAATATAAACAATAAACATCAAAGTAAGTGCGGAAGCGTATAGGAACATATAATGAATAATTAATTAACTAAAGAATAAAGTATGCGTACCTTACTTGATTCTAGCCGAACAAGAATCAAATCCACAAACTAGCAATTAGGATGAACCCTAATTAGGGTTTATAGGATTATAAGAATTACCCCTTACCGTTTTGTAATTCAATCCAAGATAATAACAAAAGTATGTTATTACTATGTTCTTGTACACACGTACTAAACCGAATTAAAGTAATGCTAGTTTTTATCAAACAAATAACTTGGTTTGTGGAAAAGTAATGGATCAACACCAATAAGGTGGCCGATCGGTTTGTAGAGCATATACACACACAAAACTGATTTTAGGGTTTAGCTAATGAGCACAAGAGATAGAAAAACAAGACCCCTAGCCTTGTATATATACCCAAGCTAACTTGGTGAACAAGTTTGGTTTGTTTCCTTGTTTCCTTTGGCCGATCGGTTCATGGTATCCCATAGGGATTCCGGAACCTTCCCAACTATTGCAATTTAGTCCTTTTCCAAATACCTTTAACGCCTGTTAGTCCATTACATTAATTACTTAACGTTCATTAGTTATTTTGTTTAATAAATAAATAAATATAACGTTTATATTTAATTATTAACTTTAAATTCTCATACGTAAAGTGTGCAATCCCATAGTCTCGAGTTCGATCCTAACTCACGTCTATTAATTTATTGTCCATAAAACCAACATGTTGTTAGGTCAGATTGATTCAGTTTAGGTGTTAGCATAGGCTGGATAATTTTTTAGGAAGAGTCATTGCAAAACAGTAGGTTAGAGCTCAATTCAATGAGCTAAACTGGTGTTTGGATTAAACTGTTAGTTGGAATATTGTGCTTATCAGCACTTAGACTCTATTGCTTAGGTCTCATTTAGGTCCATTGCAGTCAAACCAGTTAGAATTTTGCATTCTAGAACAGAGATAGTCAATATTGCATTCAATCCAATCTTGTGCTCAACTCTGTTTGATTCAGTAGCTAAAATCTTGCAAACAGGTTTAGAAATACTTAAGATAGCTTGCATTAGTCTTATTTCACCATTAAACATCACAATCAGTCAGTCATTTGGGATCAAAAGTCATTTTAGTCAAAGTTTCATTTCTGTCAATAAAAGTCAAAGTAAAATTTCAGTTTTGTCCAAACTTTGTGGATTTTTCATGAACTCAGTTTTTAATAAAAATAATTGACACTTTGGGATTTTCTAGTTCCATTGGTCTCTTGTTGAAATCTGATTTTTGTAGGATTTTAGGAATTTTCTATAAACTCCTAATTAGCTTGTCAATTAAGCTCAAGTGCCCTGTGCACTGGTCACTGTGGTGTGACAGGAACTTGCAGAGTTTTTCACAAGCTCATAAGAGCTTGTGAGTAGCTGAGATTTGGTTTACAAGTCCCTTGCTAGGTCTAGTTTGGATTGCTTAAACTGGCTTTAGGTTTCTTGCTTATCCAGTAGCTTATTTTTAGGTTGCAAGTTAATAGGTAAAGCCTGTTTTGGCTTTTAAGTGCAATTCACACCAAATGCTTGTTTCCTGCTTTCCAGAGGTTGAGAGTGGTTAACTTAGGTTGCTTTCTAGTAGTTTTAGCATAAGTTAGGTCCTGTGATCACTTGATTCTCTGTGGCAGTCTATAGCTTATTTTTTAGTGCTTATTTATAAGCCATTCCACTACAGTTGCATTTTCTCACAAACTAGCATAGGTTTTCTTAATTTTTATAAGTTTAGAATATAATTTTAGCATTTTCCTGAAATTTTCATAATTTTTCATCACTGTTTAACATTTTTCCCCATTTAAATCAGTTTTTAGGACTTTTTAAATAGCTTTTAATACAAATAAATCAGAAAATCTTCAAAAAAATAAGTTCTCAATTTTCATAGATTAAGATAAATATAAAAACCAAAATAATATTTTTCCATAATTTTCCTAGTTTAAATAGTAATTTTTAGCAATTTAATTAGTTTTAAATAGTTTTTAAATCATAAAAATTAGAATATAAATCAGAAAAAATACAAATTCAATTTTCAAAAGTTTGTTTAGTTATTTTAGATTTTTGAAAAATAGTTTCACAATTTTCCTCTTTAATTTCATAATTTTTAGTATTTTAATTTAGTTTTAAAGTTTAAAATTAGTTTTTAATTCAAATTTATAAAAGAAAAATCAAGAAAATCCAATTTTAAAAATAGTGATAGCGTTTATTTAATATAATTTAGCTTTTTAATTTTCTTTCTCAGATTTTTCCTTTGTCATCTAGTATTATCATACCCCTTTTCCTGTTCAATATCACTCGATCACTACGCGTTTAGCTTCAATCGCACAGCTCGTTGGGACTTAACGACCTGGGGAAACACTAAACTCTCCTGGACTTAATTGCTTTGGTTTTAGACTGTTTGACTTTTATTACGGTTGACCATTCACAAGTGGTTGACTTGTGTAATAAACCTGACTGTTTGGGACCGAATCATTGTGCGTGGGTTACGGATGACCTAACATTAATAGAGTCAATCCACGTGGATGACGGACTTATCAGGTTGTCGAATCTAATAAGAGCCCGTTATGTTCGTAGAATAACGTTATTAATGGGTGAATTTTCCTTATGACCTCGTTAGAATGTGATTGGTTTTGGGATAATAAGTGATACGAATAAATGATTGAGTTTATCGTGTTGACGAATTCGATAAGGTCTAACTATTTATTCTGAAACTTATTAAACTATAAAGCTTATCGCTTAGACGTCTCATTGTGTCGTTATGAGTCGCATTGTGGTCATTTAAGTGCATTCATGGTGTCTTATTAAGTCGATACCAAACACACACGACGATACCAAACGCTAGTAACTAAATGGTGTAACAAGATATTTTCGAGATAACGTTGAATTTGGGAATATATATTAAGCATTGGTTTATATTAATAGGTTGTGCCGAGTCAGTAGTTGCTGAGACGAGTTAGCTGTTATCTTCGTTGCTAGTGTTTGTTTGTGCTTTGCTTACTTGAGGTGAGTTTCATAGCCCCATTTTTATCTCTGTTTTTAACTAAATTGGGGTGAGAAATCATGCTACTCTTTTGTACCTTCTTAAAATCTTTTTATTTGCTTATTGCTGCGCGTACAAGGGGTGTTCGGGGTCAAAGGAAACTACCTTTTCATCGAGCATGTTTTTCAACTCCCTAGGCAGTGAACCTAATCGTTGTAGTGTAGTATTGGGTAAGCCTCGGGTATTGATATCCTTCTCTAGGGGAATAGGAATGCTAGTGAGAAATTACTACGCTAAGGTTGAGGTTGAGGAAGATTATTTTTTATCTTTTTATATTTTTTTTTAGAAACTAAAGGTAAAATCTCGGGGTTTGGATTTGGGGGTTTGGTAATTCTACCGATTACTCTACTATCTAATTATCTAAACTAAGGGTAGTCTATGACTATTGATGTGTACTCGTATGATGATTAAAGATGTGTCTACCTAGATACTATTACTCCCTAGTTATCTTTTATTGGTGGTTGAATTGTCACGTCCGTATTCTTAACGCGTTGTGTTTTCTACGGTCGTAGGGTGTACTTTTATCCCTAACTCTTTGAGACTACCTTAAGGTTAATGACTACGAAATCTCTAGGATTCATAAACTTAACACTAAGGTTATCTTCGGATGTTTAGCCTATAATTCCACTAGAAACTATAAACTAAGGTTCAACAAAGATTACTAAAGCATTAAAAACACAACGATGGCCTAATGCACTCCTAAGCCAATTACAATTTAGATAAGAGACAACCAATCAATAATTAATAACTAGGTTTCATAGATCTAAACAAACACACAAGTAAATTAGTCAGACATGTTAAACATGCAAGCATATACACATTCAATTGAAGACATAATAAAATCAAGGGAATAAATAACTTATCTCAATGTAAAATAGAGTATGAGAACCCTAAAATATTGTCCAAACCGGACTACAATCGTTTTAGGTTTTTAGTCCACAAGTCTACCTCCTAAAAAACTGAAAAATCGAATTCTATATATAGTTTTACAACTGCGACGGCGTTGTCTTATAGGTGGGACGCCGTCTGATCGCCGCCATTAGGGTTTCGTCTTGGCCAAGTCATCATTGGGACGGCGTCACGTTGTGGTTGTAACGCCGTCTGTCTTCAGCAGTGACGTCGTCTGAGTCTGGATCTAGGCCGTCTGAGAAGAAAAGTCTTCGTGACGCCCTTACTCTTCCAAGTCTGACGCCGTCACGTGTAAAATAACAAATTAGCTCTTGAGTCGTCACAAAATAGGGACGGCGTCGCCCTCTGATTGGGACGCTATCAGGTGTTATTCCAGCAGCTTGAGTGTCTTGATCTTGACTTAGCCATTTTCTTCACATATTCACTCCTTTTCGTCCAAAAATGCATCATTCCAGCATTTTGCTTCCCAGAGACCTAAAAAGTGAAAAGGAACGAAATTGTACGTTTTAAATGACCCCTTAAAAGTGTACGTTTTAAATCCTTATCAAATATCCCTACACTTGGTATTTGCTTGGCCTCAAGCAAATTTGCTTTTGGCCAATCCATTTATAAGTTATGGGGCATAAAGCAATGGTTTAACATCATTCATAACAAGTATAAGCCCCGCAATAGTCATAACAAGCACGTAAATTATATACTAGCACCTCACAAGTGGTGTTTGGATACTCTCATCTCTCGGGTGTATATGAATTATAGCAAATGGAAATAGAAGATACGCACTCATTAACCGGTCATAGTACATAGATTACCATAGGCTTGAGACTAGATCAAACCTCCACCGATTTGGCATAAGCACCTAGGAACAACTATCTAAGAGGTCTTTAAAGGGTTGTAACGTTAGGCTTACGGTAGGGAAACAAAGGGTTTGGTTGGATAGGCGATTTAGTGGTGGCAAGTAAAAAATCTTTATGTTACAAGCATGAAAAGAATGGCGTTGCTAAGCAAAGACTCGACTCTCTAAACTCTAGATAACCTTGAAAAGAAAACAAGCATAAATATAAAGATAGATGTAGGATGGTAGCCCGTATATTTTTTTCATTTTTCTTTACACTTTTACTCTACCATCCTCTACGATAAGATCAAAATATAAGGGATTTATAGGCACATCCCTACACTTGAGTTTTTATTACTCTAACACTAATTTGACCTGAATTGAAAAGATCAAAATACTTGGAGTACATTATTACCTAAATAAAGGGAATTTAAATTTAACTTTCTTTCCCGTCACTTCATAAAATTTAACTTTACCCATGAGTCCCAATCGTCCCAAAACTGTGTACAAAAGATATGACTCGACTTAGAAACCATGCAAGTAACTAGATCATTGAACTAAGGGTTTATTATGATAACAATAATGCACTCAAAGTGAGTGCATACAAGGTAGGCTAAGGCGATTTGGGTGTGCATTTGGGGTGGATTGTAAACAATGCTCTTCATTGATATTCCGGAAAACCGAAACATCACGAGAACCGCGAAAAGGATAGGCTCTGAGGGGTTAACTAGGGGTATCGTGTACTAAAGATGAGTACAACACAAGGGTGTGGGGGAATTACTCAACCGATGGGGAAGAAGTAATTATAATACGGGTATCAAACAAGGGTTATCCTAATGCCTCTTATCATTTAGTTATTCCTAACTACACAAGTGCAGTATCACTAGCGATCTTGGAATGCATCACAAAAAAAGTTCTAGAATCTATTATACTACCGGTACACTCTCGAAGCATTAAAGGTGAATGCTTTAATTCCTATAGATCTATGGGCGAACCTCACATTTTTGGGGTGGAATTTGAGTGGTAAAGGGTTTTTTTGTGCTAGTCATATAACTCATATCCATGAGACGCTTTATTAAGACTAAAGACCCACTCGTACAAGTCATGAAAATTTTTAAATTTGGTGCTAAAATTACCCTAACAAATATTTCTCATGGTTTATTACACAAATGAAATAGGACAAGACAAATGATCAAGGATAAGCATAGTTTCAAAGTTCCTATTTTATTCTCCCTCCCTACACTTAAACTGAACATTGTCCCCAATGTTCCCCGAAAGTATCAAAGTTATGATAATGGAATGTAATTAAAAGAGAAAGAAACTAGTACTCCCCTAATTAGCTCGGTAGGATCCGTGTGAAGTAGTGGTTAAATTCTTTTCAAGAAGAATGTATGCGTGAAAAGCTCCATCCAATCTTATGTTTCTTCTTCTTGATAAACAAAACTTGCACACTTTAAGAAAATAGATGAAACCTTCACGTAAAATCGACGGTAAAAGTATATATGGCTCTACTAAACTAAGATATAATGCTTGTGGAATGGATGTTTCCAGATTTCCTGGAAAATTAAGACCTGACAATTTCCAAAAATATATAAGTAGCATAGAAAACGAGAGAAAGTAATAAGCTGTTTCTACTCCTCCTGACGTTGTCAGGTTGCAATCCTGACGCCGTCAGGTTATCCTGACAAAAACTGGTCTGCTGCGTTTTTCTAGAAAAATTCTAGAAAAATTACACATTTAAAATCTGGAAAAAATCCTGTAAAACATCCATTATGACTCGATACAAGCATTTGACTCTAACAAACACACATAGATATCTTTTTCAATAATCGTAATTGTCATGTACACATTCCTTTTGAAAGCGTGTGTAATCTTCCCTACACTTATCCCTTTTGTAATATACCTTTATATGTAATTAAGACGAGGTTAAAGACAAAATAAAATATTTTCACAAATTTAAACATGAGAACAAACAATAATAAAAAGATATATGATACACAAACAAGCAAACAATTAAGCATGGGTTGCCTCCCACGAAGCGCTTTTCTTTATTTATGAGTCTTGTAGCTAGACTCGAAGTCGTGCCCCTACGTACATATGTAAGTAAGTGTATCCTCAAGAATGTCATAGGGATCAAACTTATCTTTTAAGTTCCTAGTGGTACACTTAGTTTGGTACGCCTTTTCAAACTTTTTTCCTTTGGGGTCATAAATTGTCATCCTAATGTGCCATTCTCTATTACCATCACTAGGTTGTCTATCCCAATTCCACTTATGCTTAGGTTTCTCACTCTTAACTTTCCACTTATTCATGACAAGATTGATGGGCAAGCTTCCTAGGAACTCGGCCATCTTCCTAAACACGAAGGCATCCTCGAACGGGTTTACTTCCATGTCCCTAGCCAATTCTTGTTCATGGAAAGTTGAATTACTAACAAAGGCCTCTTCTAGATAGAAAGGTCGTTGGGGACCTATAAAATCTTTATTAATCCAAGGCCCATATCTAGATGGCGTTCTATCTAACATGATCTCATGGGGGATTTCTTCCTCCTTGTAGTAGATATGCTTTTTGACATTGTAAATTGACCTAGCACTCCCTTCTCCTACCACTATCTTAGACATTTTGCAATCAATTATGGCACTAGCGGTGGCTAAGAAGCCTCTTCCTACTAACAATGGGCATGTTGGGTCTTTATTCATTTCTAGCACATGGAGATCCACCAAAATAGTCAATTCACCTACGTATACTACAATGTCTTTTATTATCCCTATCGGATATGCAATACTACCGTCCGCTAGACCTAAGATGCTTTATGTTGGTTCTATCTTACCTAGGTTAAGGCTTCTATGGGGGGACAACGGAAGAAGATTGATGCTTGATCCTAAGTCGGCTAAAGTGTCGAAAGGTTTTGAGTTTCCATGCCTACACGAAAGAATGAATAGCCCAGGATCATCTAACTTCTTAGGTAACTTATTTTGCACTAATGCGAACCCACGTTCTCCTAGCTTTATTTCTTGCTCATATTTTTCTTTTAAAGCATTGTAATAAGGCGCATGAGCCAAGACTTCAAGAACCGGTTTTTCTTGGTGGAGTTCCTTGAACTCCTCTCCTAGATTAGGTTTTGGTTCTTGGTTGACGGGTTTCTCAAGAGTTGGTTGGACCAATGGTTCGGGTCCTTGGTACCTCATGAGGGATTGCTTGGAACCCGTGTTGATGACGTTGACCGGATGGACTTTCGGGTGTGAAGGGCATGGATATGCACTCTCTCAAGGTGAGCAAGAACATGAAGTCGATGAAATCAAATTCACTTTTGGGTTCTTTATAGTGTCACTTGGTAGTGCTCCAATTTCCCGGTCGTTGAAGGCTTTTAAGAGGGCGTCGAGCTTGTTTGACATCTCGCCTTGTCGTTGCTTGAAATCGGCTTCAAGCTTAGTCAATCGAGTTTCTTTAGATGACATGAATCTTTGACACAATAGCCTCAAGACTAGTGGAGTTCCTGATATTTGGAGGGTTGGACCTATTGGGTGGACTAGATGAGCTTTGGGGTGTACCACTTCTCTCCCGCTCCGTCGGTACGCACGGAGGCGTAGTCTGTAAACGCTTGTTCGGGGAGTCTTGTGCAATCACGAGTGTCGTGGGGACCACTACATAACTCACAAGGTAGAGTGATTTTGTTCACTTGATGTGAAGACTTAGGATTTTTGTAAGAGCTCATTAGGAATTTGACTTGATCTTCAAGCTCGAGCATCCTACGATCAGAAGTTTGTGAGTCAATGGGAGGCAAGGAGATTGCCTTGACGGTTTTGGGCAACTCACTGGGGTCATTCCAACTAGACAGAAAGGTCCTCTATTGTAACCCACGATTCTTCCGCGGTGAGATCACTAAGTTTGCCACCGGCCGCTTGGTCGATGGATTGCTTAGTTGAGAAGTGGACATGGTCGTAAAAGATTTGGACTTGAAGCCAAAGATCAATGCCGTGATGAGGGACTTTATGGAGCAAGTCAGTTAATACAAATAAGCCGTAAAAACGTTTATTTATATTTTACGATCTTTTAATGTTTTGTCGATAACAAACGTAAAATCATTTTAAACGAAAAAAATAAAATACGTAAATGGTTTGAACTAATAGTTTCTAACATATTCACATTTTCACATAAAACACTAAAACAAGTATAAGTGATTTTATGATTTAATATTACATATGTACAACAACTAGTGTTTACATATTTGGGTAAAATATACACATAACTAGTATGTAGTATATTGGGTAATATAAATGGGTAGAAACTTAAGTATCATAACCCATTGGGCAAATACATTGAATGTAGTTAGGTACAACCCAAAGCCCATGACCCATGGAGCTTGACCCATAACCCATTGCATGGCATCATGCTTATATCATACATGGATAATATCCATAACCCATGGTTTTGACCCATACCCATGTGACTAGGTGCAATGCACTCAAGAGATACATTGTATCTAGCTAAAGACCCATGGATCAACCCATGACCCATGACCCATAACCAAAATACTCATGGGTAAAGAGGAGCGTCCCACGGATCCCTAACTTTACGCTAGACGGATCCCTTGTGGAAGGGATCCGTGGGATCCGGGGAACAATAGAATTTTTCCTCTATAAATAGTGAGCCATTTCTTCATTGTTTCTCACCCCTTTCTAACATACTTTCCCCTAGAGTTAAAAACTCTCTAACCTCAGATCCAAGAGATCTATGTTTGTAGTTTTGTTTTTGAGTGATCTTCTAGGTTCCTCTTAAAGGCAAGATCACCACCTTTGAAGTCGAGCAAGCTCAAGTCCATGAGTTGCCATGCTTCCTCATCATCAAGACTACTGAAGTCTTCTTGTTGATGATTGTTTTTCTTTTCCTAAGAAGTGTTGAAGACATTTGTGAAAGTTGTCTCAAGTGTCAAGACGAAGATATTAGTTAAGGGTATCTATCGTCCATATCATAAGCACTTGTGGTAAGTGCTTAAAAGTCAAGACTAGAAGCATTATTGAAGGTTGCTTAGAAGTCAAGACACAAGACATTAGTGAAGGGTGTCTTGAAGATCTAGTTAAAGGCATTAGTGAAAGGTGCCTTAGATGTACATTCGATATGGTGTGTTTCGATGTACAAGATAGATTAGTACTAGATCCAAGGATATTGATATCCTTGATGATGTTGTAAAAAGGAGTGGATCCCCTTTGGGATTAGTCGTTGGTGTAGTGTTGGGTAGTAGTTCCTCCATTGCAATGGAACTAGGTGCTTAGCCTAGTACCTAATAAAGGGTAGGCGATGTTGTATAGGTGCGGTTCACCTTGGTGTGAAAGAACTAGGTACTTAGCCTAGTACCTTATAAAGGGTAAGCGACGTTGTGTAGGTGTGGTTCACCTTGGAGTGAAAGAACCCGGTGGTTAGCCTAGCACCGGAAAAAGGGTAGGCGACGTTGTGAAGGCTTCTCTGCCATAAGGAGATTGGTGTAGTGTTTATAAACTCTCGAGTAGGTGACTCGGGGAGTGGAGTAGGGCAAGGAAGGTGTCCTTGTAGCCGAACCACTATAAATACTCGCGTTGTGGTTTTGTGCTTCTTACTCTTATCTTTTCATTACATACTTTTATATGCTTGTTTATCAACATCCAACACACACGTCCAAATAGATTGACATAAGTCGATCTAAATAGTTAAAAGGAAGTTTTAATTGGCAAAACTATTCAACCCCCCCCCCCCCTTCTAGTTTTCCACAATTGGCATCAGAGCTTCGTTACCAAGTTTCTTAAAGTATATTGTACTTTAAAAACTTGATACGATCCATGGTTAATTGAAAACTACAAAGAAAGTTTTTCATAAAAACAAACACCATGTCTTTTAAAACTATTTGTTTGGATGTTGATTTGATAACAACATTTTTCTTATTCACTGTTTCATTTAATTGCACTAATCCTCTTTGTCATGTTGATTAGTCAAAGCTCACATCTATCAAGCCATAGGATTTGCTTGATAATAAAGATTACCTTCCCTAAGAAGGT
Source organism: Chrysanthemum seticuspe (assembly GCA_019973895.1). Classification (NCBI taxonomy): domain Eukaryota; kingdom Viridiplantae; phylum Streptophyta; class Magnoliopsida; order Asterales; family Asteraceae; genus Chrysanthemum; species Chrysanthemum seticuspe. The sequence goes on along the minus strand of BPTQ01000008.1, from coordinate 263,749,131 downwards.
ATCTTAAGCATAAAGGAGCTGTAATTTTCTTCTGACATTTGTTGTGTCATTTGTAAAGACATTCCTAAGTGCATTTGAGGTATGACTTTCCACTTATCTCTAAATGAAATTAGTTTAATAAAGAAGAGTGATTACTTAGGTATTTACTTGAGTAGATTTCGTGTATACACATGTTTTACATGTAGCTTCATTAGGAAGCTTTTTCTCACATACGTGTCACTCTTTCGTCTAAAAATCATGGTTTATAAAATTTGTGTTTTGTCTCACTTAATCCAAAAATCATATCTTTCTAATAATACAACAAAACACAAATCTCAAAAATTCCTCCTTCCCCATAAATAAACCCACCGTCTTCCACTCCATCAAATCCTCACTTTTTCAAATCTTCTAATTTCAAAAATTTCCTCTCATTCAAAACTTCATCTTCCTCTCCATTTCATCCCAACCGAAACCAAGAAGGATCATCTTCAACATGGTTTACATCGCCCTCGTGCTCATCGTCTTAACACTCATCGCACTTGTGTTCCCTATGATGAAGGTCACATACGGAGACATTTACTTTGTGTTGTTAATCTACATTGGGGTTATATACCCAATCCTTTGTATCATTCTAAGCATTGAAATGAAATATTATTAATAGTCTAGTTTATCTAGGTTATTATTATCATAATGTGTTTGTCATTTCTTTTGTTTCATATGTTTCGTACTCTTTCGTGATACATTAGAAGTCATGTATGCATGCTAAAAGAAAATGTAGGCTAAAACACATATCTTGGTACAAAACTGTAAAACCTATGTTTTTATCAAATCTGTTTCTGTTACTACAGATCTACGGATCCCGGAAGATATACTAGCCGGATCCCTTTTGTAAAGTAACCGTGGGATCTGTCCTACTAGAAAACAGTTTTCATGCAAAATAAAAACCACTTTCTCTCTAAAATAAATATTCCACTAGAATGTCAAAACCATAAGTGAGTTAAGTGTCATTGTTGTTAAAAACCATTGTTAATAAAAATCTAGTAAAAACATTAGATAATCATAGGTTAACCACAAACATCACTTTCTATTAACTCTTCATTTCTATAGGTTCAACTATGACGCATGAATATGAGTTTGATTTTTCACTCACTAGCGTCTACTCTCCGAACATCTCCCTTGAACCCAACACACCTGGCATTCATGTCCGTGGGTTCAATAACCTCGAAAACCGTCACTTCCACAAAGGACGTATTGTAGACACCTCTCTACAATTCGAAGAAGGTGTCAATACCTCCTTCCGAGCCATAGGACTAGAATGTCTTCTTGAAATCAACGAGAAGATATGTCCAAGGTTCATAATGGAATTATTCCGTCAAGTTGAACTCGTTCGTAATGAGGATCGCTCTCTATCTCTTTGGTTTTATATCAAAAACCAAAAGTTCACTTTAACCCTTGGGCATTTTGCTCACATCCTCCGAATTCCAAATCATGGACAATGTGCCTTCACCGAAGATTGGTCACTTGATTCTCTCTTCAACTTTCGTGAAGAAAATAGTCCATATTGTTCTCACATACCCTCCCCGGAAGATTTACATCGCATAATATGCAAACCTCGACCATATTACTCTGATCCAAACATTATCTTCACACGGGACATCCGAGAAGAGTACAAGCCCCTTGCACTCATCCTACGTGAAAATGTTTGGAGTCTTAGGGGAAATCGAGAAATCCTTCCCGCTTGTTGTGCTCACATATTATATTGTTTGCTAACACAACAACCATACAATCTCACCTACTTCTTCGCAAGGCGAATTGTAAATCTTCAAGGCTCCAAGAATAAACTCATCCCTTATGGAATGTTCTTGACGCGCCTCTATCATAACGTTATGCACTTTCATCCTCAATTTCAAAGTTCGTTGTAAGTACTTGTGAACAAGATGATGGAACCGCTAAACATATCTCTCATGAAGACTTTCTTCATTCTTGATTCCACCAACACTCATCAACAACATGATGATCCTCCTAGCGAAAACACTCAAGGAACCTAGTAGTATTTCAAATAGGATCAATCTTCTTGTACTCGTGCTTTATCAATGTAATCCTATTTCCTTCATGAAATAAAACATCTTACATTTGATATCTTAGTGTTAGAACCTCTTTAAACTAACCTTGGAATATAATGTATTGTCAAGATCATTGCATACCTTTAGTAAAGGTTCTGCTGAGCAGATGGACGGATCCCTAAGTTTGTGCTAGACGGATCCCTACATCTAGGGAACCGTGGGATCCGGCAAACAGAAAATGCAATTGCAAGCATTGTATTTCAAACATATCCTTAGAACACCTCACACTAAGCTAAACATAGTGTCTTAAGGCAAATTAAGTCCTTATCAAGTTAAGTAGAATCTTCCCACTCACACATAAACTCACCTCGATCACACCCAAAGATGATTGTAGATCTATCATTTCATTTTAATCCATTACTCTTCCGCTCATAAGCTCACACATCATTTTTCACAATGATCTCTCATATCCAAATGTTGGAAACCTTTTATAGCAAAATCGATCATAATCATCTTTACGACAAAATTGGTCAAAATTGATCAAATCCTAGTTTTTCCATCTTAAGCCTCTAGGATATTTTCCAAAGGATTTATCTAAGTCACTATCTAATCTCTAGGATCATTTAGCTTCACTTGACACTCTAAAAATCTTTAGTGTCATCCTTGTTCATTTATTGGTACTCATGAAAGTTCCAATTCCTTCCATAAAAGGCAATCATTAAGCTACATCACTCATTACCTTCAAGTACTTAAGCACCCCTTCATTTAAGATACTTAGGAGGACTGAAACACTTAAGATGTTATAGATCTTAGACTTTAGAAACATCATTTCTACTCCTTCATAGCTATTGAGAGCCGGATCCCTAGGATTAGCCTAGACGGATCCCTCTGAGGAGGGAACCGTGGGATCCGTATGACAGTTTATGTCAACTCTAGCTAAATCAATCATTTAAAGCTCATCCTTCTAAACTCAAACACTCCATCTCATCTTAAATGAGTTCCTAGATCAGTACAAACTCTGGAGTTGACTCTTGTGCATGTTAATCATCACATTCCAATGAATTTTAGTGGCTTAAGGTTTAAATGCACTTGCCAAATCTCTTGCTTTATAAACCACATTTTTAGGACTTCCATAGTCATCACCTTCATCCTAATTTTCAGCACTTAAGAAACCCTTACAAACTTCTTGAAATCATCTCATCATGAGAAAAACTCCAAATAGTAACTTATCCACCAAAGAACCACCCAAGAAAATTGCTCGTGTTATACAAGAAATCTCTTCAACCAAATCATCTCCGGTCAAGCCAACAAATACAAGGATTGCTCCTCAACCATTCAAACCAATCCCTAGAAGGATAGTACCCACAAAACTACCTATGCCAAACACCACCATACCTCCTAGGCCAAACAATATAATCTCCACTAAACCATCACCATTGGTTCCTAGAGCTATATCTTTTACATCTCCACTATCATCACCACACCTCTACAATTTAGAGGAGTTTCCTCCTAGGCCGTCTCATCCTCCTCCGCCGACAACATTCTCCTCATTAGGAGGAATAATGATACAAAATCAAGGTGTTGAGTCAACATTAGCTCTGACTTCCTTTTTGCCGTTTCCATCATATAATCCAATTTGGATTATGAGAAATCATCAAAGTCAACCACCCGACCATATGGAAGTTGACACTTCCCTACCACCACCATCATTTTTGGTCGAGCCATTCTCAAATGCGCCTCCACCAATCCCTCCGTCGTTTGAGGCTCCACAAGCCGCTTCACTTGATCCTTCGTATCAAGCCATTTCATTTCTTCCACCACCACTATCTAGCCATGACAAAGATTGTTATCATTGTCAACATGTTGAAAGTTTGATACATGAAGTACGAGAAGACCAACGTTTCATGTTCTATCACATCCTCGAACGTTTTGACGAGATTAAACCTAAACAAACTTGAGCTAGAAGATTTTAGTGGTGTCCTAATATCAAGAGTTAGTTGGTCTAGAAATTCCTAGTCATGTATTTTTAGAGTCATGTATATCATAACTCTAGTTTTATTAAATGAAATTACGTGCTACTTGTCATATTTCTGAGTATATGATTATGTTGTATAATACATATCTCACTTTGGTGATAACATTATTTGTTATATCACTATTTGCTGAATTTATTCATCAGCCAGACGGATCCCTTTAATTTGCCTAGACGGATCCCTACTAGGAGGGAACCGTGGGATCCGTGATACAGAAAAATAATTTTCTACTAACTTGGATCACCTATGCAGGAAATTGTGCATTATACTTGTTTTCTAATCTTTGTTTTGTGGTTATTCAATTTACACATGAAGACTTTGACACCCTAAAGCTAGGGGGAGCTTTTTGTCAAAGCAATACATTACAAATCACTTGCAATATTAGGATTACATTTCTTGACATCCCTTTGCAAAATTGCAATCATCAACGGGGAGCACATTCGTCACATAGACGAAATCTTTTGCAAACTTAGTTGCAAACAAACTAACTTAGTATTACTTTCTTGACGCCCTTACATAGGGATGGACTCGTCAAGGGGGAGTTAAGACGAGATCCTTTCCCGTTACTTGCTCTCTGTTTCCTTTTATTTCCTTCACATGTTTTTCCTAAAACAATGTGTTAGTTTCCTTTCGAAGCTCTTTTTGTTTCGACAAAAAGGGGTAGAAGAAAGTAAAAACTACAAATTCAAACTTTTACGAATTTTAGCTTTTCCTTAAAATAATTTTATATTTTGTCATCAACAAAAAGGGGGAGATTGTTAATACAAATAAGCTGTAAAAACGTTTATTTATATTTTACGATCTTTTAATGTTTTGTCGATAACAAACGTAAAATCATTTTAAACGAAACAAATAAAATACGTAAATGGTTTGAACTAATAGTTTCTAACATATTCACATAAAACACTAAAACAAGTATAAGTGATTTTATGATTTAATATTACATATGTACAACAACTAGTGTTTACATATTTGGGTAAAATATACACATAACTAGCATGTAGTATATTGGGTAATATAAATGGGTAGAAACTTAAGTATCATAACCCATTGGGCAAATACATTGAATGTAGTTGGGTACAACCCAAAGCCCATGACCCATGGAGCTTGACCCATAACCCATTGCATGACATCATGCTTATATCATACATGGATAATATCCATAACCCATGGTTTTGACCCATACCCATGTGACTAGGTGCATTGCACTCAAGAGATACATTATATCTAGCTAAAGACCCATGGATCAACCCATGACCCATGACCCATAACCAAAATACCCATGGGTAAAGAGGAGCGTCCCACGGATCCCTAGCTTTACGCTAGACGGATCCCTTGTGGAAGGGATTCGTGGGATCCGGGGAACAGTAGAACTTTTCCTCTATAAATAGTGAGCCATTTCTTCATTGTTTCACACCCCTTTCTAACATACTTTCCCCTAGAGTTAAAAACTCTCTAACCTCAGATTCAAGAGATCTATGTTTGTAGTTTTGTTTTTGTGTGATCTTCTAGGTTCCTCTTAAAGGCAAGATCACCACCTTTGAAGTCGAGCAAGCTCAAGTCCATGAGTTGCCATGCTTCCTCATCATCAAGACTACTGAAGTCTTCTTGTTGGTGATTGTTTTTCTTTTCCTAAGAAGTGTTGAAGACATTTGTGAAAGGTGTCTCAAGTGTCAAGACGAAGATATTAGTGAAGGGTATCTATCGTCCATATCATAAGCACTTGTGGTAAGTGCTTAGAAGTCAAGACTAGAAGCATTATTGAAGGGTGCTTAGAAGTCAAGACACAAGACATTAGTGAAGGGTGTCTTGAAGATCTAGTTAAAGGCATTAGTGAAAGGTGCCTTAGATGTACATTCGATATGGTGTGTTTCGATGTACAAGATAGATTAGTACTAGATCCAAGGATATTGATATCCTTGATGATGTTGTAAAAAGGAGTGGATCTCCTTTGGGATTAGTCGTTGGTGTAGTGTTGGGTAGTAGTTCCTCCATTGCAATGGAACCAGGTGCTTAGCCTAGTACCTAATAAAGGGTAGGCGACGTTGTGTAGGTGTGGTTTACCTTGGTGTGAAAGAACTAGGTACTTAGCCTAGTACCTTATAAAGGGTAGGCGACGTTGTGTGGGTGTAGTTCACCTTGGAGTGAAAGAACCCGGTGGTTAGCCTAGCACCAGAAAAAGGGTAGGCGACGTTGTGAAGGCTTCTCCGCCATAAGGAGATTGGTGTAGTGTTTACAAACTCTCGAGTAGGTGACTCGGGGAGTGGAGTAGGGCAAGGAAGGTGTCCTTGTAGCCGAACCACTATAAATACTCGCGTTGTGGTTTTGTGCTTCTTACTCTTATCTTTTCATTACATACTTTTATATGCTTGTTTATCAAAATCCAACACACACGTCCAAATAGATTGACATAAGTCGATCTAAATAGTTAAAAGGAAGTTTTAATTGGCAAAACTATTCAACCCCCCCTTCTAGTTTTCCACAAAGTCCTTGAATCGAGTCCATGCTTCGTAGAGAGATTCACCTTGACGTTGTTGGAACATCAAGATTTCATTCCTAAGCTTAGTAGTTCTCCTCGGTGGGAAAAATTGGGCAAGGAAACGAGTAGTGAGATCATCCCAACTTGAGATGGAGCCGATGGGAAGTCGCTCAAGCCAATTACTAGCTTGGTCCCGTAAAGAGAATTGGAAGAGACGCAAGCGCGTGGTCTCCCTAGTAGTAGCATCAAGGTCGATGGAATCGACTATTTTAAGGAAATCCTTAAGATGCTGATTAGGATCTTCGGAACGAAGTCCATGGAATGCACATCCGTTTTGCACCAACCGGATGGTGTCGGATCGCAAGGCCGTAGTTTGAGCTTGATCGGGGAGCTCAATGGTGTTCCTATAGCCTTGGTGGCTTGGTCTAGAGTATTCACCAAGAGTGCGGCCTCTTGGCGGGTCATTTGGTGGTGGGTTGATTATCACCTTTCATGATGAAAAGTGATGGGATTAACGAACAAAGTCACAAAGAAGGGGGATAGACTACGAGGAAGCTAAAATTGAGAAAAAAATCTTACTTGATAGGAATCAAGCAAGGGAACCTAAACGCGATAGAATCCTAACTAGATATTCTATTCCCCGGCAACGGCGCCAAAAACTTGATGCGCGTACAAGGCGCGTTCGGGGTCAAAGGAAACTTCCTTTTCGTCGAGCAAGTTTTTCAACACCCTAAGCAGTGAACCTAATCGTTGTAGTGTAGTATTGGGTATTGATATCGTTCTCTAGGGGAATAGGAATGCTAGTGAGAAATTACTACGCTAAGGTTGAGGTTGAGGAATATTATTTTTTATCTTTTTATATTTTTTTTAGAAACTAAAGGTAAAATCTCAGGGTTTGGATTTGGGGGTTTGGTACTTCTACCGATTACTCTACTATCTAATTATCTAAACTAAGGGTAGTCTATGTCTATTGATGTGTGCTTGTATGATGATTAAGGATGTGTCTACCTAGATACTATTACTCCCTAGTTATCTTTTATTAGTGGTTGAATTGTCACGTGCTTATTCTTAACGCGTTGTATTTTCTACGGTCGTAGGGTTTGCTTTTATCCCTAACTCCTTGAGACTACCTTAAGGTTAATGACTACGAAATCTCTAAGATTCATAAACTTAACACTAAGGTTATCTTCCGATGTTTAGCCTACAATTCCGCTAGTAACTATAAACTAAGGTTCAACAAAGATTACTCAAGCATTAAAAACACAACGATGGCCTAATGCACTCCTAAGCCAATTACAATTAAGATAAGAGACGACCAATCAATAATTAATAACTAGGTTTCATAGATCTAAGCAAACACACAAGTAAATTAGCTGGACATGTTAAACATGCAAGCATACACACATTCAATTGAAGACATAATGAAATCAAGGGAATAAATAACTTATCTCGATGTAAAATAGGGTATGAGAACCCTAAAATACTGTCCAAACCGGACTATAATCGTTTTAGATTTTTACTCCACAAGGGAATAAATCATCAATATCTTTTTGTGTAACATTTTTTACTATTTATTTTTTCTACTAGTAAAAGAATATAATTTTTTATGTGGCAAAAGAGCTAAAATCTTGTTGATTTTTTTGCAACAGTTTATCATAAAAACCAATTATTAATATTATTATTATTATTATTATTATTATTATTATTATTATTTTGGAGCAAATCATATAAACCAAATATCATATATACTAAGGGTGTGTTTGTTAATTACAAAAACATTTGATTAGCCTCTTACCCCTTACTAGTCAGACGCGATAAGAGGCAGAGGTTGTTTGTTTTTTTTTTCAGTCAAACACGGTAAGAGGTTACAAATCTTAATGGGTAAGATGTGGTGATAATCTCTTATTGCCTTCTAACAATGTATACGTTTATTTTTACTTATGTCTTATCCTTTAAAGAAAAGATCTTAGGAGATATATACACCTTACATGAGACCACATAAATATCTAAGTTAAGATCAAAGACTACACGGGTGTTTTTGTTTGTCATTTGTGGGTTTGAGAAAAGGGGTATTCGATCTTGAGTTTTGTGTGCAATGATATCAACATTAAAGAACATCATATATTGTGTTTGTGTTTGATATGTATAGTGGATGAATTTTAGGTTGAAAGAAATCAAGAAAGTTAAAAGTGGTTGTAGTTGTGTGGAAATGATTAGAGGCGTACGATTACAAAGAGAAAAATTAAGGTTGTGTCTTATATAAAACGTTAGGTTTAAGGTCAGTAAGTGGGTTTATTGTTTGGGCCAACACAGATTAGATTTTTGGGCTGGGACAAATTTAATGTGGGCTTGATTGTATTAATTTTGTTTGGGCCAAGTTTTTGTGTGTTATAAAGTGTTTTGTGGGTTGAAATGGTTATATGAATCCTAACATTTTAATATCATCACCACACATTTGTTGAACGTTTGTTGACAAGGGTGAACCGAAACCGCGTGTTTGTGAATTTCAAGATTGAAATTTGTTTCCAAATATTCATCTTTAACGATAAATACAAGTAACTTATTTATCATATATATTGTTGAGGTTTAATATATACTTAGGAAACGGACAATTAAAACCATTCAGACAATTATAAAAAAATAAACAACATTATTTTATTCAGATTCAGAATTTATAGCCATCTCGTAATACTAAGATATGATAGTCAGATTCAGACTTAATGAAACAAACACACCCTAAATCTGAGAAAAATAACGGGTTAAAAAATAGTGCTTAACGGGGTGTTTGTTGACCTGCTATTCAGTTTTGAAACCCGGTTCGACCCGACCTGTTTAATCGCTCGAACCGGGTCTGGCCAAAAAAAGGGTTAACCAGTTAGACCCGCCGGGTAAGTAACCCGGGTCAACCCGGTTCTCGAAACCCGACCGGGTTTAGTTTTTTTCATTTTTTTAATAGATAACCGGCCCGGTGGTCGAACCAATTGAAAAAAATAATCTTTTTAATAAAAATACAAGTTAACCTAGCGATCGAACCAGTTAACCGGTAACCTGATGACCTAATAACTCGAGTGGATCGATTCAAAACCCAAATTTCAAAACTTTGGTCTAATTGGCGGGGTGGAGAAAGAGGGCCAAAAGTCGAAAGCTGATTGGCTGTCCAACATAACGGTACTGTAGCTTTCCCCTTTTTTTGTTTATACCGTTCATTATTTTACTTTTTCCCACCAAACCTCCTCTCTCATACTCCAGAAACTACTACACTACTCCTTCTACCTCTTCACTACATACAGACACACCTAAAACCCCCACTTTACACCAACTAATCCAAACTGCAGCCTTTTCACATTTTTAATTTAAAGGTGAATATATGATTCATCAAACTGAAAAAAATGATATAACAAGAAGGGAAGTGAAGTGTTGTTAGAACTCCACGATCTTGCAATGAACTTCATCAAAAATTCAGTTAATACGGTAAAATATGATTTCCTTTTCATTATCAAGGTTTGTTAATTGTCTATTTTGCAGTTATAAGACTTTTAATGGATGATTAACCTACAACGGGACTGGATGCCAGATCAGCTGCTATATACGACCATTCCAAAGGTAAGTAAACAATTACCTTATGACATAATATAGGACAATGATCATTGATTGGTGCTAAACCGTCAAGTCTAAACAGACTTAAAACAGCTCAGACACAAATACAATGAAGTCCTGGAGAATAGATTGAATTCCCAGGTCGTTTAGTCCCAAGGAGACTCAATGGTGTGTTAAACAAACTCAGAGGATAGAATGATCACTAAGGATAGTGATCTGTAAAGGTTAAGATTAGAAATTACACTACTGATTGATTTGGAATAGAATTGGACACATAATTGGAAAGCACAACAATCAGAAGAAAGAAACGTAAACGTAAGTTTTAAAAACTACGTATACGCACAAAATAAAAAGTGAAAACTAAGAAATAAAAAACCTAAAAATATGAAAATAACATTTTTGGAATCCTAAAAATAAAAGAAAATTATTAGAAAAAGAAAATTATTTTTAACACTATTTAATTAATTACTATTAATTAAAAACTATTTTAACTATTTAATTAATACCCTAAAATAAAAGAAAATAGGAAATAAGGCTAGAAAAATAAACTTATGACTTTGAAAAATCTAAAATACTATAAAACTAATTTTAAAACCAAAAATATATTTTTCACACTTTTTATCTAATTATTACTAATTAATTATTATTTAAAATACACTTAAATACTAGAAAATAGAAAATAAACTTGGAAAAATAAAATTTTAACTTTGAAAAATCTAAAATATGATAAAACTAATTTTAAAACAGAAAATATATTTTTTTAGACTTTTTAATTATTTATTACTATTTATTTATTAGTTATTAACTATTTATAATTATAATAAATACTAAAAAGATAGAGAAAAATCTGAAACTTTTTCTAAAAATCCTATGTGATAACAGAAACCTAAGAAAAATAAAAAAACAGGATTTGCTTATTAATAAGTTGAGAAGAAAAATCAAAAAGCTAAAAAATCTTAAATAAACGCTATCACTATTTTTATATTGATGTTTTTGTGATTTTTATTTTTGAAAACTATTTATATACTAATAATAAGAAACTTTAATAAAGACAAAAAATTTACAAAACACAAATAAGCAGATTTGATGAGCTTATTGGTTAACAGTTTTGGCTTATAAGCTTATTTGAATGAGATAAGCTCAAACAGGCTCACAAACTAAAACAGAAGCTCAAATAATATATGAATAAGCTACAGATACTCAAATGAAGCTAATAAGAACAAATAAGCACACTAAAAAGCTCAAATAAGCTAATAGGAGCTTATGACTATTCTAATATCAAAACAGACTTGAGGACTTTTTCAAGACCAAAATAAGCTAAGTAAACAAACTTACAAGCTCAGAAAAAAACTTGAGTCAACAAGCTGGCTAGGTGGGGTATCCAAAAAGCCAAAACTCACAAGCTTAGGACAACTGGAGAGCTTTTACAGAGCTTGTGAAAAAGGGGTCAGATCAATGCTCAGCTTGAGCTGACTCAGTGTCAACTGAGTGATGGGACAAAATAATAACCACTAGCAGCCCTACCAAATGAGTTCCAAAGTGAAAAACAAGACTTGGGACCTCAAGATGACCAAGTTGGCTTTCCAAAGAACCAAAGAACACAGGGTATGACCAACCAACAAGCTCAGTGCAAGCTTATGAAGTTTGACCCATTCACTGTGCACAGGACAGATTCACAGAGCAGGTACCCAAAATAAGCAGCTAAATAAGCACCAAACAAGCTGATAAACAGAGAACTAATATTTTTGTATTTTTCTTTACCAACTAGACTTTAAATTCCCAAGAGCTTATAAGCTGAATCTTATTATTAAGCCCACAGTGAAATTCCCAAGTTTATTCAAAAGCGACCTATTGAAATTTTGACTTTTTGAGAAAAACCAAAAAGTTGACCAAAGTGGATTTTGATTTGATCTAAAGCACTGATGATGTTGTTTTAAGGCATGTTAAGACTGAATAGAGCAATATTAACAACTTTTGAACACAGAATCAATGTCCTAGATCTTAAAAACTCCAACAGTAAGCACCTATGTATGATTTCTTGAAATTTTGACTTTTTTTCTTATAAGAACTTGTATCTTGACTAATATGAGTTGTTTAGACCTATTTAGACAGGTTTCCAACAAAACTAAGAACCAAAAACCTTTTGAACACCATAAACCAAACACACCTTATTGTTGACTGTTATGAAGTTTTTCACACCAAATCACAATTGTAACCCATAAACTTGAGTTCAAACCTTGTATTATCAAATATTAGCACTAAGAAAACACAAATCATCAACACTAATCAACTGAAACCAAGATTCTAGACATAAGCTTGTTTAATTGTCAAAATGAGGTTTTTGCAAAATACAAATTTAAGTAAACAACCTACTGATTTTAATGATCAAACATACTAAATTATAACTAGTAAACACTAAGAAATAGGAATTAGAACTAATGAACAAGCAAAACAATGAAATGCCAAATTGATTAAAATTGCTTACAAATGACTTTGAAGCACAAACTGAGAACTAGGAACTGAGAACCAATCCTAAATGCTCTCCACAGAGCTCTAAACCAAGGCCATCCAATATCAACCTTGCTCCAGCCTTCTTGTACCTTTCACCATGATTTTTGATTTTATACCTATTTAATTGGTATTTTTGAGATTTTTGACCTTGTGAAGCTAAATTGAATTTTAATGTTTCTAATAGCTTATAAAAGCTATATGGGAGCTTATGTGACCTATATCAATCCATACAAACTACCAATAACATCATTTGAAACATTTGAGATTTCTTAAAGAAAAATTGCATAAACTGGTTTAAACTTTAAAACATGGAATTTATACTTGAAAAAGGTTTATAATACAATAATAACTTGAGATACAAAGCTTGTAAACTAAAAAGTACACTAACATTTAAGTTAAGCTAAAAACGACATGAAAATTAAAAGACTACACTAGATACATTGATTCATTGCATCTCACTTCATCTTTATAGGCTTTTCAGACTCCCCACGTGCTTCTGATTGAATCCCACTTTATCTGAGCCCTTGGATCACTGAAATACATCAAAACCATACACTTGTGTTTTTGGCGCCATTTTAGTCAAGAGCAGTTTTGAGCATTTAAAGATTCTTGGATGTTTATTGAGGTGGAGGGGACATGATTAAGCAAGTGTATACCAAGTGGAAAGGGTGGTTAGAACAAATTAATGGAAACCATGGCTATTTCTGGTTTTAGCGGGACAGGGAAGTAGGGGATGCACAGTGTCAAGGTTTGACTATTTTGACCGTGGTTTAATAACAAAGGGGGGTCATAAAGGGTTGTGGCTGGGGCCAAATTGGATTGTGACCTGGGGGTCAAGGGTCAAGGGTCAAGGCAGTTGGGTTTGGGCTAGTATATTGGATTGGATTTGGGCCTAAGTGATATAAGGTGTCCGTTTGGTTTATTTAAGAACAAGGACCAAAAGTGCAAATTTGCCAAACTCCAAGGACTGAAAGTGCCATGTTTCCAAACTTCTCACAAGGACTAAATTTGCCATACATTGATAATACAAAGGCCCTTTTTGCATAAAATCCATTTTTAAAGGTCCAAGGATTAATTTTGTAAATTTCCAAAGTTTGAGGACCTTTCTTGCCAATTGACCAAAGAATCATTCAAGGATCATTTTTGATAACTTAGAATACTTTAGGGACCTTGAATGATGAATTTCCACATTTTTGAATTTCCAGGGACTAGATTTGACAACTTTTAAAACTCGGGGGACTAAAACTGCCAATTTTGCAAACTTGATACATTTTTCATCTGATTTTGATATTTTTGCATTTAAAACACATAAAACACTGATTTGTGATAATTTGATCATTTTGATGTGTTTCTGAGTGTTTTCAGATGATTTTGCAGTTTAGATTACACAAAAATGATGAGTATTTAGACACTCATCAATCCCTCACACTGAGATATTGCTAGTCCCTAGCAATGATTTGAGAAAACTTTGATGGATTTGAAAAACTCTTTACCAAAAGCCATCACTTCTGGAGTAGCCAATTGTTTTGATTCAAGTAAGAATCTTGGTACAACGATAACCAGATGATTTATTGGCAAATCATAAACCATATAACGGATTTGATGTGTCTTTACCAGAAGCCGTACCCTTCTGGACTAGCCAACTCTTAGATAAATTATCAAGATTATCTTTGGTGAGCTGAATACCAATTATGGATTTTCCACTGCCTTTACCACAAGCCATAACCTTGCGGGCTAGCCAACTCATTATCTTTTGAGGATGATGGGGAGCTGAAGAACCATACAATTTTGGGCAAATTGCAAGCCATATAAACGGATTTGAGAAATCTTTACCAAGAGCCGTTTGCTCCTGGATTAGCCAATCCTTTAGTCTTACAGACATGGCGGACTGATAACCAAATGAGAAAGTGTAAAACACTTACTCCAAAAAAAAATTTTGGCCAAAAACGGGGGAATTGGGTAAATAATATATGAAATTCGTGAGAATTCCCCCCCACACTTAGAAATGAATATTGCCCTCAATATTCAATGTACCGGCGGTTATGCCGAAACAAAGAACGTAAAAGGGAAATACTACGGCCATTATTTAGAAAGATTTTTTTTTTTTTTTTTTTTTTTTTTTTTTAGAAAGAATGAGAATATACAACAGTGTGGGGAAACTCCCCCACACTAGGGTGGTAGAAAGGGGATAAGAAGACAGAATTATGGGTGAAAACCCATATGGTGCGTGCTAATGTTTTTGATTACCGAGTCACTAGCTTGACTCGATCCCCGCATTCATTGGTTCATGGGGAATGTTTGTAAATCCGGGACAACCACAGGGGGAATGTCCTCTCCAAAGTAATGCTTCACTCGATGACCATTCACTTTAAAATTAGGACCATCGGGTTGAGATAACTCAACGGTACCATAAGGATAAACCTTAGCGATAGTGAATGGGCCAGACCAGCGGGACTTGAGCTTTCCCGAGAAAATCTTCAATCTTGAGTTGAAAAGAAGGACTCGATCACCAACGTTAAAAACGCGGTTCTTGATCTTGGAGTCATGAATTTTCTTTGTCTTTTGCTTGTAGATCAAAGAGTTCTCATAAGCTTGATCACGAAGTTCATTTAGTTCATTCATTTGAACTTTTCTGTGATCACCGGCTGTCTGTATATCGAAGTTTGCATGTTTTAAGGCCCAGTATGCCTTGTGCTCTAACTCGATCGGAAGATGACATGCCTTTCCGTACACTAGCTTGTATGGAGTACACCCAATAGGTGTTTTGTAAGCTGTACGAAAAGCCCAGAGTGCGTCATCCAGTTTATCCGACCAGGATGCACGATTTTCACCTACTGTCCTTTCAAGAATCCTTTTAATACCCCGGTTTGAAACTTCCACCTGCCCACTTGTTTGGGGGTGGTATGCAGTGGAGAGACGGTGGGTAACACCATATTTTTGCATGACTCTTTCAAATTGGTCATTACAAAAATGTGTACCACGATCACTGATTATCACTCTCGGAGTTCCAAACCTGGCAAACAGAGATTTCAAAAACTTCACAACTACTCGGGCATCATTGGTGGGTAAGGCTTTTGCTTCAACCCATTTTGACAGATAGTCAACAGCCACGAGTATGTACTTGTTACCACGAGACGAAGGAAATGGCCCCATAAAATCAATACCCCATATGTCAAATATCTCACAAACTTGAATGGCATTTTGTGGCATTTCATTCCTTTGAGATATATTACCATGACGCTGACAAGCGTCACAGGTTTTGACATAATCGTGGGCATCCTTATAGATTGTGGGCCAATAGAACCCGGAATCAAACACCTTTTTGGCGGTGTAGTTTGGACTATGATGGCCCCCGGTGGGTCCAGCATGGCAAGCTGTGAGAATATCAATAGCTTCCTGTCCATAAACACACCGTCGGATGACTTGATCCGCACAGATTTTGAACAAGAAAGGGTCGTCCCAGAAATAATGTTTAACATCTTTGAAGAATTTGTTCTTCTGTTGGGTCGACATCCCTTTCACAATGAAGTTACCCGCATGGTAATTTGCAAAGTCAGCAAACCATGGGGTTGTAGAATTTCCACGAAAAGAAACCGCATTCAGTGTCTCGAGAGGAAATGTTTCATTTATATCCTTTTTCTCGAAAACATCTTGGTGAGGGTTTTCTAATCTGGACAGATGATCAGCAGCTAGATTCTCGGCTCCTTTTTTATCACGTATAATGATATCAAATTCTTGGAGGAGGAGAATCCAACGAAGCAATCTCGGCTTTGCATCTTGTTTTGCAAAGAGATACTTAAGAGCCGAGTGATCCGTATACACCACGCATTTGGTCAAGATAAGATATGGCCGAAACTTTTCAAAAGCATACACCACGGCTAATAGCTCTTTTTCTGTGGTGGTGTAATGAGTTTTAGCCTCAGTCATAGTTTTGCTTGCGTAGTGAATAGGTTGAAAATGTTTATTTCTTCGTTGCCCTAGGACTGCACCGATAGCAAAATCACTTGCATCGCACATGAGCTCAAAAGGCAAGTCCCAGTCAGGAGCAACGAGAATGGGTGCTTCAGTAAGCTTTTTCTTCAATGTTTCAAAAGCTACGATGCACTCAGGTGAGAAGATAAAAGGAGCATCCTTTTCAAGAAGATGGGTCATAGGCCGGGCGATTTTGGAAAAATCTTAAATGAATCTACGATAGAAACCGGCATGACCTAAAAAACTCCTAATACCCTTGACGGTAGTAGGATGAGGTAGTTTAGCAATAACATCGACCTTTGCTCTATCTACCTCAATCCCGTTCTTAGAAATCTTATGGCCAAGGACTATGCCTTCTTTGACCATAAAGTGACTTTTCTCCCAGTTTAGACAAAGATTGGTGTCTTCACACCTTTGAAGCATTTTATCTAGATGGGAGAGACATGATTGAAAAGAATCCCCAATGACCGAGAAGTCATCCATAAACACTTCCATTGTTTCCCCGATCATGTCGTGGAAAATGGCCATCATATATCGTTGGAACGTGCCAGGTGCATTACATAAGCCAAAAGGCATACGTTTGTAGGCAAAAGTCCCGTATGGGCAAGTGAATGTGGTCTTCTCTTGATCCTGTGGATCAATAGGGATCTGAAAGTAACCCGAGAAACCATCAAGGAAGCAATAGTACTCATTCCCTGCTAATCTCTCAAGCATCTGGTCCATGAAGGGTAGAGGAAAATGGTCTTTACGGGTGGCGTCATTCAACTTACGATAGTCAATGCAAACACGCCACCCCGTAACCAATCGAGTTGGAATTAACTCGTTATCTTCATTTGTGATAACAGTAATGCCACCCTTTTTCGGAACACAATGAATTGGGCTAACCCAAGGACTGTCTGAGATCGGGTAAATCAATCCTGCATCAAGAAGTTTGATAACCTCTTGTTTGATAACATCATGGATTTTTGGATTCACTCGTCTCTGATGTTGAACTGCGGGTTTGAAGTCATCCTCCATCAAGATTTTATGAGTACAGAACTCAGGGTTTATACCTTTGATGTCGGAGAGTTTCCAAGCAATTGCTTGCTTGTGTGACTTCAAGATTTTAATGAGAGCAGCTTTTTCATCTTTACTCAAATCTCGAGCAATAATGACGGGTAATTTATCATCACCTTCAAGGAATGCATACTCGAGATGAGGAGGTAAGTCCTTAAGCTCAACCTCAGGAAATTCTTCAGTTTTCTCAACTGAATTGACTTCCTTATTATGAAGCTTGAAGGGAGGGAGAGGAGGAGAAGTATCCAGATTTGACACTTTCTTAAGAAGAATATCTCCCTCCAGATTAATCTCATTTTGATTAATCTCAATTGGGATTGAATCACTAGGATGAGGGGTTGATGATGGATCACCATTAAGCAACTTCTCAATAAGAAGTATATCCCCCTCAATATCAATTGGAGCGTGATCAATTTCCCAAGGTACAGAATCACTAGCCAAGTATACTTCAATCTCATCTAAGATGA
The DNA here is from genome assembly GCA_019973895.1 of Chrysanthemum seticuspe. NCBI lineage: Eukaryota > Viridiplantae > Streptophyta > Magnoliopsida > Asterales > Asteraceae > Chrysanthemum > Chrysanthemum seticuspe. The sequence goes on along the minus strand of BPTQ01000008.1, from coordinate 263,730,974 downwards.
AGTCGCTTCCCTCAAACGGAGTGAGAGAAGGAGTAGAATTGGCTATGATAGGCTGAGAAGATGTGGTGGAATCCCCACTCACAGAATTATGAGAATAACCAAGAACTTCTTGAGAGTACTCGTCAGAAGCAACATCAATGATATCTATTCGGTTGACCGATTCAGAATCATAGTTTGCGGAGTACCTCGAAGTTTGGTCAAGGTTGAAGGTGACAGCTTCATTACCAACACGCAATGTGATTTCTTGCTCAAATACATCTATGAGAGCACGGCCCGTTCTCAGGAATCCTCGACCAACAATGAGAGGAACCCGATGATCGGCATCAAAATCAACAACCACGAAGTCAGCTGGGAAATGGAACTTTCCTACTTTCACAAATACGTCCTCAGCAATGCCAAGAGGACGGGATATGGAACGATCAGCAAGCTCGAGAGTCATGCATGTAGGAGTGAGTTCCGGAAGAGAAAGTTTCTTCCACACTGAATATGGCATAAGATTAATGCTTGCACCAAGATCTGCTAGGGCAAAGCATTCAACCATTCCTGGGAATACACATGGTAAGAGAAATTTCCCAGGATCTCCAAGCTTTTCAGGAAGCTTCTTCAGGATAACTGCTGAGCAGTTCTCGTTAAGAGGAGTCTTAGCCATTTCAAACAGCTTTTCCTTATTGCTTAACATGTGCTTGAGAGTAGATGCGAACTTGGGCATCAGCATGATAGCATCCGCAAAGCTTATGTCAAAATGTAACTCTTGGAAAATTTGGAAAAATTTATCCATTTGATGACTAGCTTTCTCGCGGAGCTTTTGCTCGTTCAAGCGTGATGGGTAAGGAATAGAAGATTTGGATTTCTGATTCTCAACAGGAGCTACAGGAGGTTCAAAAACAACTCCTTGATTGGGTTTCTGGACAACTTGAGGTTGGACTACCGAAGGTAGGACGTGTGCGGTACTTCGTGGGCTTGAATAATGCACCTTGTCCTTTGGATCCTTGGCAACTTGACTCATTGGCACTGGTGGAGGTGGCATAGGAGTCGTAGGTCCATTATGTTTTGGAGGTTCACTGTCCACTACCTTTGGAAGAGAAGAAGAAGAAGAGGTAGTAGGAACAGCAGGTCCAGTGTATGAAACACCACTTCGGGTTGTGATCGCCTTAGCATCGCCCCTCGGGTTAGCGATCGTATTGCTCGGTAAAGTACCTGAGCCCGAGGGTCGATCATTTAAAGACTTCTTCAGATCAGCAATCTGACTGACCAACAACCTGTTCATTTCATCTTGGGATTTCATAAACTGCTTCAGTAACTCATCAGATGATGGTCCTGGAGGAGTAATGACGGGAGGAGCTGGAGGGATAATTTGAGGCCGTATGTTTTGATTATGACCAAAATTCCCTTGATTAGGATTCATATTCCCATGAAAGTGATTCCCTCGATTGAAATTGTTTTGATGAAGGTTCCCCTGATGTTGGAAACCTTGATTGGGTCCAGGATAGAAATTACCTTGGTTTTGATAACCTTGGTTCATTCTTGGTTGGTTCTGATTCCGGTTTTGCATGTTGTGATTTTGGTTAAAACCAGGTGGTGCTTGATTAGTGTTAGCACGGTAGTGTGGTTCATTTTGAGGACGGTATTGATTACCTCCTTGTTGTGAACTACCGGCTAAAGCATTTGCTTCAAAAGGACTACCATCGGTGGCAGTACAATTGTAGTAAGCGTGAGGACCACCACAAGTGACACAACTCTCGACTTTCTTCACTTCAGCATGTGTTGGTGGCTGAGTGAAGGAGACTTTCTTCTGGTTAGCAAGAACCAAAGCCTGAACAATGTCTGTGAGTTTATCAATCTTAGCATCGGTGCTAGATGTACTCACTGGGGATGAAGAAGAAGAAGGTCCAGCATTAGACTGATATGTCTTAGCTCTGAAAGGACGGACTTGAGATTTGTTCTCAATGATCTGCAAGGCCTCTTTGGTGGTCTTGCTCAGGAAATTACCTCCCGCGGAGGCATTCAAAGAATCTTGATTGGCCTGATTGAGACCATTGTAGAAAGTATCCATTTGCATTAAGTCGGTAAAACCGTGATGCGGACACTTGCGAAGCAACTCTTTGTAACGATCCCATGCCTCCCCGAACGATTCATCAAATCTCTGAGAAAATTTCATTATCTCATTCTTAAGACTTGTGGTTCGGGATGGAGGATAAAACTCGTTAACGAACTTGGTGACAAGATCTTCCCATGTCTCTATAGAACGAGGGGGTTGTTTCTCAAGCCAATTCCGGGCTTGTCCCTCTAGAGAAAATGGGAACAGAAGAAGCTTGATAGCTTCGGTTGGGACATTCTTGTACTTGATGGTAGATGCTATCTTGTTAAACCATCGAATGTGTGCATGAGGATCATCCCGCTCAAAACCATAGAATTGGCTTTGGGTTACTAGATTGAGCAACCCGGTTTTGAGCTCGAAAGTGTCAGCCACGATGGCTGGAACAACAATGGCATCTCCGTAACCCTCGATGGGTGCTTGGAGAAGCTCATTCATGGGTTTGTCTTCTGCCATTTCGACAGGGGGTGGTGGTGGTAGACGTTCCTCAGTCACGGCTGAAGGAGCTGAACGTCCTCTACGTCTTCGAGGAATGTTTCCAAGTTCAGAAAGTGGACTTGTAGAACTGGAAGAACGAGTGCGCATGCACTATGTATAAAAACCAATTTTCAAAACAAATGAGGCAAAACACAAGTGAACTTAACCAATAATCACAGATGAAATGGCTTCTTTGAAAAAGGTACACAAAATCACAAGTGACACAAAGGCAAGTTTTAAATCTGATGTTCGGGAACTTATTAATGGTCGCACCCCCAGTTAGGTAGTGCACTGCCTTGGTTTGCGGTGGTTGATTTTTATGTATTCAATTAAGTACCACTGAAAAGACGTAGGTTAGATTTGTGCAGATGGGTTTAAAAACTTTTTGGACAATATTTTTGTTATCGTCCCGTTTAACCAAATCGTATCTCTTTAAGAATCACCTTAAAAGAGAATATAAAATAGAAAACGTTCCGATTGTTTTGTTGTTTTATATTGTTTTTGGGTTTTTAACACTTTAGGAAAAGCGCTAATGAACTTTTTGGTTTTCTTATAACTTTACAAAAAACTTTTTACAAATGGTGGGTTATGTGCAAGAATGGGTCTGAAAATGGCTTAAACACACGCTAAAGCCTCCCCGGCAGCGGCGCCAAAATTTGATTGGTGCTAAACCGTCAAGTCTAAACAGACTTAAAACAGCTCAGACACAAATACAATGAAGTCCTGGAGAATAGATTGAATTCCCGGGTCGTTTAGTCCCAAGGAGACTCAATGGTGTGTTAAACAAACTCAGAGGATAGAATGATCACTAAGGATAGTGATCTGTAAAGGTTAAGATTAGAAATTACACTACTGATTGATTTGGAATAGAATTGGACACAGAATTGGAAAGCACAACAATCAGAAGAAAGAAACGTAAACGTAAGTTTTAAAAACTACGTATACGCACAAAATAAAAAGTGAAAACTAAGAAATAAAAAACCTAAAAATATGAAAATAACATTTTTGGAATCCTAAAAATAAAAGAAAATTATTAGAAAAAGAAAATTATTTTTAACACTATTTAATTAATTACTATTAATTAAAAACTATTTTAACTATTTAATTAATACCCTAAAATAAAAGAAAATAGGAAATAAGGCTAGAAAAATAAACTTATGACTTTGAAAAATCTAAAATACTATAAAACTAATTTTAAAACCAAAAATATATTTTTCACACTTTTTATCTAATTATTACTAATTAATTATTATTTAAAATACACTTAAATACTAGAAAATAGAAAATAAACTTGGAAAAATAAAATTTTAACTTTGAAAAATCTAAAATATGATAAAACTAATTTTAAAACAGAAAATATATTTTTTTAGACTTTTTAATTATTTATTACTATTTATTTATTAGTTATTAACTATTTATAATTATAATAAATACTAAAAAGATAGAGAAAAATCTGAAACTTTTTCTAAAAATCCTATGTGATAACAGAAACCTAAGAAAAATAAAAAAAACAGGATTTGCTTATTAATAAGTTGAGAAGAAAAATCAAAAAGCTAAAAAATCTTAAATAAACGCTATCACTATTTTTATATTGATGTTTTTGTGATTTTTATTTTTGAAAACTATTTATATACTAATAATAAGAAACTTTAATAAAGACAAAAAATTTACAAAACACAAATAAGCAGATTTGATGAGCTTATTGGTTAACAGTTTTGGCTTATAAGCTTATTTGAATGAGATAAGCTCAAACAGGCTCACAAACTAAAACAGAAGCTCAAATAAGATATGAATAAGCTACAGATACTCAAATGAAGCTAATAAGAACAAATAAGCACACTGAAAAGCTCAAATAAGCTAATAGGAGCTTATGACTATTCTAATATCAAAACAGACTTGAGGACTTTTTCAAGACCAAAATAAGCTAAGTAAACAAACTTACAAGCTCAGAAAAAAACTTGAGTCAACAAGCTGGCTAGGTGGGGTATCCAAAAAGCCAAAACTCACAAGCTTAGGACAACTGGAGAGCTTTTACAGAGCTTGTGAAAAAGGGGTCAGATCAATGCTCAGCTTGAGCTGACTCAGTGTCAACTGAGTGATGGGACAAAATAATAACCACTAGCAGCCCTACCAAATGAGTTCCAAAGTGAAAAACAAGACTTGGGACCTCAAGATGACCAAGTTGGCTTTCCAAAGAACCAAAGAACACAGGGTATGACCAACCAACAAGCTCAGTGCAAGCTTATGAAGTTTGACCCATTCACTGTGCACAGGACAGATTCACAGAGCAGGTACCCAAAATAAGCAGCTAAATAAGCACCAAACAAGCTGATAAACAGAGAACTAATATTTTTGTATTTTTCTTTACCAACTAGACTTTAAATTCCCAAGAGCTTATAAGCTGAATCTTATTATTAAGCCCACAGTGAAATTCCCAAGTTTATTCAAAAACGACCTATTGAAATTTTGACTTTTTGAGAAAAACCAAAAAGTTGACCAAAGTGGATTTTGATTTGATCTAAAGCACTGATGATGTTGTTTTAAGGCATGTTAAGACTGAATAGAGCAATATTAACAACTTTTGAACACAGAATCAATGTCCTAGATCTTAAAAACTCCAACAGTAAGCACCTATGTATGATTTCTTGAAATTTTGACTTTTTTTCTTATAAGAACTTGTATCTTGACTAATATGAGTTGTTTAGACCTATTTAGACAGGTTTCCAACAAAACTAAGAACCAAAAACCTTTTGAACACCATAAACCAAACACACCTTATTGTTGACTGTTATGAAGTTTTTCACACCAAATCACAATTGTAACCCATAAACTTGAGTTCAAACCTTGTATTATCAAATATTAGCACTAAGAAAACACAAATCATCAACACTAATCAACTGAAACCAAGATTCTAGACATAAGCTTGTTTAACTGTCAAAATGAGGTTTTTGCAAAATACAAATTTAAGTAAACAACCTACTGATTTTAATGATCAAACATACTAAATTATAACTAGTAAACACTAAGAAATAGGAATTAGAACTAATGAACAAGCAAAACAATGAAATGCCAAATTGATTAAAATTGCTTACAAATGACTTTGAAGCACAAACTGAGAACTAGGAACTGAGAACCAATCCTAAATGCTCTCCACAGAGCTCTAAACCAAGGCCATCCAATATCAACCTTGCTCCAGCCTTCTTGTACCTTTCACCATGATTTTTGATTTTATACCTATTTAATTGGTATTTTTGAGATTTTTGACCTTGTGAAGCTAAATTGAATTTTAATGTTTCTAATAGCTTATAAAAGCTATATGGGAGCTTATGTGACCTATATCAATCCATACAAACTACCAATAACATCATTTGAAACATTTGAGATTTCTTAAAGAAAAATTGCATAAACTGGTTTAAACTTTAAAACATGGAATTTATACTTGAAAAAGGTTTATAATACAATAATAACTTGAGATACAAAGCTTGTAAACTAAAAAGTACACTAACATTTAAGTTAAGCTAAAAACGACATGAAAATTAAAAGACTACACTAGATACATTGATTCATTGCATCTCACTTCATCTTTATAGGCTTTTCAGACTCCCCACGTGCTTCTGATTGAATCCCACTTTATCTGAGCCCTTGGATCACTGAAATACATCAAAACCATACACTTGTGTTTTTGGCGCCATTTTAGTCAAGAGCAGTTTTGAGCATTTAAAGATTCTTGGATGTTTATTGAGGTGGAGGGGACATGATTAAGCAAGTGTATACCAAGTGGAAAGGGTGGTTAGAACAAATTAATGGAAACCATGGCTGTTTCTGGTTTTGGCGGGACAGGGAAGTAGGGGATGCACAGTGTCAAGGTTTGACTATTTTGACCGTGGTTTAATAACAAAGGGGGGTCATAAAGGGTTGTGGCTGGGGCCAAATTGGATTGTGACCTGGGGGTCAAGGGTCAAGGGTCAAGGCAGTTGGGTTTGGGCTAGTATATTGGATTGGATTTGGGCCTAAGTGATATAAGGTGTCCGTTTGGTTTATTTAAGAACAAGGACCAAAAGTGCAAATTTGCCAAACTCCAAGGACTGAAAGTGCCATGTTTCCAAACTTCTCACAAGGACTAAATTTGCCATACATTGATAATACAAAGGCCCTTTTTGCATAAAATCCATTTTTAAAGGTCCAAGGATTAATTTTGTAAATTTCCAAAGTTTGAGGACCTTTCTTGCCAATTGACCAAAGAATCATTCAAGGATCATTTTTGATAACTTAGAATACTTTAGGGACCTTGAATGATGAATTTCCACATTTTTGAATTTCCAGGGACTAGATTTGACAACTTTTAAAACTCGGGGGACTAAAACTGCCAATTTTGCAAACTTGATACATTTTTCATCTGATTTTGATATTTTTGCATTTAAAACACATAAAACACTGATTTGTGATAATTTGATCATTTTGATGTGTTTCTGAGTGTTTTCAGATGATTTTGCAGTTTAGATTACACAAAAATGATGAGTATTTAGACACTCATCAATCATATATAAATGATGGAACTAGATGAATGTATTTCCATCCAGTGTCAAATCTTCTGAAAGCTCTTGGTGAGACGCAAAGTGGGGGGTAAGGTAACAAAAAGACTCTCTCTACTATGTGTGAGAGAGAAAAAAACGAGGGTTGGGATAACGATGAGGGCTGGGAAAAGGTTACCAACAAAAGAAGACATAAGGAAGGGAGAGGAAGAAGACAGGAAGAAGGTGTGCGGGGAAAGGATGTCGTTAAATTCTTTGTGTCTAATATCCCTGATGGATGTCGACCATGGGATTTAGCAACTATCCTTGAGAAGTTTGGTTCTATAGTAGGGGTATATATTGCTCGAAAGAGAAATACTAAAGGAGATAGGTTTGGTTTTGTTACTTTCAAAGGGATCAATGACAAAGAGGATATGGAGAAGAAGCTGAAAGGTACGAAACTTGGTAGGTTTACATTGGAGATAAACATAGCTAGGTATGCAGCAGAGAATGGAACGACAGGATCTGGAGGAGGTACTAGTAAAGCTAGGCACAATCCTGGGGAGGCTAGAGGTGGTCTGCGCCCTTCTGTCCCTTCTCCGGTGGGTGGTAGTAGAGGTATACATGTTGGAAGATCGTTTTCAAGTGTTGTGAAAGACCATGGAGGAACGGAACTGAAAGGGATTGATATCCTCATCGACCCCTTGGTGAATGAGATGTCCAAGTTTCATGAAATTGCTCTAGTGGCAAGATGTGATTGCTTTGATAAGTTATCTAACCTTGGACCCTTATTTCCAAATCTCAAAGAATATGTCTCAAGTGTTCAATACCTGGGTGGTCTCTCAATATTATTGGTTTGTGAAAACAAGACAAAAGTGGGTGAGTTTGTTTCCAGGAAGGAGCTATGGGGTGAGTGGTTCAACAAGATGGAGGTTTGGCGAGGGCAATCCCTCCCTTTTGAACGGCTCGCCTGGATTGAAATTGTCGGGGTTCCTATCCATCTAGCATCACCATCGGTTATTAACAAAATCGGCGGACATTTTGGAAAGGTAATCTACCCATCAACGCTCAATGATAATTCCTCAAACCGCGCTATGGAAGGTATTGGTATCATGGTGGGTGAAGGAAAAAAAATCAATGAAGCTGTATCCTTGTCATGGAGGAATAAGAAGTACCAGGTGTGGATCTCGGAAAAAGTGATTGATTGGGTTCCTAGTTGTGTCATATCCGGTAAGGAAGGCCTATGTCCTTTGGGAGTGGGATTCCAAGCCCCGGCCTCTTCCGCAGCGGAGTCAAACGAGTTAGAAGATGGAGAGGTTAGAGATGACGTTTGGAATCAGGTGCATGGGAATACTGAAGTTAACGAGGGGTTAGTGCATGGGGAAGAGGAGGATTTTAATAGGGTGGCGCATGGGATGTATAATGTTAATGCTGATAATAATAATACTGAGGAGGGACCTTTGAATACCTTCTCTTTTGCGGCTGCACGTGAAAAGAATATCAGTGGGGATAGTAAAAAAATAAATGTTGACTGGAACTCTCTTAATTTTGGGCTTTCCCCTAGACCCAGAAAAAGGCCCAGGGAGTCGGATCCTTTTTCTCTTGATGCTCTATTGGGCCTAAATGGTAGAAACAATAATGAGACCAGAATGGAGTCTTCTGATCAAATGGAAAACACATCTCATATGAATACAGAGCCAACCAACAACCTTGACCTTAACTCTTCTCCTATTTTTCCAACAATGGTGGATAATAATTCTCGAGACACTGGGGATCCTCTTCCTAACGAGCTGGATGTCGCGCGTGAGGTTCAAGAGACTATAGAGACGGGAAAGAAAGTGGGAGTAGATCTTTCCCTGGTTCAAGAGCAAGTAAAAGGAGTGATCAAAGAAGGTATGAATCTCGTTTTCCAATGAATATTTTGTCGATAAATATCAGAGGTATGGGAGGGGAGAGGAAATCGAATTGGAATAGAAAAATTTTGAGTAAGGATAAGGTGTCTTTTCTTGCTATTCAAGAGACGCAAAGTGGGGGGTTAGGCGAAGGGGAGATTAGACAGTACTGGGGGAAATCTAACTTTGATTTTGAGGTGGTCAATCCTAACGGCAGGTCTGGAGGTCTGATTAGTGTGTGGGATCCGACCGTTTTCAAAAAAGTTGATTGTCATAAAAGTGTTAATTTCATGGTGGTGACTGGTTATTCTAAAGGCAATTGTGAGTTAGTTTCCATCGTCAATATCTATGCTCCTCAAAGTAGGCGGGAAAAACAAAGAATTTGGGAGGAGTTGAAGACTTTGATTATTGGTAATAACAGGTTGTGGTTTTTGATAGGCGATTTCAATACGGTTAGAAATAGTGATGAAAGAAAAGGCTCTAAATTCAAGAAAAATTGCGCCCTTGATTTTAACGAATTCATTGATTCCTCAGACCTTCACGAATATGCTATGAAAGGTAGCAGATTCACATATCTCAGGGAGGACGAGAGGGGGAAGAAGTTTAGTAAGATTGACCGGTGTCTGGTTAGTAGGGGGTTGTGGATAAATGGCCCGAGGCTTGTCTCAGATCGCTCCCTAGGATGTACTCTGATCACAATCCTATTTTGATGTCCGTCCTGGATATAAACTTTGGCCCCAAACCCTTTCGGGTTTTTAATTCATGGCTAGATAATCCGCAATGTGTAGAGGTTGTTTCGAAGGCTCTGAGTGAATTTGAATTTGGTGGGGCTCCTGATGTTAAATTAATCAAGAAGTTTGGTTGGTTACGTCTAAAACTGAAAGAATGGAGAAACGATTTGATTCAAAAGGAGAGTGAGGAAGTTGAGGTTTGTAAAAAAGAGCTGGAAGAGCTTGATCTCGTTATGGAATCTGAAGAACTTTCAGAAGATGAAGAGTGGTCTAGAAATGAATGTAAAAGGAAATTGGAAGAGATTGAAGACCGAAGAATGAAAGATTTAAAACAACGATCTAGGATTAAATGGGCTTCTGATGGAGATGGTAACACTCGTTATTTTCATGGTTTGATAAACAACAGGAAGTTAAGTAATGTGATTCACGGGCTCAAGGTGGGGGACGAATGGATCTCAAAACCCAAGATGATTAAAAAGCGTATTTTTGATTTTTTCAAAGATAAGTTTAGTGAACAATGGAATGACAGACCTCCTTTGAACTGTGATGTCGAGAATAAGCTTTCGGATGAAGCGGCTAGTTCTCTAATTAAAAGATTTTCTAAGGAAGAGATTAAGAAAGCCGTCTTTGATTGTGGGGAAGACCGGGCTCCTGGTCCAGATGGCATTTCCTTTAAATATATCAAACGCTTTTGGGAATTTTTCGAAGATGATTTTAGTGCTCTCTTTGAGTTTTTCCACGAAGGTAGAGGGCTGAGTAGGAGATGCAATGCAGCCTTTATAACTTTGATTCCCAAAGTTAGAGACCCGGTTAATCTCAACGATTATAGACCGATCACCCTTGTGGGGGTGGTTTGTAAAATCATTTCAAAAGTCTTGGCTTTTAGACTTAAACAGGTGCTGAGTCCGTTGATTTCTTTTAATCAGTCGGCCTTCTTAAGCGACCGCCTCATTCTTGACGGGCCCTTGATCTTGAATGAGATCATATCGTGGGCTAAAAGGAATAAAAGGAAAACTCTTATTTTCAAGGTTGATTTTAATAAAGCTTACGACAACGTCAACTGGGGGTTTCTGATGTCGGTGATGACTCAGATGGGTTTCCCGGATCTTTGGTGTAAATGGATTTATGGCATTCTTTCGTCGGCTAGATCGGCGGTTTTGGTGAATGGTTCTCCCACTTTTGAATTCCAGTGTTGTAAAGGTATGCGCCAAGGAGATCCGATTTCTCCTTTTCTTTTTCTAATTATCATGGAAGGTCTCTCTAGCATGATGAAAAAGGCTGGTAATAATGGGTCGTTTGGGGGTATTTCCCTCCCTAACCATGGTCCTGCTATCTCTCACCTTTTATATGCCGATGACTGCACTTTCGTAGTTGAGTGGTCTATTCTCAATATCAAAATAGTTAACCAAATCCTCCGATGTTTCTATATTTGTTCTGGTCTTAAGATTAATATGGGGAAATCTAAAATTTTTGGCGTGGGTGTGGAGGATTCGGAGGTGAGGAATGTAGCTAATAGTGTTTCGTGTTTATCGGGGAGTGCTCCTTTTGATTATCTGGGAATTCGAGTGGGGGGTAACATGAATAGAATCGCTAATTGGGACTTTATGTTTGGTATTTTTAACTCAAGGCTTTCCAAGTGGAAAGCTTCTTGCCTCTCAATTGGAGGAAGAGTGACGTTAATTAAAGAGGTGTTGGAAAATCTCCCAACTTATTATCTGTCTTTGTTTAAGGCACCGGCTAAGGTTCTGGACGGTTTAGAAGGTATCATAAAAAGGTTTTTGTGGGGTGGGTCATCGGAGTTTAGAAAAATTCATTGGGTAGCCTGGGATAGAGTAGCTTCCCCGGTGAAGGTTGGCGGCCTTGGTTTGAGTAAACTTAAAGATGTCAATGTTGCTCTTTTAACTAAATGGGTGTGGCGTTATAAATGTGAGCCTGGTAGCCTTTGGAGGTAAGTTGTGGATTCTATTCACGGCTCGCCTAGATGTTGGTCCTCTCTCCCGGTTTGTCGTTCGATGTCTGGTGTTTGGTCTTCCATAGTTAAGCTGATTTCCAAAATCAGCATAGCTGGTGTTAACCTTAGTCAGTTATTCAAAGGCAGGGTGGGGAATGGGAACAACATTCGATTTTGGCTTGACCACTGGATTGGAGATAAAGCTCTTAAAGATGAGTTTCCGTTGTTGTTTAAGAAAGATAAGATGAAGAAGTGTTTGGTTAGCGATAAGTTTAATCCGGTGATGGGTAAATTCGAGGGGCAGTGGGACGTTTTAGAGGGTGCGTTGTCTATTATTGAAATCGGGGAAAGACAACGTATGGGTTCTATGCTCGAGGGTCAAACGCTGAGTGATCATGGTGACAAATGGAGCTGGCTCTTCAGGGACTCGAAAGGTTTTAGTGTGAAATCTGTCAAAGACTTCCTTAGAGGTGGCATGGATTATAGCAATCGTTTCATCTTCAAATGGTCTAAATGGGTTACAAAGAAATGCAACATTCTTTTGTGGAGAGTGGGTTTGAATCGGGTTCCCACAATGGACCTGCTTTCAGCTCGTAACTGTTCTTTCGATACTTTGGTCTGCAGCTTATGTAAAACTGAAGACGAGTCGGTGGAGCACCTTTTCTGCTCTTGTATGGTGTCCTTGGATATCTGGTATAAGGTGGGGCATTGGTGTAAGTTGCCCCCTCTCTTCCTGTTTTCCTGTCGCGACATTTTTGATCTTCACAAGGGATTTGGTCTGGATAAGAAGAAGAGAGAAGCTTTGAAGGGCATCTTTTTCACCACGAGCTGGTGTATATGGAATGCGAGGAATAGGAGCAGATTTGACAATGCTACTGTTGATAGTCGGAAGGTTCTCCAAGACATCAAGACTCTTAGTTTTCTTTGGTATAGTAATAGGTCGGATAATGGTTCGATAGATTGGAAAGATTGGTACTTTTTCAACCTCATGTAATTGGTTAGTTTGGTTTTGCCTCCCCGATTTGGGGAGTGCCGTTTTCGTGTGAATAATAGTCAACTTTAAAAAAAAAAAAAAAAAAAAAAAAAAAAAAAAAAAAAAAAAGTCAGATCTACAAAAAAACTCTCATGACACCCTCTTATCACATAAGTCCAGAGTGATTCACACACAATCTCGAGTAAATTCCATACGATAAAATTTGCATAATTACAACAAAGCATTTAAAGGATAGAAAACCTGCTAAAGTAGAACAAATGTCTAGTACAGTTTAAGATGCTACTTTCACGTAAGTTGATATAATAGTTACTGTATTATTTTTACATTAAAAAAAAAAAAAAAAAAAAAAAAAAAAAAAAAAAAAAAAAAGTTTAGAAAACTAAACACAACGTATAACAACTAACTTAGATAATGTTTTACACAATGTATATTAGCCACCGAGTAAACACGTTGTTGAACTATATATATACTTGGTTACACAAAGGTCTAAACATAAATAATATAGAAATACGAAAGATGAAAAGATAGTGGAGGAAACTGCTTCTGAGTTTTTGTATGATTAAAGTGGTAAAGGATTTGATCATGGAACTCGGGATAGCAAAACCATGCAAGGCTACCGGTAGCAATTCTCCTCAAACAATACTTTTCGATTTAATTTTATTATTATATATAAAAATAAATACGGAGTATAATTTCTTTTTTCATACACCAAATTTAAATCCTATTGTCATGCGTAATGTGAAGAATTTTGCTACGACTGGGCAAACAATTGTTTGTACCATTCACCGGCCGAGGAATGACATATTTGAGGCTTTTAATGAGGTAAAAGTTATATACCAATTGGTTGTTTCTTTTTCTTTTTGAGAGTCTTAGTGCTAACATGAGTGGACCCAAGCAATATATTAATGTTCTTTTTGTGCTTCGGGTCCACTCATTTATGTTAAATCCTCTATATCCACAAGGCATACAAAAGGCTACTCTTCCCCAATAAGAGGTAATAAGAGAAAGGGGACCCACTTACTTTTTGAGCCTCTTAATCCCTAAAAAAAAGAAACAAGCCTACTTTAACATCTCAACTGGAGCATGTAAGCTACTTTAGTATATATCCGAAAAGCTTAAAATATTAATAAAAGTTGCCAATAGTTATGAGCATTATTAACTAGAATTATACTCATACTAGTTTAACACCCGTGTAACACACGAGTTGCTTAAATATATCTTATTCAACCTTTCTTTTTATAAATAATTAAAAAAAAAAGCCGAGTAATATATGTGCACAACTACTTTGTGCAACGTACTCTTTACACATAGATTGGATTCTCATTATATTTTGCCCTTTGCTAAAAAAAATATTTACACATACTACAATTTATTAGGGAGGTGATACTCACATCACATTTTTTGATGCATGCATCACAATTTGTTCATTACAGTATTGTACAGTACAAACTGTAATGCACAAATTGTGGTACATAAATCAAAAGATGTGGTGTAAGTATGAATTCCCAATTTATTAATAGTCAAAACGCAAAGGTATGTGATACGTATATATACAAAGTGTCATGTCATATCAAGCTAGAGAATAACACTGACAACTAATTGTTTCCAAGTATTCTACTCAAAACCTCAAATGTTTCCCACATGTACTCCTGAACTAAGAAAGGAACCAAGTTTACAGCAAGCATTTCTTTGATCCAATACAATGTCTTTGTAAGATAAGCCTTACAACAATACATGACAATCAAAATGAGTTTCTCGTAAAAATAACGGTATGTGGTATGTACATACCAATGTGCAACAGCCGTGAGATAATAAGGAAGAATTGCCATGTCATGTGACATCTTATCACATATTATAAGAAATTAGAAGCATTAATAGCATCTCAAGTTTATTGAATATGATTTTCACAGTAGGCATAAAAAATATATTGAAACTTTAGTGTCAAGAGAAGAGTAGAGTCACAACAAAAAAGCTCCTAACTTTGAGTTTCTTGAACCTGAACCACATAATCCCGCAAATCAACACATGTAACTTCAGATAGTCACTCTCTACTATTGCATGATCAGAGGAAAGAAACCTGTGACCACTTCTGATTTAAAATAATTGTATAGCGATACTAATTTAAAATTTGGTAATCGTCATCCTTAACCATCATAACTGGCAAGTCTGGTTTTTTCATCTTTCTGGGTGGCTGGGTCTATATTGATCTCAGTTATATATAACTTTACTTGAAACTCTTTTGATTCCTTAGCAAATCTGTCAATAGCCGCTCATCTTTCCACCTCAACTAACAACGTATCAAGAAGAGAATGTTTTACAGATCGTAACATGATTCCTCAATCTTTAGCTGAAAAAAATTAAGGAAACATATCAAAATTGTTGACAGCACAACCAAAGTAACATCGTAAATGTAATCGACTACTATGTTAGACAATAAACGCGATCAAAACAAACCTTCACTCCTTATCTATAGCACCTCACTCAATGTTTAATCATTGGCTGCAACTCATCTCTAAAATTGCAACACATACTAAATGGACTTTATTAGATCAACCGTGACCGAACACTAACAAAGTTCAATAATCTTGTAGCTTAGTCCAAAATGGCATCGAAGAGAAACTGAAGCATCAAAATTGAATTAACCGTTTTCGAAGATGAAAATGCAGAGAAATTGAAGCATCGAAGAATTTGAAATTCAAATTTTTTGGAGATGCATATAGGCAACATTCACCTTCAGGTTCATATTGTGGAACTCCTTAACAGACAAATATCACTTAACTTGAAATATATTGGGATGGCTTCTATTATCTCTATATTTTTTCAATCATTATTAAACTCATACATTATCAGATGTTAACTTGAAATATCACTTAACTTGAAATATATTGGTTATTTATAATTTGAATAACCTTATATGTCCCGTCTACAGTTTCGTTTGGAAAAAGGATTTGTCCAACATATATATATAAAAAATTGCTATTAAATGGAACATTAGCTTTTTAGAGGTTTAATGGAAATAAACTTATCGGAAGCTCCGAACAACTTCAAAAAGCTATTAAAACCTCAAATAAGTTTATCTAAACACCCGTTTAAGTAAGCTAATGCTTTAAAGCTTATGTATTCTAAATAGCCCAAATACAATGGATTAAAACTTGTAACTTAATTCCTTCTAAAAGGGTTGATTGAACCTTAAATGATGACAGATCGAAGCAGCATATGCACTAACTCGTATTCATCAAATATACCACTTATTATCCTTGGTATTTTTGTCCGAAGGAGATAATTACCACTCTTTATAAAAATTATCTGTATAGCTAAAGTTTAAAATGATACCATTAAATCTTAAATAGCTCAACTATTACGAATTTACAATCAATAGAGATTCAATTACCCGATATAGGAAACATGGAAAGACATCCTCAATAAAAAATAGATATTGAAGTCAGTTTAGAAAAAAGGTATCAAAAGGCTAATATAAAGAGATTCTTAGTTGAGGCATAAATATTGAACACACCTCAAAGCAACGAACAAAAAAAAATCCATTTGACCATGTTGCTTCTTAATTTTAATCTTCATCATCTTTATTCAATTTCTGCCATTATGTGTCGAAAAAAAGGGCAACCAATAAGAAATGGATTTAAGTCATATCATAAGAACAAACAATATGTGCTCAAAGTAGTTTCTTCCACTTTTAGTGTATAAGATTTATGTTATATAATAAGAACCATAAGTATTGTATTTAAAAAAAGAAATCATAAAGATTACCACAGTTCTAACATTTCATATTTTTTTTAGTTTAGGTTTTGAACTAACAGTTTGTGCTCATGACCATGATCTCAACCTAACTTCACATTAAATAAGTACAAATAAAAGAGAGAAAAGTAAAAAACGACATGTAAAGAGACCTCATATCTCTTCTGCAATGTAGAGGACATAGATGAGAAGTCAATTAATCTGCAGAATAAACTGACGAATGTATCAGTCAAAACTCAAAAGTCATTTGAAGATCAAAGGAAGCAAAAACTATTAGTGTTAACTGGAAACCAAAGATAAATAAATTCAAGATGAAGATCAAGAATCACTGATTTCTTGACTTAGATATGTTAAGTGTGATTATGAGGTTAAATCTTTAATCACAATCAAAACAACAAAAGCTTCATAGAACCTAGAAAACAACTCAATCAGGTAACATAATAGCTTCAGAGTCCTTATAGCATTCCATCAACCATATACGTAGTAGTATGCATTTAAAAGCATTATCCCATTACCAATAATTATACTCTCACACATGAAT
The DNA here is from genome assembly GCA_019973895.1 of Chrysanthemum seticuspe. Classification (NCBI taxonomy): domain Eukaryota; kingdom Viridiplantae; phylum Streptophyta; class Magnoliopsida; order Asterales; family Asteraceae; genus Chrysanthemum; species Chrysanthemum seticuspe. The sequence goes on along the minus strand of BPTQ01000008.1, from coordinate 263,714,029 downwards.
AAACAAAACCTTAAAACTGGAAACTAAAGAAGCTGGAAAGCTCCCATACCTTTTTCTGAAAAGCAAAAACCTTAAGAAAATTGCAGATACACCAAGCTGAAAATTATTTGTTTTAAAGCAAGAAAAGCTGTGTACTATGTAGGGTGTAGTCGTTTTTTGAGAAATAGAGAGATGTTTGGTTTTCCGATGACAAAATAGGCTCATCAGTGTCTTTCTGAAGAAGCTTTCACGTATAGATTTAAATTGGGCCATTTAATTTTCCAACACAGGTACAAAATGGGCTTTCTATGGATTTAAATTAGATAAATACTCCACTAATTTATGACATCATCAATTAATGTTTTTTAATTCAATCAACCAATAAAATGTTCACACCTAGTCATAGATGACTTAAGCAAAATCCCTCTTTTAATAGTATAGATAGATTAGTTTTATTCAATTAGCTGAAATATTATGAAGAGGAAGAGAAAACAGATTACATCATAAGCATGTGCTGCAGATTTGCCAAAGCCGAAGAGTTTACCTGTAAGAAATCATGAGAATAGTAGGCATGCGAACAACCACAACAGACATTGATAATCAAATGAGATGGTGCCAAGAAATAAATGTGGTAGATGATGGTTTTGATGTAGATTCTTCAAGTGCAAACACAATAAGAACACATTTATGGGTCAACTAAACTTCGAAATGGTATAGAGCTTAGCTATAGTTGTTGGCTTGATTGTTAGTCCACCAAATGCTACATATACATAGGGCTTTTTTGGAACTGACTTAAACAAATTTGGTTCCCGGTTAAACTTTACTTGGAAATGATTGCGATGCTTCGCTACATAGAGCTAGCTAGCAAATTGAGTGCATTCAGAGTATTTTCATATCTTCTAACATTTCCATTAGGCTTTTCTTTGTTTAACATTATGTTTAGCTACATGCATTACATTTCAGTCTTTATTGATATAACATAAGCATGAAATGAATAACTGTTATTTCTTTTACTACTAAATTGCTAACAATGAAGTTACATATTAAACTGTTATTTCTTTTAACAAATTCAAGTAAAGAACAATTCGTGTCATGTATTCTCATTGTTTCATATATATCTTTTTACTTCATGATGAATACCTAATACCATTAGCTTATAAGTATAAGGTGTATTTGATATGACCAAATACATGCAGCCTAAAAACTAGATGGCAAAAAAAAAAAAAAAAAACCCGCGGGTGCAACCACCTCATTACTATCAAATCGTGTGTTTAATATGTTTTCTAAAATAGTGTTTTTTTTTTTTTTTTTTTTTTTTTTTTTTTTTTTCAATATTCAAGAATTGACACACACATTATAAATGAGAATTGATACTTACACCACATTTTTTGATTAATGCACCACAACTTGTGCATTACAGTTGGTACCGTACAATACTGTAATGCATAAATTGTGGTGCATTAATCAAAAAATGTGGTGTGAGTATCACCCCCTATTATAAATGGTATAGATATAGATATGATTGTGTGATCCACATGTAATGGGCCTTTATACCCCGGCTCTTTTTATGCATCTCTCCAATTCATCGAGAGTGATAGTAGAGAATGAGAAGCGTTAAAAAGTTCCATTCTCCTCCCTGTTTTTATCTTTTCATTCCACCCTACCAAACATCCTTTTACGTTTCGGGGGCGGGGCGTGCAAATTCAGGCGAAGTTATGAATGTTACTAGTACCGAATAAAGTTGGTCCAAAATTGAAACATGGGTTGTGGCCCAATAGTGTAGATGGTATAAGCTTGGAAAGAAAACCTAGAATAGTCAAAAGAAGGTAACCCTGATAGTCAACAAAAATCATGATATAAACCCTCCTAGTCTCATTTCATTCATCCTCTCACATACACACACCATTTCTTTCTTAGCCGCTTTTCTGGAACCGCACCTAAAACCCGCGGATCCATTTCATTTCTAGGTATACTTTACTCCATCATTCTTTATCATTTCCTTTTCATTTCTAGATCTGTTTTTCTTATTATTTTGTAGATCTGTGTTTGCTTTGTTTGTTTGTTAGATCTAGATCAGATCTGTTTGAAATAGTACGTGTTGGGTGTTTTGATGTTGATTTGGTTTTATTTTGTGGTGATAAATTGTAGATCTGAGATGTTTTTGTTGTTGGTTGACTAAATTCAACTTTCATTTCATGTGCTTTTTGAAATGAAGATATTTTGTGTCTTGATCTATGTTTATATGATATATTTGATATGAGTTTGTGAAATATAATGATTGTTGATATGTTGATTTATTTAAATATAATTTGCGTTAACCGTTTTGATTTATTTAAATGAATATGTTTTTCTTGTTGATGTTTTGTGAAATATAGTAATTGTGAATTTACGTGTAGAGATGATTGTTTGTTTGTATGGGATATTACTGATTGAAAAGTAACTTTGCGATACGTGTCGATGAATTGATTGTTGTTTGTTATTAAATTGAAAATAAATTTTGAAGAAATAGTCCTAGTTTGTGTTGTTTATCACGAATCTTTCTAAGACAAGTGAGTCTTGTTTTTTTGATCAATTGATAGTAGATTCGTTTTGGAAGTAAGTCATATATTTGGCTAAAACTTTTGTTTTAAAGCGTAAATGGTTGATTTAGAAAATGATTGTAAACGCTTGTTAAATCAGTTTTTGGTGATCTTTTCATCAAGTTTACTTTGCTGATCATGTTATTTATAACATATAGATTTGTCAAACTTTCATCCATATTATTACATTTAAATTGCAAAATATTTTACTGCGTAGGTTGGTCTGTAATCATTGGCCTATGTGTACATTTACTGACATGAGTTGATGAAATGTTCTCGTTTATGTTACTTTTTAATGAAAAAGTGTTTTAAAAGGATGTGTGTCGTACATTGTCTATACTTTTAAAAAGAATTACCACCATGGACGTATAGAGCTTTTGACAGTTTTTACCGCGTTTATGTCATCTTGATGAGATTGTTTAGTTGATTACACACTTAATTTAATTCAAAATTGTGACTGGTAACCTGATTGTTTATATAACTGACAGTACAATATACGAGTGGGGTATCTATTTGTTACTGTTTGTGTGGAAGTTTTTGTTTCTTTCTGGTAGAAAGTTGTTTGTTTTTAAGTCGTTAATAGGCTATTTAAATGCATAATTTTTACATCAGCTTTTGTTATATTTTATGGTACATTCTCTAATCTTACATATGTTTCTTTTTGCAGCAATGGCAACTGATCGTTCACTTCCAAGTGTTTCCCAGAAGCTTGGTCTTCTTGGATCCACCATGACACAAGGTGTCCAACAACCACAGCCTTACCAGAGGCGTTTCCAATACGGAAACTACTCAAACGCTGCATTCCAATACCCAACCCAACAATCAGCTGATCTGTCCATGATTGTCCCCAAGGTCTCACCCATCTGCGTTCAAGCACCAGCTGAGAAAGGACTTCAAGGGTTCGCTATTGATTTTCTTATGGGAGGTGTCTCTGCTGCTGTGTCAAAGACAGCTGCTGCTCCCATTGAGCGTGTCAAGCTTTTGATCCAGAACCAAGACGAGATGATCAAAACTGGCAGGTTGTCTGAACCATACAAGGGTATTGGTGAATGTTTTGGCCGTACCATCAAGGAAGAAGGGTTTGTTTCCTTGTGGAGAGGAAACACCGCTAACGTCATCCGTTACTTCCCAACTCAGGCGAGTATTCAAATTTCAAAGATAGTCGAATCTTCTTTGTTTTTATTTTTGTATTGTTCTCACATTTTATGGTTTATGTTTTGTATAATTTCAGGCTCTTAACTTCGCTTTCAAGGACTACTTCAAGAGTCTTTTCAACTTCAAGAAGGACAGAGACGGTTACTGGAAGTGGTTTGCTGGAAACTTGGGATCTGGAGGTGCTGCTGGTGCTTCATCACTTCTTTTTGTTTACTCTCTAGATTATGCCAGAACCCGTTTGGCTAACGACTCCAAGTCTGCAAAGAAGGGAGGAGAGAGGCAGTTTAATGGTTTGGTTGATGTCTACAAGAAGACACTTGCATCTGATGGTATTGCTGGGCTTTACCGTGGTTTCAACATCTCATGTGCTGGTATCATTGTGTACCGTGGTTTGTACTTCGGATTGTACGATTCTTTGAAACCAGTTCTCCTAACCGGCAAGTTGCAGGTAACTAACTCTTTTTAATCTCATTTCAAGCTGAAACTGAAAGGCTGTTTCTGTTTATTTGTTAAGAACTTTTGATAAGAGCTTATAAGCATTTTAATAGATAGCTTTTTCATTATTACCCGTGTCACGTCATGTTTTGAAAATATAGTTTACTAATTAACATTTTAACACTCCTGTGATTGTTCAAAGTTTATTAAAACGTATATTCTGATTGAGATTTCAATATAAAAATAAATGTTAAATTGATGTTGCTAAAGGTCAAATCTTAATAAAGCTTTTGCATTATTGGTGCTTTTGGACTGAGAAATTATTTTTGTTTAAAGCTTAGCAATGTATTTAAAGACTGTTATTATTGGTTTCCATGATAATAAGTCATAGTTTGTGTTGATTCTGAGTTGTGTTCTTTGCTTTTCAGGATAGTTTCTTTGCTAGTTTTGCTCTTGGGTGGGTGATCACCAATGGTGCTGGACTTGCATCATACCCCATTGATACCGTCCGTAGAAGAATGATGATGACGTCTGGTGAGGCTGTTAAGTACAAGAGCTCTTTTGATGCTTTCTCACAGATCTTGAAGAATGAGGGTGCCAAGTCTCTCTTCAAGGGTGCTGGTGCTAACATCCTTCGTGCTATTGCTGGTGCTGGTGTGCTTTCCGGTTACGACAAGTTGCAGTTAATCGTCTTCGGAAAGAAGTACGGCTCAGGCAGCGGTTAAGTCTTGATTGAGTTTCATGTGCTCGTTGGTGGTGTTTTTCTTCCCCCAAATAGATGGTGACGAATCTTTTGAAGTTTTGAGGGTTTTCCTTTTTTCTTTTTTTCGCGCAAACAGGTTTGAATAATAATTCAGTTTTTGGAAGGGGGTTTAGTAAGTCACTTCCTAGACATTGTTTCTTTTGAGAATGGATTATTCGTAATATTGTGAACTCTATTTTAGAGGGCAGGCGTTAATCGCCAGTACTGATTAAAAAAGGTAACTGAAATATTTTTCCGAACAACTTCTGATTCTTTTATCTTTTGTGGCTTACAATGCTTTGTTTGTGCAACCCTTGTTTATCTTTTACGATTCTACAGCCTTTAAAATGTTATTATGAATTTATAATTGTAAACATTTTTGGCCAATAAACTATGTGTGATGCTGGTCGCTACTTTGGCATAGATACTATAACCAATTGGCCATGTTGATTGGTCAAGATACCTTGATTTGAATTATTTAAACAACTTTACTAATGGTTGTTTTTGTGCTGTACCAAGCATTGTTTTTTAAACTACAGTGCTGAATCTTTGCTACAAACCACTTGACTAGAGTCTATAGGTTGATTGTACATAGTAGATTAGAGTTAAAACTTAAAACTAGGGTTATGCTATGCAGGCACTTTATATAGGGGGTGTTGCACTTTTCTATGGGGTGTTACATTTTCCCAATCATTGGGTGAGGTGATGGCGGAATATTTTTTTTTTGATTTCCGTGCCAAAATCTTAAAAGATGAGGTGCTTGGGCTGGTGTGGCATCAAACTTAGTTATACAAAATGTTTTTTTACAAGTTTTTTTTACAAAGTTTTGTTTACAAAGTTTTATAATTTTTTTTACAAGTTTTTTTTTGTTTTGTTTTACAACTATTAGTTTTTAGTTTTATAACTTTTAAAAAAAAACGTAGTCGGAAAATTTTTTAGGCTCAGTTTCGAAGGTTGCAAAGTGAGATTTTATCTCACTTTACCGTCCATTCAGTTTCGGTTATCATCATCGTCTCGGAAAATTTTAAGGCTCAAATTAGAAGGTTGCAAAGATTTGATCTCACTTTACCGTCCATTCGGTTTCGGTTATCATCATCGTCTCGGAAAATTTGAAGTCACAACTGCACAAAGTTACAAGTTCATAGGATTGTCAAACTGCACAAGTCTCACAAGTCCAAAACTGCACAAGTCTCAAACTGCACAAGTCACTTGACTAACTGCACAAGTCACAAGTTCTCAGGACACAAGCCTCACAAGTTCAACAAATTTCACGTTTACACGTTTTCAATATACAAGTGGTAAGTAGGATTCCAAAACTGCAAAAGTTCACAAGAAAGTAACTAAGATTCTCAAAGTGCAACACTTCAGGCTTATAATGCCACAAGAAAGCAACAACACCAACCAACAACAAGCAACAACACCAACTAGCAAATTTCACCAACTAGCAACAACCAACAACACCAACACCAACAAGAAAGCAGACAACACAAGTGTCACAGTCCACCACAACAAGCAACAACAACAGCACCAACAAGCAACAACAACAACAACAAGCAACGACACCACAAACAACAACCATGTCTAGTTCACCATTTGACACACAAGAGGTAAGGCTCAGATCATTAGCTTTTTATTGGTATTGTTTAATTAAATGGAAACAAATACACAATTAAAAAAACATAACGTAAAAAACTACACAAATAATTATACTCTACATATAAAAACACTACACAAATAAATACACTATACATATAAAAACACTACACAAATTAACTCTACACAATTAAATACAAAAAAAAAAAAAAAAAAAAAAAAAAAAAAAGGACAAATGATTGGGTCGTATGGATCAAGGGCCCACTCTATGGGGTGCTTCGAAAGTAGATCATGGGTTGCTTGCACAGACTACCCCTAAGAGTGGACGGTGTGGGGGATTTCGTGGCTCGCCGTGGCCGACGTGGCGTCTCGCCGCCACACCGGCGTCGCCCGTCGTGGCTCGCCGTGAGATCCAAAATCGTCGGGACGACGAATGAAGCTACCTGACATGCATTGATTAAATATTTCATATATCCGTTGCCTAACGTTTAAAAACGTTTTTTTTTTTTCTTTTTTTTTTTTTTTTTTTCTAAAAAAACCTACCACCCACTCTATAAATACATAACATTTCATACAAGTTTTTCATATTCAATCAAAACATATCCATTCAAACTTGCTGAAAACATGAATTACGATAGTCAATCATCTTATTCCGGCGATAGTGATCTTGAAGAGTTAACGGACTTAGAAATGTTTATTCAAGAGTTCGAGGCGGAGCAAACGTTGCAAGAACAAGCACCCGGTCCTTCAAAGCGTCGTCAATATGTCCCTCGTGAACGTGAAGTTGCTGAAGCACGTCTTGTTGCTGACTATTTTGGCGACAACCCAAAATATTCGGACGCTCAATTTAGACGTCGATTTCGTATGAGCCGTCGTCTATTTCTACAAATAGTGCAAGGTATTGAAACATATATTGAAACTCATCATCCTCTTCCTAGTCATTTTGATTTCTTTAGAATGCGACCCGATGCTAGGGGTGTAATGAGTTTTAGTGTGCTTATGAAATGCACATGTGCCCTACGCCAATTGGCTTACGGGATATCAGCTGATGCATTAGATGAGTATTTACAAATAGGTGAACACTGTGCACGCGATTGCCTAGATTTTTTTCTTATGTGCATAATCCAACTATTTATTAAGGAGTTTTTAAGAAAACCAGATGAGGATGACATTCGTAACTTATACTATGCACATAAAACTGTTCATGGGCTTCCGGGAATGTTGGGGAGCATCGATTGTATGCACTGGGAATGGAGAAACTGTCCTAAAGAATGGCAAGGCCAATTTCATAGAGGTGATAAAAAATATCCCACTATAATGCTTGAGGCTGTTGCTTCATACGATTTGTGGATTTGGCATGCTTTTTTTGGGGTAGCGGGTGCGAATAACGATGTAACGGTTTTAAATAATTCTCCGTTATTCGACGACTTGCTTGATGACATCGCCCCTGAGGTTGAGTTTCAAGCTTATGGGTGTAAATTTAAGCAAGGGTATTATCTAGCTGACGGAATCTACCCGGAGTGGGCATCTTTCGTCAAGTCATTTACAGTTGCAACTAATCCAAAAAATGCCGCATTCAAAGCGAAACAAGAAAGTGCTCGAAAAGACATCGAAAGAGCTTTTGGTGTCCTCCAGGGACGTTGGCATATCATTGCCCAACCGGCGCGGCAATTTACTATTGGCAAGTTACGGAGAATCATGTACGCGTGCATCATAATGCATAACATGATTTTGAAAGATGAAAATTTTGCGATATCAGATATTGCTGAAACGTATATTTCTCCAACACCAAATTTACAGTAGACATGGATTGAACGTTGCCAAGTGCAAAGAAAAAAAGCCAAAGAACTACATGATAAACGCACACACGCTAAGCTTCAACGATGTCTCATCGACCATGTTTGGCAACAAGTTCAATGGGCACAATTTCAACAACATAATCCGGATAATTAGTTTCGTTATAATTTCATGTATTTCTTGCGTATGTTTTTTTTTCGTATCTTTTTTTTATGTTTAGTACGTTTTTTATTAAGTTGTGTATTGTATTTTTAATTTGAATGAAATGAATTTATTTAGTTTTTATTTGGAAGTGAAAATTGAATAAAAAAAATAAAGTGTTAGTGGTGGAGCCCAAATGAAGAGGTTGAGGTTTGTTATGAGTGAGGAGGGGGTTTGTTGTGGTTAGTTGTGGGAAAATGAGATGCTGATGTGGCGCTGAAGTGGCGCGACGATGAAGTAATGGCTTGTTATGGTACCTAGCACTCTAACAACTATAGCATTTAAGGACTAATTGATAAGTCAGGGTGGGTTGTCTTGCTTTTGTTCTCGATTGTTTAAACTAGTTATGGGGTCATACGACTGTTACTTAACACTGTAAACCATCAATAAGTTGTCAACTTGTCATCATGAGCTTTGAAACAACTCTTGATGCTCACGCTTGTCCAAAAAATATCTGGTCTGATTTTATCAACACAAACATCTTGTGCTTTCAAATTTCAATAGTCATGTTGCATTAGTGTCAATTTACAACATGCAACATTATACTGTCAAGTATGTGCGTTGTTGGGTCAGTGGGTGGTTTTCTTAAATGGGTACCATTGTTGAAAGAGAGCTAACTATTGGTTACTTATGGCTAAACTTAAGATTCAAACCTACCAACTAGCAATTATAAAAAATCTAACAAGTTATCTGATTTTTGGTGTTGCTTAGTTCTTTTAGTTTGTCGAGCGAGTTGGTGGACTCGACTAAAGCCTGACCTGTGTTAGGACTGCAACTTTCGGTCTAGAAAGGCTAGTAAGTGGTAAATCTAATCTAGGACGTGGAGGGAAGCTTTTCTGGTCCTATCGTCCGGGCTGTTGAACTAGTTGGATCCTTTTATGATCTTTTCGTCATTTGGTTTTTAGCCTCTCTTGGGCCCTTTTGGCTTTTATTTAGTAGTTCTAATGAAAATCTTTGCTCCTCCAAATAAAACACAAGCTATGTGACTTGTAAGTGGGCAACGGCTCATGCAACCTATTTGGAATTTTTTGTACTAGTACTAATTTAGATTACTTTAAACTGGTTAGGCAAGTGATCTGTTGTAACTACAAGAAGATAATATCTAGTTCCATACAAATGGACCTTGTGGTCGTCTTTTCTCTAAGATCGATGAACAAAATGATTCCTTACTACCGGATGAGGCCTTCTGGCCTTGCAGTAACAGTGACGGCTGTAATACTGAACTAAAGTTTTGTACAGTTACTTAGGTAAAAAAATTAAGTTCTTGGTGCTTACTAAGTAACAGATTACCCAAAACTTGTGGATATTAAAAGTTCTTGGTGGCGCATCGAATGGGTTGAGTTTATAGTTAACTCAAACGAACACTTTAGAAACTCGTATATATTAAACATGTTTTTCCATCTTAAGCTAAGTTGTTAGAGATAACATAAAGCCATAAACACCAATTGATAGTTAACAACTCAAAATTGCCGCATCTACACTCCTACAAATGAAAAATAGATTATAAGGCTGGACGCAGTAAGGGTTGGAGATCGATTACTAATCAATCCTCTTACTGTGGTCATTCGATCCTCCATCCACTTTTACATAACATGGTCGTTCAAGCGACCGAATGAGAAACATGGTTTGTGTGTGTATTTAATAAATATAAAAAGTATATTCGTGAGGTATGTTTTTTGTAGTTTAGGTCGTTTTACTGGGGCACCCAATCGCCTGAAGGTCGCTGGAGAGAGGAAACTGACGTGACAGAGAAAATAGGGGACTGGCTTGCATTATTGGGGGCAGCCTAAGATTCAACCATTGTGTTTTATTTATAACAATGTTGTAAAAAAGAAAAGGAAAAAAAAAATTGTCCCACCAGTTGGGCTATATCAGTCTTTGTGTTAATTAAAGCGTTCATTATGATAATGCATCAACGGCGTTTTGTCTCTCGTGACAGGCATTGATGCTGCGTTAACATACCACCCCTCCCGGCATTGCAATGATGTTGCGAAGCACGTTAGTTTACAAACGTGCGTTTTTTTTTTTTTTTTTTTTTTTTTTTTTTACTTTTTGAAATTAAATTTTTAATCCTCTATAAATACAATACTCTTTTACTCAATATTTTCACACTTAACTCACACAATAAATATAAACCCTATACACTATGGGTTGTCGTCTCCCTCATTCCGTCGAAGAAATGCAACGTTATATTCAAAAACAATGTGATCAAGAAGATGCGGCTCGACAAAAGGCTATTATCAAAGTTATCAAGCTATGTTTATGTATTTCGTATGATTTTGCATGCGGAGAGCATTCAGGTTAAGCTATGTTTATGTATTTCATATCGTATGTTTATGTATTTCGTATCGTATGTTTTTTTCGTATCGTATCGTATTTTGTATTGTATTTTATGTAATGTTTATGTTTATGAATGAAATATTAGCGAAAGGTTTATTTAATAATTGAAATATTAGTTAAGGGGTTAATTTGTAAATTGTAATTCTTTTAAAAAGATGAGTCTCAAAAAGTGGTGTTATTTAGTGTTATGATAACGTTTTTTTTTTTTTTTTTTTTTTTTTTTTTTTTTTTTTGAAATGATGTGACGATAACATGACAAAGATGCTGGTGTTATTAGGTGTTATTAGGTGTTATGATAACTAGTGCTCTTTATACCCAATTATACTTATTATATTTTTCAAGAACATTATTAATAAAATTAATTTAAATGTAGAGTAAATTACATGGATGGTCCATGTGGTATGTCAAAAGTAACAACTTTCGTCCCTCGAAGTTTGAAGTTGCACTGGTAGTCCCTAAATTGGTAAACAAATAACACTATCGGCCCATCACTTAACTAGTGTTAAGTGATTTCGTTATATATTTACACTTTAGCCCTTTTGGGTTAAAGAGCGTTGCATCGTCTATCCTTTATAATAACGGATGTTTATAATTTAAAGTTTTTCTACTTTAGGTAGATTTTTATACGTTTTCTTATTTTTTTTTTATTCGATTTCGTCCGTTTTTTACATTTTCGTCTATTTTCATACGTTTTTATTCGTTTTTTTACGTTTTCATATGTTTTTATCTGTTTTTATAGGTTTTCATCCGTTTTTATACGTTTTCTTACGTTTTTATCTATTTTGGTCCATTTTTATACGTTTTCGTCCGTCTTTTGTCCGTTTTCACACGTTTTTTACGTTTTCGTCCGTTTTTTAACGTTTTCGTCCATTTTCATACGTTTTTATCCGTTTTCATACGTTTTTATCCGTTTTTGTCCGCTTTTATACGTGTTCTTATGTTTTTATACGTTTTCGTCCATTTTTATGCGTTTTCGTTCGTTTTTTCTTACGTTTTCATCCGTTTTTATACGTTTTCTTACGTTTTTATCGGTTTTCGTCCGTTTCTATACGTTTTCTCTCGTTTTTCTTTGCGTATAAAATGTATGAAAACTTAAAAAAAGGACGAAAACGTACAAAACGCATAAAAAAAGACGAAAACTTACAAAACGCATAAAAAAAAGACGAAAACAAAAATTGAGGAAAATACCGTCGGACTCGTTTTTTCGTGCTCTTTCCAATGGTATGCTCGGGGAATTTTTTCGACTTCCTTTGAACCTCGGAAAAGCATGTTTTTGCATTTTTCGACGACGTTTTTGCATTTTTCGAGGTTCTAACGAAGTCGAAAAAATTCCCCGAGCTTACCATTGGAAAGAGCATGAAAAAACGAGTCCGACGGTATACTTATATATTTTTTTACAGTCCATATAACCATTTAAATTGATAGGCCAAAAACTAAATGGAACATTTTTATTATTATTGAATTGGGCCCTTAAATTTTAGGAGAGGTTATGTAATTGATTTAGGGGAATATTATTGAAGCTATGCTTAGCCCAGTTGGGCAAAGCTTTGCTTCCAACACAAATATCCCAGGTTCGAATCCTAGGGGTAGCCAAATATGTGGTATATTTTACCAATGCCACGTGTCACCACCTCACTGGTCCACGTGGCAACCCGAACCGACCCGTTCACTGATCCGACCCGACTCGACGACACGTGGCAACCCGACCCGACCCGTTCACTGATCCGACCCGACCCGACGACACGTGGCACCACTCATGTGGTGACACGTGGCGTTGACTACCGATGACCGCCTAACCACAAGGACGAATTATGTAAACAAATTTAAGGATAGACGATGCAAGGATCTTTTACCAAAGGGGCTAACGTGTAAATTATAACTAACTTACTTAACGCCCGTTAAACTAAAGGATCGGTGGTGTTATTTGTTTACCAACTTAAGGACTACAAGTGCAACTTCAAACTTTCAGGGACGAAAGTTGTTACTTTTGACATACCACATGAACCATCCATGTAATTTACTCTTAAATGTATAAAATTTGTTAATAAGCCTAGTTAAGTATGCCACAGATTATGATAAGAAAAAGAGTAGAGTTATTTTACATACCAAACTTTTCTCACATACCAAGGGACTCATCTCCACCATCCATTTAAAAAGAAATCAATGGCTGAGATTAAAAGCATTTTATTATTTCACCTATTTTTTATAATTTAAATATCTCTTAAACCGTTAATCGTTAAGTGAAAATATTTATACCATCGCGACGAGCATTTAATTATCTTTCTATAGACGGGCACTTTGATATACTTTCGAAAAAAGAAAAAAAAATCGTTTTTTTCACATTTTTTCGTTATTTTTTTCGTTTTTTACGTTACTGAAATTTGCATGAAGAAAATCATATATGATAAAACACTAAATTGAATATCACATGTGATATTAGTGTTAAATCATATATGATATGTAATATCATATGTGATATTACACTAATATCACATGTGATATTACATATCATATATGATATTACACTAATATCACATGTGATATTCAAATTAGTGTTTTATCATATATGATTTTTTAATGCAAAATTCAGTAACGTAAAAAAACGAAAAAACTTAAAAAAAAAAGTGAAAAATACGAAAAAAATATTTTTGTCGAAAGTATATCAAAGTGCCTATCTATAGAAAGATAATTAAATGCTCGTCGCAATGATATATTTTTTTTCGCTTAACGATTAACGGTTTGAAAGATATTAATATTTGAAAAAAAATGATGAAAGTGGATTTTTTAAATTGTTGGGATTAATCTCATCTATTAGATCAAATAAAAATGAAGGGTGGAGATTGATCCCTTGGTATGTAAATAATGGTCCCCCAGTGGACCTCTTCAGATCTTGCAAGTAAAGTTTATTCTAAGAAACAATTACATCATGTTGTTAGAAGACCTATCCAATATTTTCTAACGTGTACTTATGAGATATTCCGTTATCATATAATAAATTATTAATCATACTTGTCCAAAGTAGCCATTGAAAAGTATAATCATTAGAATAAGGGAAGTGACACAATCACATTTTTTATTGGCAATTCCAATATACAGTCAGTTAAAACATGTTATATATACAATATAACTGTTTAATACATAATTACATATAATATAATGTGTTAATAAAAATTATAAATGTGCAAATCAATTTTTTTAGAATAGGTTATTTTACTATTGAAAACAATGTGATGGCAATTAGAGTATTATTTCTAAGAGATCATATTATAACTAAGTATTTATTTAAAATTTGATCTTCAGATACAATCAAATCCTTTAGATTTTATAGCCTAACATAACAAACCTATTAATCTTGTGTTTTAAGGCGTAAACACACTATATCTTTTAAAACCTATTATGCTTTGACGAATTATGATTACGAGTAACTTGCACGTTTTACGTTATTACAAGTTCAGTATTTTTCATTCTTAAAACTATAAAATACCGTTTAGTTTAAATATCATCATATTTGCACTAACGGTACCTATTGAATTGCAATGCCTTAATGGTGTAATGGTGAATATTCCTAATTCCAGTTGTGTAGGTGTGAGTTACAACCTAAGCAAACAACTTATAAGCTTATAAGACCAACTATACCATCGTCGCAATGTACACAAAATAACTATCAAGAACGCAATAAATATCTAATCTAATTAATCATTTACCATGACATCAAACACAATTTGCTAATTAACGTGTAAGGTGTATGTCTCACTCAATTCTAAAAAACAATATAATGTTGCACATAAATGCATGAGCGAAGCTATATGAGGACTGGAAAAGGTTCTGCCTCCTAGGCCTAAGTCTGTTAGTGTATTTATTTGCGATTTCACGTGTTAATTTTATTTTTCATCTCAGTTTTCCCATTTAATTTTTTTCGGAAAAAAATTTGTTTAGGCTCTCCCACAAATCTTTTTTGGCTCCACCACTACATCAATGTAATTGCGTTTGGCAACTCTTTTTCGCCGACTCTATCTATTCATTTACTTTTCTTCAAATGTTAGCTCCTCAAAATTGTTATCTAAACAAGATTGAACCCTTCTTATTCGACAAGCAATCAAACATTTATAAATAAAAACTGTGAAAATCTATAATGGTTGATAAATGAAGCTACTTCTACATAGATAGTTAGCGTACCTATCCCGTAAATCAGATGTAAAAGCTTATTTTCGAATGTGAATTGAATAATTCCCAAAACCCGAAAGCAACCACTAAGAGCACACGGTGTCATGCGTTTCGTGCCTCGTCGTGCCACCTTGGCAGCCTCTTTGTGGCTCGTCGTGACACCGACCCTTTTTGTTATAGCTCGCCGTTTTGATCCTCGTCGTCTGTACGACGAGGGTAAATGTTGTACTTTTGTCATATGGAGACTTTGTGGAACGAATAAAATTAAAACGTTACCTTTTTTCTTTTTCTTTTTTTTTTTTTTTTTTTCTTTTTAAAGTTGTAAGTGGTGGACCCTAAATGAGTAAGTTGAGGTTGGTTGTGAGTGAAGAGGAGTTAGTTGTGGAGGTTTGTTGTAGTGATGTGGCACCCCGTGAGCCCCAAATGAGTAACTATGGTATGTCATCACACCTAATGCTCTAAGAAACACTGATTTGTTGATTTGTTCCTATATGCTTACGTACGGTGGTTTTGATACTTGAATAATGTATTCCTACGCAACTCAACTTTGACAAAGATAACAAACCGACCGCCCAAGTATCAATATCATGTTTCTGTAATCTTATCTTAACTACATTATAATGCTTTTAATACTATTCTATAATTAGAAACACTTAAAATTCATACTTCTTTACTTGCTTGTTATGGAAGGATTTCAAAACTTGATTAATACGTGTAAACTCAAAACTCGTAACCGTAATATTAATGATCAATAAAGTGATTTAATGGAAAAAAATGTAACCACCAAATAAAAAATTGTAACATATGAAACTGAAAAATAGTTATTGATATACATAAAAAATATCAGTTATGCAATCTTAATATAAAAAGAACTCATTGTTTATGAAAGAATGAAAAGCTACAACACAACCTAATCATACTTCACGCACAATAGATTCATCCATCCTATGTTTCTCGGACAACGGTGGCACGGAGCTCATCCTCCTCCACCCCCACATTCAAAAACAAGTTTTCTGTGGCCTCGACCTCTATACTCGCTGCAAAATATAGTCACAGGATTTCGCCGCATTGCGCTGATACCCTGCTAGTCTATATCGCGCATCAAGTTTTTATTACTCGTAATAGGTTAATTAATGAATCGAACATAAATTTTGTAATACAAAATTAAGCAGTTTCATATTTTTGTGTTCTCTATATCATATCTAGTGTGAAACAAAATTATATATCAGGTTTCATATTTTTGTGTGGCGCGTATAATTAAACATTAGCAGGGTACCCATTCGTTATGGCGGTGGATACCTTGTAAATAAAATTTTGTGCGAGTAATGTATTTGATTATATTATCTTCGTGACGAATGATGATAATATTATAGAGTTAAGAGGTATTCACTTATTATTTTTACAATTATACATATATCAAGGAGCATTTAATGAAATGAAAGCATGAATATGAGAAAGGCTGCATATACAACCAATGTTTTGATAATCGGACTGGCTGGTTCATCCGGGAACCAATTGATCCAGAATTGGCCGATTGAACTGGACAAAACCACAAAAAACCACCAAAAATCGGAAACCGTTAGGGAAAGTGGTTCGTTGTACGGTCCAGTTTTAAAAACCATGTATACAAGGTAAAGAGGAAAGTTATATTAATTGTATGAAGTTCTTTATGTTTGGTTAGCTTGTACAATAAGTATATTAACATGTACATTTTATGTAGGAGTGTTTTTTTTTTAAACATTAAATAGAGAGGTAGAAAAGTCAAATAGTTGAATATTTATTGTATTAGATGGTTGTACTAATAGCTTAGCTAATTATATTTGTTTAAATTATATTTTAAAAAATTTAAAATTTATTAAAAAAAAAGTGCTAAATGATTTATAAATGGGAATTGACACTTACACCACATTTTTTGATACATGTACCACAACTTGTGCATTACAGTTTGTACCGTACAATACTATAATGCACAAATTGTGGTGCATGCATCAAAAGATGTGGTGTGAGTATCAACCAGTGTTCTAAAAGGCGCGCCATGGCGCCGCCAAGGCGTGGCCTCGGCGCCACGAAATGGACCAAGGCGCGAGGTCTAGGCGTCGTGTGAAAAGGCGTGGAATAAGGCGCGAAAAGGCGTGCCTTTTGGTAAGGCGTGGCGCCATTTTTAGAAGAATTTAGGGAATTTACGAATTTGGGCTTGAATTTCTAGTATATTTGGGCTATTTCCTTCTTGGGTCTCGTTATTTCAAAACTTAATTCCTACTTGGGTCTTGTATTTGGGCCTGGCTATTTGGGATTGAGACTTTAATTATTGAAATTGCTCTTAAAAAATGATACAAAATTATAAATATATAAATCTATAAATATTGTTTTGCCGCCTTAAGCACGCCTTATGAAACGCCAAGGCTTCGCAAAGGCTCGCAAGGCTTGAGGCGTGGCTATGCCGCCACGCCACGCCTTACGTCTTTTAGAACATTGGTATCAACTATAAAGTATAGATACAAGCTGGGGTGTGGTGGCTTAGCCACGCCTCTTCACTTGGGTCCCACATGTGCCACATCACTTTAATACACACTTAAAAATACCCTCAATTTACAATTAACCCAAACCTCTTCACTTGGGCCCCACCCACCCTCATTTTATTTTTTTTTTCATATTTTTCAAACACAATAAAATTCATTCATTGAAATAAAATTACAATACGGGAAAAAAAACTACAATACGGAAAAACATACGATAAATAAAAAATATACGATAAATAAAAAACATATGAAACTTAAAAAATAGAACATTTTTCGCCTTTTACATGTTGTATTTTGCTATTATTTGGTCTTGTTTCTTTTTGATGTTGTTTTGGCTCCGGCAACCAGTCAGTATCAAGCATGAGAAACTCCAATTCTCGACACTCTAAAAGTCCCTTTTCTTTCGTTATCCTCGCATCGTACACTTCTTCGGATTTTTCTACTTTACGTTTATAATCTTGACGTAAAGCTTCCACTGTAGCATCCGATTGACTCTCCCGGTGCTCGTTGACGACTCCACTGATTTTGATTTTTTTTCCGGTCGAGGCTTGCCTGCGGGACGAGCTCTTGGATCAGGGCCGAATAGTTCGGCGAGATTATCTTCATCGATCACGTCCGGCGTGTCCCATTTGGGATATTGTTTCAAAACCTTTCACGCCGAGACCATATTAAACTGTCTCCATGATTGAGCCTTAAAAGCGAGTCTTGCATTCTCAATATGATCAGCATCATTTTCCCCGGATTTACGCTTCAAATTCTTGTAAAAACCGTTGAACTTTTGGCAATCATCGTTTATCCGACTCCATTTACCCGTGACCATAGTTTTGGTACGAGTAGGCCCTGTTGTCTGATCGTTGAAGTCCTCCCAAATCTAAGTCCAAAACGCATCGTTTTGTCGGTCATTACCGATAGCGGCGTTTTGGGAAACCTCGACCCAACACTCGGCTAAAAAATTTTCTTTGTCGTTTGACCAACGAATTGTGGTTCGACAATCTTCTTCCTCCCCCTCCTCGTTGTCCGCGTCCAAATTCACCACGGTCTTGTTTTTTTTTGGCGCTTTGGCCGGTTTTTTTTCCCTGACGACGTTGTTCACGTGTTTCGGTTGGTGGTGATTGAGGTACTTTGAATTGTGGCATCATTTCTTGTGATTCAAAGTAATGTTGTTGTGAAGGGTAGAATTGCGGTTGTGATTGTTGTGACGGATAGAATTGCGGTTGTGATGGATAGACTTGCGGTTGTGATGGATATAGTTGCGGTTGTGATTGTTGTGGTGGATAGAATTGCGGTTGTGATTATCTTGGATATTGATAAGCTTGAAATCCGACGTGCGAAGAAGAGTTTGAGCTTTGGGACGATGGGGTGGACGGGTTTGACGAAAACGAGTTGAGAAGATTCATAAACGACATCTCGTTTGGATCTTGAGACATTTTTGGTTGTGGATTGAGATGGTGAAGATAATATATTTTAAAAAGAGAAGTGTGAATTTATTATTTATAGAGTGGGTGGGGTAATATTTAAATTTGAAAAAAAAAAAAAACTAACCGTTGCATTCAAACGGATAGTTTTTTCAAAATATGTTTTGTCTTATTTGTGTTGTGGGAGTGGCGAGTGAGAAAGTGGCGAAGCAAGGTGGTATGGTGGCGAGGGGTGGCAAATGGTGGCGAGGCTGCCACCTAGGAGTGGCGAGCCTCCCTCGTTTCCATACCCTATGCTCTAAGGGGGTAGCAGTGGAAGCGGGGTGGCATTCGGTTTGCCTCAAACCGCTCGGTAACACCGATGCCACCCCATCAGTATGGAATGAAACCGAACGAAATCGGTGAAATACCCCGAATTGGTGTGGAGCGTTGGGTGGAAAAATAGAGCCGTTCAACGGCTAAAATTATAACCGTTGCATTTAAAAAAAAATTATTCCTCCTCTATAAATAAACAAATTCAATTCTAGTTTTTACCACAAATTCAATCACAACTCTTTACAATTCTTTACACTTTTAAAAGAAATTCTCATGGATCCAAGAAAATCAAAAGGTGGTTCGTTGTCATTCAAAGGCAGTGGACGAGGTTCTCGTCCCATTCGTCCACAAATTCAATCACAACCCGCTCCCTACATTCCTCAAATGAGTCCCCCTCAATATTATCCTCAAATGACTTCTCTACCGTACTTTCAACCTCAATATTATCCTCAAATGACTACCGTGACGGTCCTTCGCGGCGTGAACCAAGTGTCGAACGAGAGCTACCGCTATATGACTTGGATGATGATGAAGATGAAGTGGTTCCCGAAACGCAACCACCAACTCCGATGGGTATAATTTTATTTGTTATAAGTTTAACTTGTTTTAATTTTATTTGTTATAATGTTATTTGTTACACTTTTATTTGTTAAAATTTTGTTTGTTAGATTTTTTATTTGTTAAAATTTTGTTTGTTAGAAAATGATGAAGAAGTTTAAGAAGTCCAAGAAGTGCAAAAAAGAAGACACCCGAATAAAGCGGAAAAAAAATATTGGACGCCGATCGAAGAGGCGGCTTTGGCTAAAGCTTGGGTTCATATCTCGACATGTAGAGTCGTCGGGAATGAACAAACTAGAGATAGTTTTTGGAAAAGAATTCTTGAGCATTTCAAGCAAAACGTGAAAGACACTACTCGAACTTTTCATGGCTTGAACACAAAGTAGAAAACTATGCACGACAAAATGAGTGTCTTTAATGGGCTTTTCATCCAACAAGTAATTTTTAAAGCCTATACTTTTTACAGTTTATATTAATTTATACTTTGTACTTTTATAATTGTATACTTTTATTAATTTATACTTTTTACTTTTATAATTGTAGAAACGTCTTCGTGAGAGTGGGTGTAGCGATGTTAACGTCATGACAAATGCCTTGGCCGATTACAAGAAGAAAACTGGCAAGTCGTTTACTCATATTGATGCCTGGGACATTGTTAAGCAAGAAGACAAATGGTTGGAACAACCAGATGTAGCGCAAGGATATTCGTCTCATTCCGACAAACGAAGAAAGTCGTCGGAATCCGCCCACTACGAGTCCGCAAGCAATGACAACACTGTGATTCCGGATCTGAATGACGACACAACTCCTATGCGGAAAAGAAAAGGCAAAAAGGCTGAAAGCGAGTCGTCGACAATGCATAGTGTAGCTGCGAGCTTCGACACCTACACATCAAGGAAAACACAACTATTGCAGACGGCGGTGGGGAAAAAACTGCAAAGGATGAAATGGCCGAAAAATTTGTTGGCGACACAAATCCGTATCCTTGAAGAAAAGCATATGTTTAGGGTGATGAAATTCTACAGGGAACAACACTAACATAACCGATCCAAATATACTAGCGTTCACTCTTGACAAAAAAACGTGAGCTCGCGGCGAAATATGGATGGACTTGCGATTTTTAGATATGTGTTTTAGTTTGTTTTTTTTATTAATGCGATTTTTAGGATGTAATTTTCTTTTAAGTATTAATAAAATATTATGTTTTTATTAAATTGTTTAATATAATTATAAATATAAAAAAATAAAAATAAAATTAGATGAGGTATGGGTTACGCATGGTTGCCACTAAAAATCTATGGTTAGGTATGAGATAGATATGAGATGAGATGGAAGGATATTATTGGTGGGTGATTAGGTATGAGATAGGTATGGTGTTATGACTGCCACCCCCTAAGCATCTCAATAATGAAAATAATGGTAAAGGTAACAACTAACAAGGGTCATGTTATCCAGGCACCCCAAAGGGCTATGTGGTGCTTGGCAAGTGAAAATATAGGGTATTTGCTAATCATTGGCAATCATTGGGGGAATGTTTTTATTGGAATCACTCCTAAACTATATTTCAAGTGTTAGTGATTCATATGTAATAGTTAGCTTAATATGGCTTTTATGTTAGTAATCAAGGCTAGGCTTATGTAGAAAGCCCATAAGCCTAGGCCAAGCCCAATAAGTAAAAGGATGGGAACTTGGAGTGTTGCCCTAGTTCCCTCCTATAAATACCTCTTGTAAACCCTCACTTGAGGGTTGGTTGTTCAATTCATACATTTCACCTACGCATAACTTGTCACATAGTTCATATCGTGTGTATGTGTTATTGTTCATCCGATCTCTTCTTCTCTATTTCTTCTATTGATGCTTGTGTTACTAATATGGGAACCTAACAGTGGTATCAGAGCCAAAAGGTTGGGTGAAAAGTTTATTTGTTTTTGAAGTTGTTTGGTTCTACGCGTAACTCACGGTTCAAAAACTTGATCACATTTAAAAACTCATTTTTTACACTTTTCAATCCAAGATTCTTGTACTTTCATCGTTTTTAAGTGTTAAAAATTCAGTTTTAAGCAAAAAGTTTCTAACTTTACGTGTTTTTCCTTAGTTTTAAGCTTTATTTTATACGCGTGTTCATCTTTACGCGTAAGGTATTTTGAAGTTTTGGATCATCAAGTTTCACATTTTTGTGTTATTTTGGTGATATTGAAGCTGTTTCATCACAAAAATCTTGCTTAGAAACATCTTTGGGCAGAAAATCAATTTTGGTTGCTTTCTACGCGTAAGAAAACCCTATTCTTACGCGTAACTCATCCTTGGACCGATCTTCAGTTTTCGTGGTTTACTCAGTGTTTTCTTGCTTGGATAAGCCTGAAAACACTTCGACTTTGGATATCCTTTGCACTGTGATAGTGTAAAAGATCTTTTGGGAAAAACCCTAATCTTACGCATAAGCTCTGTCTTACGCATAAGCTAATCCTACGCCTAAGTTTTCTACGCTTAACTTTCAGTTTACGCATAACTTTAGTGTTTCTCAATTCTTACCCGTAAGCTACTCCTACGCGTAAATATCACTTTTACGCGTAAGATTGGTGTTTTTACGCTTAAGTGTTACTTTGCCTACACTTGGTTTCTACGCATAAGGATACTTCATCAACAACGTTTCATTCGACTACAAAGATCCATTTAACAACACAAGTTTTCAACATGTCACAACCACCATACTCTAACTACTTTCCTTACATGTATCATCAAGTACAACAACAACAACAACTAAGTCCACAACATCAACAATTTAATCAACAACAACAAATTTATCAACAACAATTTAATCAACAACATACTCCACAACTTGGAGCAATTCCACCACAAATGGTTCAACCACCACCTAGTCTTCAAGTACAACCTTACACAAACTTCTACAATCAACATCCATCCAGGAGTACTATGAAGGAACCGACATGGTTTGGCAAGATGTGTGAAGCCTTAAGTAGCCAATAATCAATTCATGAAGCTGGCTCACTTGATAGACCTCTAATGCTCACTCCCGGAAATTATGATCAATGGGTGATAAGGTTCTTTAGGTTTTGTGATCTAAAGAAGCCACATGGAAAGTTCTTAAAGAAGGTCATTATGGAAGGTCCATTTCAGATGCCTACTGTTGTCACACCCGCAGATCCAGCTGCCAATCCACCAAGAGATGCTGTTACCAACATTGCAACTATCTCAGACCTCACTGCTGATGAACTTTTACATTTTGAAGCCGATGAACTAGCAATGCAATACATCCTTTTAGGATTACCCAATCCAATCCTTTGAAGTGTTGATGCTCAAAAGACTGCAAAAGCAATGTGGGAACATATTCATCTTCTTATGGAAGGCACAACACTCAATCAGGAAGAAATGGAATCCAAAATCTACTTGGCTTATGAACACTTCATGATTGAACCAGGAGAGACATTAGAGTCATATCATCATCGCTTTTCAGACATCATTAATGATTTGGACAAACACAACATCATCATGCCACGAATTGCTGTCAACACTAAGTTCCTAAGTAGTCTTGGTCCGGAATGGGAGAAGTATGTCATTTTTCTCCGTCAAGCTAAGAATCTTAATCATGCTACATACGGATTGTTGTACGACTATTTGAAGCCTCACCAAAAAGAAGTTGACAAAGAAAGGACTATCCGTGGACTCCCGGCTTCACAGTCACTTCCGGACAATCAAAAACTTGCTTTGTGGGTTCAAACTAGTTTTCCTCCTCAAACAACTCCTCAACCCACTCCTCAACCAACTGCAACCATCACATCATATGATCAATCACAACAACAACCTCAAAAAACTCAATTGGTTCCATACAACAACAACAATGCTCAAGCACTTTACAGTGAAGCTGATGAGGACTCCGCTGCTTTCGATGAATTGCAACAAGGATTTGTCATGATTGCTAAAGCCTTCGGTCGGTATACAAACAAATCCAACAATCGCATTCATTCCTCATCCAACACAAGGAATCAGGCTGTTGTGAACAATGGACGAGTTGAAGTTCAGAATCGTGGTTATGGTCGTCAGATGGGAGGTGGTCAAGGGTTTAATGCTATGGGAAGGAATAACATGGGTGCTCCGCAACAACAAAGGGCTCAAGTGGTTGAATAGGGGAATGCTCAGAATGGGGTTAATGGCCTTCGTTGTTATAACTGCAATAAGAAGGGTCATCTGGCTAATGCATGTCCTAAGCCGAGGACAAGAGGCAGTGCTTATCACAAAGAGGCGTTGCTCTTGGCTCTCAAGGATGAGGCTGGTGGAACTCTTACCAACAAGGAACAGAGCTTTATGGAAGATGCAGATTCTGATGATGATATGGAGGACTTGCAGGCTAATGCAACAGTGATGTTGATGGCACAAATGCAAGCTCTACACATGAGTGACACAGGCCCATTGTATGACACTGACGGCTTGTCTCAGGTACCGGACCAAAATACACTCATTCCTGATCTGATATCTCCGCCAATTTCTCCATCCGACAAGGATCATAGTGTTCAACATGAGCCATCCACATCTCATTCCGATGATTTACCAAATAGATCCCGTAGTTATATTTGATGATCAAGATAACCTTATGGTTAATATCTATAATCAAGTTGAGTCCGTGGTTATATTTGAGGATCTAAATAATGATCATGTTGAGACTCACGTTGAACAAGATGAGCTTTTGTCTAATAGAGAAATTGAGCTCCTGACCTTAATTAAAGACCAAGAATCTCGTTTGATAATGTGCAAAAAAATTAAAAGATAAAAATGCACTGTTAATTAGGGATAATGAATGCATAATTAGACAAATCAACGTTTATAAAACTCAAGAAAAACGTGAACACGGTTTTGAAGTCGCTTTTGCTAAATCTCATCAAAACGAAAAATCGTTAGAACGACAGATACGTGATCTAGCCGCTTCCAAGAATGCTTTGTTGTCTCAAATAGAACAACTGAAACATGAACATAAACAACAACTTAACGCTCTTACTTTGGAAACTCAAAAAGCCAAGGCTGAGTTGTTAACTTGTCAAAAACAGTTCTCTGAGTACAAACAGCATTCCACGAAACGAATAGATTACTATCTTGAAGAAATTGTCGACTTACAACACAAAATCAAAGAGTTTCAAAATGTTGTTTATAAACATGGTGAGTCAATCACAACTATTCAAAAGTTTACTTTTAAACCAAATCCAAATGGATATGGACCAATTCTTGCTGATTACAAACCTAAGTTTTCAAACAGAGCATTCAAACCAAATCCTGAAGTTTACAGTGCAGAACATAGAATTGATGATTATGACTGTTGTTGAATATAATCGCATGGAGGAATTAGATGCAGATGACGAGAGTCGGTCAAAAATAGAAAATGTCGTTTATAACAAACCATCTAACTATTCAAAAGCCGTAACTTTTGTCACACAACAAGATACTTCAAACAAACCTTTGGTTATCACCCCAGTTTCTGAAGTTCATCCCCAACACAATGGTGCACAAATTAATGGTCCTTTACCTTCACTTAGTGAAGTTAAAACAAAAGCCGAAAGTTGTCGCGTTATCAAATATTTTGACACTTTCTTATCTGACCTCAAAATTTTGGAACGTGAGATTGAATTTCATTCTGAAATAAAAGTTGAACATTTTCAATCGCCAATGGCGCGAGAACAAAGAGATATTCTTCAGAAAAGAATTTTACCCCATGTCAAAAATTTAAAAACTTGTGCACTATATTGGGAAAGGGATTTTCACAAGGAACTTGGTCTCATGAAAACAGTTTTCGAGAAAACAGAAACATCGATTTCAAATACTAAACGTAAAAAGAAATTGTTGAGAAAAGATGTTGATCAACTCTTGGAAGATGTTATCTGTGCTGATATCAATAATCTTGTTTTATTACAATATGTTGCATATGCATCTGATCATATCTCTGCTGATTCTGTTGATATTGTTGAGAATACTGATAATGTGCATCAGATCGAGTCTTTAAAAGTTGAAAATGAACGACTGTTAAACGAACTTTCAAATTCAAAACGTCGTCTTCAATGGTGTCAAAAAGATTGTCAAAATTGTGAACCTGCTTTGCAAAACAAAATCCACCAGTTGCAATAAAAAACGTTTAATCCTAAAATTGAGCAACTGGATGATCAAAACGTGTCTTTGAAATGTCAAATCTCAAAATATGAACAAGAACTTGCAAAAGTTAAAAAGGAATATGGTGTCATATTTGATTTACTCAAACAGACTCGTAATGAAGCATCAAACGAACTTGATCATTATCTTGCACACACCAAAGAAGTCATGAATTTTTCTGGAAATCTTCGTTCTGAAATCAAGATTTGGTGCACACTATCATTAAGTTAAGGGAGATGTTAGGAAAGTATGAACAAGTTCAGCCTAGCATCATTAAGAAAATTGCACCTGTAACACTTAGCAAACGTGAACCCAGATTGCCTACTGACAAAACACAAGATACTAATGTGCTTCCCTCTACTGAAACATGAATAGTTGCCTCTTTTCCAAACGTCTGCACTTCACAGCCTAGGAGCAATACAAGGAAGAATAGGAAGTCGCGACCTATGAAAAGATCAATAAAGAATGCTGAAGTAGAAGAACAGCCTAGGACTTTGAATAAGACTCAATTTGCACCCAATTTAGATATTGCGTCTGACAAATGTAATGGAAAAAGTGTTGTAACGAATGCTAACCTTTAAGTACTTTTGATATTCAGTCTGATGCTTCTTGTGTTATTTGTCGTAAAAGTATGCTTTCTGATTGTCATGACAAATGTGTTGCTAGAGCTATCTTGTCTCGTTTAAGGAATCCTAAGAATCGGAATACCTCTTGTCCCAATAATGCTTCTAAGTCTGTGCTTGGTAAACCGCCATCTTTAGATTCTAAGAAACGCATTGATATCCCTGTAGCTCCAGTATCACCTCCAAGGAATGTAGTACCACCTAGTGCATTCACTAAGACTAAAGCTAAGACTAGTTGGAGATGGCAGAAATGGTTACATAATACACTAGGATTTAAATGGATGCCTAAAGTCATTGATGTGTGTATTTCTACTATAACTGCTTCGGAACCCTCTAATACTTCGGGTTCCACATATACTTCTATTCCATCTGTGTTGTCTGTGTGTAATGCAAGTGATACAGATCATCCTTTGGATTGTTGATAGCGGATGTTCCCTACACATGACAGGCAATCTTAAACTGTTATCAAACTTTATTGCAAAGTTCATTGGTACTGTCAGATTCGGGAATGATCACTTCACAGCTATCATGGGCTACGAAGATTATATCAATGGCAATATAGAATTTAGCAGGGTTTATTATGTGGAAGGCCTCGGTCACAATCTCTTTTCAGTCGGTCAATTCTGTGATGGAGATTTGGAAGTTACTTTTCAGGAGAAAACTTGTTTCATTCGTGACCTACAAGGAAACGATCTAATGTCTGGCTCTCGCAATTCTAGTCTGTACACAATCTCAATGCAAGACATGGTTGCTTCATCTCCCATCTGTCTACTTTCAAAGGCAACATCAACAAAATCCTGGCTATGGCACCGTCGTCTCTCACATTTAAACTTTCAAACCATCACCAACCTTGTTCGACACAAACTTGTTGAAGGTCTCCCGAGATTCCGGTATTCTAAAGATCACCTTTGCTCAGCTTGTGAACAAGGGAAAATCACTCGTGCTCATTTTCCTTCAAAGGTGGAACACAGCTCTCAGCATGTGCTTCATCTTCTTCACATGGATTTGTGTGGTCCGATGCGCGTGCAAACGATTAATGGCAAACGCTACATCTTGGTAATTGTCGATGACTACTCACGATGGACTTGGGGCTACTTTCTTCGAAGTAAAGATCAAGCTCCACATATGATCATCACCTTTCTCATGAAAATTCAAGTTCAGCTCCGGAACACCGTCCGCCAAATCAGAACAGACAAAGGAACTGAATTTGTGAACCAAACTCTTCGAGAATTTTATGAGAAAGTGGGAATTGAGCATCAGACATCTATTGCACGTACACCAGAATAAAATGGAGTTGTTGAAAGACGAAACCGTACGTTAGTGGAAGCTGCAAGAATAATGTTAATCAATGCTAAACTTCCAGATTACTTGTGGGCAGAAGCTGTCTCAACTGCATGTTATACTCAAAATCGTTCAATGATTACAAAACGCCACAACAAAACACCTTTTGAGCTTATCCACAACCATAAACCGAATCTCAAACACTTTCATGTATTTGGATCCCTTTGCTACCCAAATAATGATTGTGATGACTTTGGAAAGCTCAAAGCTAAAGCTGACATTGGAGTCTTTATAGGATATTGTGAAAATTCTAAGGGTTTCCGGATCTGGAATCGTCGTACAAAACAGGTTATGGAAACGATTCATGCAAATTTTGATGAGCTTACAGATATGGCTTCTGAGCATAACAGCTTGGAACCCGGCCACAACCGTTTAAACTTCCCCCAAACCCCATCATCAGCTGAACCAAGCCCCCAGCTTACTCGTCAACAAATGGAAAAGCTCTTTGCTCCGCTGTTTAGTGATGACATTGATGAACGTGCTCCAGGTGTATCCGCTGTTTCCGCTGCTCAACCTGATCATACTCTTATACCTGATACATCTGCTACAACAACTACTGTTGAAGAAGCACCACCAGTTGACTCTACAACAACAGTTGAACAAACTGCTTCCAACGACGCTGAACCATCTGATGATGTTCTTAATGAAGTACCCCCACCTACAGATTTTGATCCAAATGCGTTCTTTAACCCGTTTGCTAATGAAACTGTTGCACCTGATGTTGCGGAATCATCTACAAACCATTTGAATCCTCAAAATCTGCACAATGTATACCAACATCAACCCTCGACACATCGTTGGACAAAAGACCATCCACTTGAGAATATTATTGGCAACCCGAATCAACCAGTCGTTACGAGACAACGTCTTCACACATATGGTGAACATTGCATTTATGCAGTCACTGTCTGCCAATCTGAGCCTAAAAACATTAAAGACGTAATGACAAAAGACAACTGGATTGAATCCATGCAAGAAGAACTCAACCAATTCAAACATCTTGAAGTATGGGAACTGGTTGAAAGACCAACAAGGGTCTACGTCATTGGTCTCAAATGGATTTGGAAGAACAAATTGGATGCTGAAGGGAACGTAATCAGAAACAAGTCACATCTGGTGGCTAAGGGTTATAGACAGGAAGAGGGTATTGACTTTGAAGAATCATTTGCTCCGGTTGCTCGTCTTGAGGCTGTTCGGATCTTTCTTGCGTTCGCGGCTCATATGAATATAACGGTCTTTCAGATGGACGTCAAAACTGCTTTTCTGAATGGTCAACTGAAAGAAACAGTCTATGTCAGCCAACCAGAAGGATTCGTTGATCCACGGTTCCCGAACCATGTCTACAAACTGAACAAAGCTCTGTATGGTCTCAAACAAGCTCCTCAGGCGTGGTACGATAAGTTATCATCCTTCCTTATGGCCAATAATTTCACCAAAGGTTTGGTCGATCCTACACTTTTCATACAATATCACGGGGCTCACATCTTAATTGTTCAAATTTATGTGGATGACATCATTTTTGGGTTAACACACTTAAAATACTCAAATGCTTTTGCAAAATTAATGACAAAACATTTTGAAATGCCAATGATGGGTGAACTCACATTCTTTCTCGGAATGCAAGTTCACCAATCCACGCGTGGTATTTTCTTGAGTCAGTCCAAATATGCCCTTGAACTGTTAAACAAATTTGGAATGCAAAACTGTGACACCTATGCCACACCAATGACTCATACCAAGAAGCTAGACGCTGATTTACATGGGAAATTGGTGGACCCTACCAAATACCGTAGTATCATTGGGTCTCTCATGTATCTAACAGCTAGCATGCCTGATATTGTGTTTGCCGTATATCTTTGCTCCCGTTATCAATCGAGACCAACTGAAACCCACCTCTCCGAGGCTAAAAGAATCCTCCGATACATCAAGGGAACCATTAACTTGGGGATCTGGTATCTGAAGGATTCTGGTTTTGAACTAATAGCTTTTTCAGACGCTGATCACGCAGGATGCTTAGATTCACGAAAAAGTACTTCAGGAGCATTACAATTACTTGGTGACAAATTGGTGTCATGGCAATCGAAGAAGCAGGATTGTACATCGCTGTCCTCAATAGAAGCAGAATATGTAGCCATGTCGGCATGTTGTGCTCAAGTCATTTGGATGAGAACACAACTCAAAGACTATGGTTACGTATTTGACAAAATCCCGATGTACTGCGACAATCGGAGTGCTATTGCGATCTCGTGCAACTCTGTTCAACATTCGAAATCAAAGCACATCAATCTTCGATATCATTTCATCAAGGACCACGTGGAACAGGGTACAGTTGAATTATACTTTGTGGGTACTGAATACCAATTGGCAGATCTTCTCACCAAAGCCTTAGCTCCTGCTAGGTTTAATGAGTTGGTCCACCGGATTGGTATGTGGTGTTTGACTCAAGAGGAACTCGATGAACTCTTAAAACATTCTTAAAACCAGTCAAACACCAAAACCTCTTTTGTAAATATTTTTTTCAAAAACAAAATACAAAAAATATAAAATCTGATAAAACAACAAAAATATTCTTCTATCTATATTTCTTTTAACATAGCAAGTACAAATCTTCCGTCAACACTCTTATCTTTCAAAATTCAGTATTTTTACGATCAAGTGTTGAGGGGGAGAATGCAAATATTTTACGGTTTCATAAAACCTTGTACTTGCATGTTTCCTTATCATGGTTGTTTCTTTAAGAATGGTGGTCACATTTCTGGTTTACTAACACTCCTCGGACTAAAATTTATAAAATTTCATTATTTCTTAAGCCGAGGGGGAGTGTCGTCAAGTTTCTTTTCAAAAATATCATTCGTTTGGTAACCAAAACGGAAGTTATGGACAACGGATGTAAATGGAAAAGGTGCAGGGACTAAATGTGTCAAATGATCAAAGTATTTTTATACAAAAATACCTCACCTAACTTTTTAATACACATTAACTCTTCACATTTATTTCACACCTAACAAAATCCTACGCCTGATAATCAATCTTTAAATCCGAGTTCTTGATCATCAATTTGTAAGTGGTTTTATAATCTTAACGTATTTACAAACAATGGTTTTGATTCTTTCGTAAATCCAACGGTTAAAACGTGAGTTTGAGTGATTGTTGTGTTCTATGCATAAGCTATGAACACATAATCAAGTTTGCGTGTTTATGGTTAAAATGGTTGTGTCAAAACATTTGTTTAATCATATTAATACCATTTTTATCATTTAATCTCACCCAGATACACGAATTGGATGATATTTGAAAACTAGGGTTTATGCGTGGAATTGAGTATTTTCATATGTGAACATTTCTGGCTAATTGGTTGCTTGCAAGATGTTGTTTACGAGTTTAATTGATCATATCTAGGCTCAGAATCAACCCAGTAACATGAATTGCTAGTTTATTAAGAATTAGGGTTTATGTTCTTGAAATTTAGGTATTTTTGATTCGCTTAGAATTTGATGTTAAAACTTGGATAGAACAACTCAATAGGCTTCCTAGACATCCCAGAATCATTTTGGTGCATATCCTATGGCTAGATAACTTACACGTAAAAATTGAGCCTTAGGGTTTAGGTTTACGCGTAACCTGTTTCTAAGCTTAACTGCTTAAATAAGTATTCATGATTTAATTTGAAAAGGAATGAATGTATGTGTTAATGTTGATGTTAAGATGAATTTATTTCAGGTTTTCTACGCTTGAAAATTCAGAATCAAGGTTACTTGCAATCTACGCATAAGGATCACCTTACGCGTAGCATGTTATGCGTAAGAGAAATCTTACGCGTAACGTTTACGCGTAAGGTTCTACATTGGGGACTACGCGTATCTTGTGAAGGATATGCATAAAAAGTAACCTCTAAGCATAAGGTTGACTCTTACGAGTAAGCCTTACGCGTAAGGTTCCTTATACGCTTACGCGTAAGCTCTACGCATAAGGCCCTCTTTTCCTACGCGTAATATTTCTTACGCGTAAGTCAAGAACCTACGTATAAGCTTTCGTTTACGCGTATAATCACTCCTATTTACGTATAAGCGTGCCATTTCTACGCCTAAGCTTAGTTTTAACCTTAATTATGAATTGTTACGCGTGCAAACTTGTAAATAAATAAATCATAACGCCCCGAAACCAATAATGTCACTAATAAGCTTAAATGTTTAATAAGTTATGTAAAATAAGTGAAAACATAGACTTTAAAACTTGAAGTTAATCAACTCACGAAACTTATCACGACGTCTTTGGACTATTGGACAAACAAGTGACATTGGGCTCGTAATAATCATCGACATATCACATTCAATAATTGGACAATAAAACCATCTGTTGACTAACGCAATGTCTTTCGATATGTTGGTTCTTTTGGCTAAATATCTTTCAGATCACGACATGGACACTCAAATGCAAAACGTGGAAGCACCAAACGTTCTCACCGTTGAAGATATCTTCCCTAATGGCTATCCGATGAAGATAGGAAAGAACAACCTTCGTGTTGATTTTGATAGTCTCACCTGCTCTGAATCATCTTGCAGAATTGCTGTGGACATCCTTCTACAACATCCATTCAAATTCATGCTCACAAAGTCGTCCTGATGATGAGTATGATTCAATGGATGAGGTAATACAATTTCGTAAGACATTAAAGCAGAAAAGGATGGAATACCATGCTTCAACCTTTCCGGTTAATCAACCCGGTGGGGCAGGAGGGTCAAGTAGTAGTCCTCCACTTATGGAAGATCCATTGCGAACATCTCTTACCCCATCTGTTGGATCGATACACTTTAATCAAACTAACTTAACTAGCTTGTTAAGGTTTAATAACCTCGGATAAATCCTAAGTTATTAACAAAGAAACACTGAGCAATCTTTATTAAGTACGCGGAATTTACTTAACAAAGCTAAGAAGAATAACTTTTATTATAAACTCTAAATCTGCTTATTATGCAGATACTCTAAATAACTCTAAGATTATCGAACTTCTCTCTAAAACTCTAAATAACTTGTGAATTCGTAAACTCTAAAAATCATATATCTAATACCAATCTAGGAGTCCTTTTATAGGCTCAAGGATATCCTAGTCGGTTTACAATTTGTATTCTTGTACGACAAGTAATCTAAACATAGAATACAATACTTTCCATAAACGAATATAACAGTTCTTTGTTCTTGCAGTACTTTGACTTCGTAGTGCAGTACTTTGACTCTTTGACTTTTTCCAATACTTTGCAGCTTACAGTACTTTCATATCTTCAGTACTTTCATATCTTCAGCACTTTCATATCCCAACAATCCTCCCCTAACTTGAATTCTACTTGTTTGACTTCAAGTTCCCTTTTGTGAATATATCTTTTACAACTTCATCTTTAAGGACAGATTGTTTCTTAGTCTTTGGATTGTATCTCTGTAATGTCTGTGCTTGTCAAAGTATCTCTTAGAATTATTCTTTTATAACAGCATCTAGCAAGCTTCATCTTTTCAGCAACACAGCAACATATGACAATTTTGTACATTAATTCAGTTTAAGTTGCATACTATTCTCATCACTTCCAGGTGTGTTAACTCCTGTGAGAGGTGAATCATTGAAAACTTAATGGATTTAGATCTCTTTACCAAAGCCATTATCTTTGGAGTAGCCAAATGTTTTGGTGTGTAAAACCATGGTACATTGATAACCATATGATTTTTAGCAAACCACCAGCTATCAACAGATTTGATTTGTCTTTACCAAAAGCTGTACCCTTCTGGACTAGTTAGTTCTTCTATCTAATGGTGAACTAATTACCATATAATGGTTTTTCCACAGCCTTTACCACAAGCCATTTTCTTGTGGGCTAGCCAACTCTTCACATTACTGATATGGTGAGTTGATTACCATCCAACTTATTAGCAAGTTGTCAACTAAAAACGGATTTGATATATCTTTACCAGAGCCGTTTGCTCATGGATTAGTCAATCCTTTTGTAACCATGGTGGATTGATAACCTATTGATGTTATCATCACAAAAACCATTTATTCAACCTTTATTTCAAAATATGTATTACTTAGCAAAAGGTTTCTTTTTTTTTTAAAATTCTTTTAACTGGTTTATTTCTGCAAACAGTACTTTGATGAAAGTACTGTCTGATCAGCAGTACTTTGAATAAAAGTACTGATATATCAAAAAGTATTTATTCAAATAAAATTCATACCAGTTATTGATCATTCTCAGCAATAGTAGTCCAGTTGATAAACAAGTTAATAACCATGCAAGCAGTTTCATTATCCTCTTCTACTTCCAATCCATGCTCTAGCATTCTTCTCATGAGCTCAACTGTGAGAGGATATCTTCTTTCTGCAAACATGTGTATCATTGTTCCATTTTCCAGCTCTAAAACATGAACTCCAGACTCTTCAAAGAATCTCCAGCAAACAATTTCCCAGCTTTCTTGATTCTTCCAAATATCATCAGTGCTTTCTTCTTCAGTTTCCCATGCAGTTATTAGATCACCATGTAAAACCAAACCAATCCCTTCTAATGGATTATGTTCAAAGTAAGCTTTCACCACATGATATAAATAGAATAGGTCTATTCTATCTATAATATGCAGTAAATCCCATAGCCTTTTGAAAACTTTGAAGCTTTCATCTTCTTTATGAAAAATCATATAATCTCCATCTTTGGATTTCACAACTTCAAAAACACTA
>BPTQ01000008.1:263571401-263664506 GCA_019973895.1 Chrysanthemum seticuspe | reverse complement strand
TTATGTGATGTTGCTAATCCAAGTGACGGATCCCACAATATTTTGAACGAGCTTCTTTTCCTTCAAAGGAACTGGGGCTTGCTGCGCACATCGCAATAGTCTCCACGTCCGCTACCAACCATCCAGACGAATGGTCGACACGCTGTTTATACCCACGTTCCATTAGATTGAACCTATGCTAACAATTTAACCTTCTTGAAATTTCAATTAGTTACCACCATTTTGTTTACGCAATCCAAAATCAGACAGTTTATATTAATTCAATTGAAAAGTAAATGTAGGAGTAATGTCAAATAACAATCCAGACAAACCAATATCTAACGATATATGAATACGGATATCGACCTACAACTTTACGAATTTCACCAATATCTTTCGAAAATTATAGTGACAAGTACAAACCTCAATCCTAATCTAAAACTACGTTGTTTCATCAATCCGTATAACCTAACAATAAACTGTAATGAGGATGTAAATGAAAAGTTAACTTAATTATATTTGACAGACTAAAACCTAACGCATTTGTTTTACCACCATTGATTAACTTTAAAGTTCTTCCAATTTAACAATCGTATCCAAGTTAGATTACCTTGCACCCATATTTGTCGCACAGCTGGTAAGCAGACCTACCAACCATCGCCTGCACCTCTGATAACGCTACACGCGTCGTTCGGGGTCAAGGAAACTTCCTTTTCTTCGAGCAAGTTTTATAACACCCTAGGCAGTGAACCTAATCGTTGTAGTGTATTAATTAGGGTAAGCCACGGGTATTGATATCGTTCTCTAGGGGAATAGGAATGCTAGTGAGAAGTTACTACGCTAAGGTTGAGGTTGAGGAAGATTATTTTTGTATTTTTATATTTTTTAGAAATGGAAAAGGTACGAATCTCGGGTATTGGATTTGGGGTTGGTATTGCTACCGATTACTCTACTATTATCTAATTATCTAAGCTAAGGTTGTGATAGTCTATGTCTAATTGATGTGTACTCGTATGATAGTTTAAAGATGTGTTTACTTAGGTTTTACTACTCCTTGATTATCTCCTATTGATGGTTGATTTGTCACGTCCTTATTCCTAGTTGCGTTGTGATTCTAAGGCTATAGGGCGTGCTTATTTCCCTAACTCTTTGAAATTACCAAAGGGTCTTGTTTACAAATCCTCTAGTGATTTATAGACGCCTACTCTACGGTTGTCCTTGAATACTTTATCCTACAATTACCTAGATAATTATATTCTAAAGTTCACAAAGAAATGTCAAGCATTAAGTACACAACGAATAATCTAGCGCACTCTAGATCATTAGTCAACTAAGGAAAGTATCAACCAATCAATATTCAATAATTAAGTTTCATATTCCCTAAGCAAACACACAAATAAATTAGCCGGACATGGAGAACATGCAAGCATACACACAAATAATCAAAGACATAATTAAATTAATGAAGTAAATACTTATCTTGATGTATAATAGGGTTTAGAACCCTAAAATACTGCACAAGAAAGCCTTGGTTCGGTTTTAGGTTTTTACTCCAAAAGACTACACCCAAAAACTGAAAATTCGGATTCTATATATAAGATTACATCTGCGACGGCGTCACCTTATGTTTTGTGACGCCGTCGTGTCGCCGTCATTAGGGTTTCGTCTTGGCCACGTAAACCTTGCGACGGCGTCACCTTATGACTGTGACGCCGTCCCCTTCAGCTCTGACGCCGTCGTGGCTGCATCTAGGCCGTCTGAGTAGTGACGGCCTATTCCTTTAGAACCTGACGTCGTCCCTTGAAAACATGTAATTTTGCCTCTGAGCCGTCGCAAAATGCCTTCCCGACGGCGTCGCAGATATGCAGTGACGCCGTCGCCTTATGTTTCAGCAGCTTTGAGTGTCTCGATTCTGACTTTGGCCATTTTCTTCGTATATTCGCGCCTTTTCGTCCAAATAAGCATCATTCCAGCATTTTGCCTTCAAGAGACCTAAAAAGTGAAAAGGAACGATATTAAGCAATAACGGATACAAAAGTGATCGAATAAGGGCTTAAATGACCCCTCAAAAAGGTACCTTTTAAAACCTTATCAAATATCCCTACACTTGGTATTTGCTTGTCCTCAAGCAAATGTGCTTTTAGCCAATTAATTTATAAGTTAGGGGTCATGAAGCATCCATTCAAAACGGTCCACAACACATATAAGCCCCGCAAAAGTCATAACAAGCACGGAAATTACATACTAGCACCTCACATGGGGTGTTTGGATACTCACATCTCTCTCGGGTGTATATATGAAATATAACAAATCGGAAATGGAAGATAAACACTCATTAACCGGTCCTAGTACATAGATTACCATAGGCTTGAGAATAGATCAAACCTCCGTCGCTTTGGCGTAAGCACCTAGGAAAGACTATCAAAGAGGTCTTTAAAGGGTTGTAACGTTAGGCTTACGGTAGGGAAATAAGGGTTTGGTGGGATAGGCTATATAGTGGTGGATAGTCAAAAATCTCTATGTTGCAAGTATACGAAGAATGGCGTTGCTAAGCCAAGACTCGACACTCTAAAACTCTAGGCAACGAAAATAAACAAACATAATTTAAAAGATAGATGTAGGATGGTAGCCCGTTTTTTTTTTTTTTTTTTCTTTTTTTTTTTTTTCACTCTTTTTTTTTTTTTTTTTTTTTTCTTTTTCTATTTTTTTTTTCGAATTTTTTTTTTTTTTTTTTTTTTTTTTTTTTTTTTTTGCATACACTTTTACTCTACCATCCTCTACGGTACATCAAAATGATAGGGATTTATAGACACATCCCTACACTTGAGTTTTTATTACTCTAACACTAATTTGACCCGAATTGAAAAGATCAAAACACTTGGAGTACATTATTATGCAAACAAAGGGAATTTGAGTTTAACGTTCTCTTTCCTATGTTTCATAAACTTTAACTTTTCCCATGAATCCCAATCATCCCAAAACTGTATACAAAGGATATGACTCGACTTAGCAACTCATGCAAGCAACCAGATAATTGAACTAAGGGTTTTGGCTGATAACATAAATTTGCACTAAAAGTGAGTGCAATAAAGGTAGGCTAAGGCGATTTGGGTGTATATTTGGGGGTGGGGTGTAAACAATGCTCTTCATTGATATTCCGGAAAAACCGAAATATCACGAGAACCGCGAAAAGGATAGGCTCTGAGGGGTTAACTAGGGGTATCGTGTACTAAAGATGAGTACAACGCAAAGGGTGTGGGGGAATTACTCAACCGATTATGGAAGAAGTAATTATATTACAGGTATTAAACAAGGGTTTATCCTAATGCCTCTTATCATTTAGTTATTCCTAACTACACAAGTGTAGTCTCACTAGCGATCTCGGAATGCATCACAAAACAAGTTCTAGAATCTAATATACTACCGGTTCACACTCTAAGCATTAAAGATGAATGCTTTAATTCCTACTAATCTAAGGGTGATCCTCACATTTTGGGTGGAATTTAGGTGGTAAGGGTTTTTTTTGTGCTAGTCATGCAACTTCCTATCCATGAGACGCTTTTGTTAAGACTAATGGCCCACTCTTATACGTCATGAAAAAATTTTAAATTTGGCTAAAATTACCCTAACCTACATTTTCTCATGGTTTATTACACAAATACACTTGGACAAAGCAAATAGTCAAGGATAAGCATAGTTTCAAAGTTCCCGTTTTATTTTCCCTCCCTACACTTAAACTGAACATTGTCCCCAATGTTCCCCGAAAGTATCAAAGTTATGATAATAGAAGGTAATTAAAAACGAAAGAAACTAATACTCCCCTGATTAGCTCGGTAGGATCCGTAAAAAGTGGTGGTTAAATCTTTTCCAAGAAGAGTTTTTTGCGTGAAAGGCTCCTTCCAAACTTGTGTAACTTCTTCTTGACAAACTAAACCTGCACACTAGAAGAAAACAAATGAAACCTTCGCGTAAAATCGGCGGTAATAATATACATAAGACTCGATTTAAACTAGGATATAATGCTTGTGGAATGGATGTTTACAGAATTTGTTTTGAAAGTTAAGATCTGGAAAATTCCAAAATTTTACAAGTAGCTCAGAAAACGATAAAAAGTAAGATGATGTTTTTATTCCTTCCTGACGCCGTCAGGTTGCAATCCTGACGCCGTCAGGTTATCCTGACAAAAACTGGTCTGCGATTTTCTGGAAAAAATTCTGGAAAATTTACATCTTTAGAATCTGGAAAAACTTCTGCAAAAACATCCATTATGACTCGATACAAGCATTTGACTCGAACAAACAAACATATATATCTTTTAATTAATTGTTATTCTCATGTTCACGTTTCTTATGAAAACGTGTGTAATCCTCCCTACACTTATCCTTTATGTAAAATACCTTATTATGTAATTAAGACGAGGTTAAAGACAAAATAAAGCATTTTTACAAATTCAAACATGAGAATAAACAATTAAAAATAGATATACAACACACAAATGAAAATGAAAAAACAAATACTCATGGGTTGCCTCCCAAGAAGCGCTTGTTTTTGTTCGAGTCACGAGCCTGACTCTACCCTTATTTAACAGATAAAGGGGAAGTTTTCCCTACACTTAAGTTCAAGTGCGGGTGATAGTAGCAATACACACCCTTAGGGTGGAAATTTGCTACGTGAGGAGAGGGTGATGGGTGATTTATATGCTCAAAGGAGTGTGCTCCATTCATTATAACCTTACCTAAGTCTATTGGTGTAGTGGGTGAATCAAATCTCCCTCCTAAAAATGGATCATCTTCTATTAACTTCAAAAGATTCTTAGTTAAGGATCCATCTTGACCTAATAAACCCGGTTTAAACCCATAGTGTTTCTTGTTATCAACCATGAATGGGTGATATAAGTGTGTAAGGTCATGGGTTACTCCTATATTAGCTTCCACTCTACATGGCCTAGAATCTACCACCTTTATCAAGCAACTACCCGGACTATCTATTTTGATGGGTGGATTGGGGCCTAATTCAATTCCAAGATTCACATCTAAAGACAGAACATTGGGTAAGGTTTTTGGTTGAGGCTCCGGTTCATCAAAATTAGGAACTTCCCTAGGACTAAGAGAGAGGTCATGACAACAATCATCTAAACCTACATTCTCTAGTGGC
Source organism: Chrysanthemum seticuspe (assembly GCA_019973895.1). NCBI lineage: Eukaryota > Viridiplantae > Streptophyta > Magnoliopsida > Asterales > Asteraceae > Chrysanthemum > Chrysanthemum seticuspe. Next base: position 263,659,373 of record BPTQ01000008.1, on the reverse strand, counting down.
GTTTGGTCCAAAGGTTCTCTATCAATCGGGGCTCCTATAGTCTCTTCTACTTCTTCCGGGTAAGTTATAGGTGATGTGTGTTCCTCAAGTGATGGTAGGGCTTGTGGGCTTGGAGTTTCCACCTTTTTCTCCATTATATCTAGATCTCCTAAATGTTTGAAATCTATCCCACACATGCAACTAGGTATTTTAGCTTCAACCATCTCACAATCTTGTTTGGGTTTAGGTTTCATGTTCTTAAAAACTAGGTCTTTTTGATCATGATGCCTAAGGTTAGATAAATCCTTCTTATCCATTTCCTCAAGTTGTAACAACTGAAGGTTTATGCATAGGAGGCTTTTCTGAAAAATTCTAAAGATGGTGTCACTAAAAGGAGTTGATCTTGACAATGATCGTTGAATAGAAGCTACACAAACACAAAATATATCAAATCCATCCAATCTTACACCCTTGTTCTTTTGGATATCTTTAAGATCACTCACAAATTTATCAGAACAATAAAAACTAAACCAATCTGCAAAATTCAATTGTTCCTCATTCGTTAATGATTCAAATGCAACTTCACTTGCCATAGCGACAAATGAAAAGGTTTTTACGAACACAAACACAAAGAAGGGGGATAGACTAAGAGAAAGCTAAAAAATGAGAAAAATTTACTTGATAGGAATCAAGCAAAGAACCTAAACGAGGTGGACTACTAACTAGCTATTCTATTCCCCGGCAGCGGCGCCAAAAACTTGATAACGCTACACGCGTCGTTCGGGGTCAAGGAAACTTCCTTTTCTTCGAGCAAGTTTTATAACACCCTAGGCAGTGAACCTAATCGTTGTAGTGTAGTAATTAGGGTAAGCCACGGGTATTGATATCGTTCTCTAGGGGAATAGGAATGCTAGTGAGAAGTTACTACGCTAAGGTTGAGGTTGAGGAAGATTATTTTTGTATTTTTATATTTTTTAGAAATGGAAAAGGTACGAATCTCGGGTATTGGATTTGGGGGTTGGTATTGCTACCGATTACTCTACTATTATCTAATTATCTAAGCTAAGGTTGTGATAGTCTATGTCTAATTGATGTGTACTCGTATGATAGTTTAAAGATGTGTTTACTTAGGTTTTACTACTCCTTGATTATCTCCTATTGATGGTTGATTTGTCACGTCCTTATTCCTAGTTGAGTTGTGATTCTAAGGCTATAGGGCGTGCTTATTTCCCTAACTCTTTGAAATTACCAAAGGGTCTTGTTTACAAATCCTCTAGTGATTTATAGACGCCTACTCTACGGTTGTCCTTGAATACTTTATCCTACAATTACCTAGATAATTATATTCTAAAGTTCACAAAGAAATGTCAAGCATTAAGTACACAACGAATAATCTAGCGCACTCTAGATCATTAGTCAACTAAGATAAGTATCAACCAATCAATATTCAATAATTAAGTTTCATATTCCCTAAGCAAACACACAAATAAATTAGCCGGACATGGAGAACATGCAAGCATACACACAAATAATCAAAGACATAATTAAATTAATGAAGTAAATACTTATCTTGATGTATAATAGGGTTTAGAACCCTAAAATACTGCACAAGAAAGCCTTGGTTCGGTTTTAGGTTTTTACTCCAAAAGACTACACCCAAAAACTGAAAAATTCGGATTCTATATATAAGATTACATCTGCGACGGCGTCACCTTATGTTTCGTGACGCCGTCGTGTCGCCGTCATTAGGGTTTCGTCTTGGCCACGTAAACCTTGCGACGGCGTCACCTTATGACTGTGACGCCGTCCCCTTCAGCTCTGACGCCGTCGTGGCTGCATCTAGGCCGTCTGAGTAGTGACGGCCTATTCCTTTAGAACCTGACGTCGTCCCTTGAAAACATGTAATTTTGCCTCTGAGCCGTCGCAAAATGCCTTCCCGACGGCGTCGCAGATATGCAGTGACGCCGTCGCCTTATGTTTCAGCAGCTTTGAGTGTCTCGATTCTGACTTTGGCCATTTTCTTCGTATATTCGCGCCTTTTCGTCCAAATAAGCATCATTCCAGCATTTTGCCTTCAAGAGACCTAAAAAGTGAAAAGGAACGATATTAAGCAATAACGGATACAAAAGTGATCGAATAAGGGCTTAAATGACCCCTCAAAAAGGTACCTTTTAAAACCTTATCAACCTCATCGTTAAAGAGCGACAGGGATATCGTGCCTGACTCATCCTGGACTCTCATCTGAAGACAAAATCTGAAAGAAAAAATAAACGCATAAAAAATTGTAAGGCAATGGTTTCAAGAGATTGTCGTATTACTATCTCACTTATAAAGAGACAATGAGAAAGCACTTACTCTGTTTTTATCCCGGTAACGGTCTTAGCACATTTGGTGCATGTCCATTGATCAGGTGTTTGCTGATATCCAAACTTGGGTTTGGTTTCGGCCTCGAGGTCTACGAACTGTGACTCTTTAATCACTTTCTTGTTGCACTTCCGGCACCCGAGGTACCACCAGCCCTCCTCCTCTTGTATATCAATAATTGTTCCAACAATTACGCTTGCCTTACCCTGTAAATGAAAATGGATATTGTTCAGGTTTTTAAAACATTTGATATATCGAATAAATTTTGCACAGGTAGAAAGTGTAACCTGATCAACATCAAGGAGATCAACAATGTTTTTGACCTGATACTTGTTCAGAAATTCCTCTCTAGTTGAATGCTTGGACTGAGTAGAAATACGGGAAGCCGTGTTTTCACTCTTGGATTCATCCTTGTCAGCAAACAGCCTATAAATAATAAAAAAAAGAGTTACCATTTGAACATCAAAACAAAATATTGCATTTAACGAAAGGTATAATTAGTTTGTTACGATAACAGACCTTAGCCTATACAACTCCACATCCATAAATTCTTCTTTTGGGATGCTTTCATTGCCGTTAAACAGAAAAAGCCTTGTCCCATTATAGGCATTTTGAACTCCCATCTTGCCTATTTATAAACAATATTGACGAAGATTATTAGGGATTATAACATATAGGAAAATAAAATATGTAAAAGCATTCACAATTATATATACCGTCCCATATCTTCATCATGCCTAATTGAAGAATTAGCATGATTTTACCACGGTTGGGGCATCCATCGACAAAATCTTAAAACTGCTGTGCATATGGACCCCACAATGTGCATCTGAGTTCGATACCCCTGCATTTATTTACCGATTGTAAGAAACACAACAGACTACAAAATGTATTCATTTATAACAACTTTTACAAAGACAAGAAAGTTAACGGTACTCACTCGGCATCAGCAAGGGTCAACGGCTTCTTCTTGCCTGATCTGCCATTCTTATCGTAGTTGTCTAAATCGTCACAAGCAACAACATGTCCAATTACATCTACACAATTTTAAATAGAAAGCAATGTCTAAATTTTTAGCGCATGATTTGATATATACATATACTATCATTTATTGAAAAGGGGACAAATATTACGTACCAAACTGTCCGTCTTCATCCTGCTGCAGATCTACTATTGTTCTAAATGGCCTAAAGTCCCACCCATAAACCGAACTGGTAAAGTCAGGACACGGTTCAATGATTGTGTTGGACAAAAAACTGAGACGAAGTGGTCTGTTGACCATGCGATACTTGGGCTGAATCTCCCCAAGACTGTATCGAGACAATGTAACAGCACTTCCCTCTTGAACCTTGTGCTTAAAGCCATTCACCAATGCCATACGCATAGTCGCCTGCATCTTAGTGCCCTGTTCAATTAGGAAGAACATCAAATTAGTAAGCACAATAAACTGAGAAAATAACAAATTGTGTTTACCATTTATTCTCTTAAAGATACAACTTTACTTATGTTGCAAGAGTCAAATATTAAAACATAAAACTTATACCATTACCAATTAGAAAGAACATCAGATTAGTAACCAAGAACAATGTGTGATATAGAGCAACCAAGATTGTTTAAACATTATAATGATACTTCGTTTATTCTTATGTTTAGTATAATGTGTGATATAGAGCAACCATTGTGCATCGTAACAAAAACCACATCTGAATAAAACATATACATACCATTCAGGTTTCCAATGCCAGATCTGGCTAAACCCAAACCAACAACAGATATGACCAAACCACATAAACAAACACAACTGCCAAAATACAAACCACCACAGATCTAAACGGTTCAAACACATAAATCACGACTAACAACCATGAACAGTTTTGAGATCTAAACACACCAATGGCCTCGGTTTAACAACCGAGAAACATAAACCACCCAATTAATGAAACCCAACAGATAACCTACGAAAATCGGCTACAAATATCCGCTTAGCCACTGAAACCACAATAAACACACACCAACAACCACTAACTGAATACACCGCATAAACAACCTATAATGAAGATAAGAATACACCGCACAGCTAAACACTTTGGTAAAATAACAATCCATATAAACAAAACATTCAAAATAACCAATTGTGTTAGCATTTAACCTTTTCATATGTGTGTCGTGTCATTTACTACATTTACATTATAGAAAAAAAAGTACAACTCAAAACTTAACTATAAAAGATGCAACTAACTTACTTGCGAAACAAATTCTCATGTAAAAAATATATTGAAAATCCGAAACTTGTTACTTACAAAAACCCTTTACACAGTTTCATTCTCATGTACCAACAATCAAGAAAAGGCATTATCAAACACAATTATCTCATTACTTCAAATCAGTTTTTAAGCATGAATCCTTTATAACTCAAATACGCAATCCATAGTCCATTTTTCGCATAACCTCTAAAACCCAACTCAAACGCATAACAAACACACTTGATTTATACATTTATCCTTTTAAACATACAACTTTCAAAATAATAGAGTCAACATACAAAAACAAAACTGATAAAAAGATGCAACGTTATTACTTGCGAAACAAATCCTTAACCATTACCAATTACGATCAACATCAGGTTAATAACCACACAAAACTGATAAAAAATAGACCCAAATATTCCTTGTTTCCAGTTTGATTAAACAATATAATTATACATGTAAGATACCTGTTCATCCATAATGACTAATTCCATGTTTTTGACTCCTTGTTTGCCATACACGTCCTGCATCCAGCTTCTTACTATTCGCACACGCAGTTTGATATTGTCTTTAACTGCCGATAAGTCATTGATAAACCCTGCAACATAAGTAGCCATGGTTGTTAATCTTGTTGAAAGTGATAATTTGAAATGTTAATGTGGTAAACAATTTTAGGCCTAATTACATTATATAGGCAGAAATATAAATAAATTTAGGAAACTTTTTAACAAATATAATAGATAAAACTTGCCCCTTACGTTTTGCTCATCACAAAAACATAAATTAGGGAAGTATTTTCGTAATTCATGAAATCACCAATTTTCCCCAATTTTCCACAACTAATTAAATTGATTAGGGTTTCACACATAAATCATTATAATTCGATTTGATTACTTTTTAATAAGTTATTAACATATTAACACATTAATCAGCAAAAAACATAAATGGGAACAAATTAACAAACTTACAGATTTACATAATAAGAAAATCAAATTCGGCTGCCAAATCTGAGATGTTACAATCGGTAATCGAAAAAAGAGGAGACCAAAACGTAAGGACCAAGTGATTATATGGATCTGCATCATCAAATGATTTTGATTGATTTATGGAAACGATTTTGCAAGAGAGAGACTTTTATTTGATATACAGCGTTTTTTTATGTAGATGACAAGCTTTTGTAGAGAGAGATTTTTTTTTATAAACATGGTAGTCAATTGTTGACTTTTAAAAGTTGGGGCATAAAACGTATTGCAAACAAACAGGTCCATTGTATTGCCAATTTTTAATGCTAAGACTTTTAAAAAGTTTAGGCATAAAAGTCTTGTACATGATAGCTAAATAAGGAAATGCATTAAACCAATTTTTAATGCTGGTAGCTTAGTATGCTTGTACAAAAGCTTATCTATTATATATAATAAAATAAGCTTTTGTACAAGCATACTAAGCTACCAGCATTAAAAATTGGTTTAATGCACTTCTTTATTTAGCTATCATGTACAAGACTTTTAAGCCTAAACTTTTTAAAAGTGTTAGCATTAAAAATTGGCAATAAAATGGACCTGTTTTTTGCAATACGTTTTATGCCCCAACCATTTTAAAAGTCAACAATTGACTACCATGTTTATCAAGAAAAAATATCTCTCTCTACAAAAGATTATCATCTAAATCAAAAAACGCTGCATATAAAAATTTCTTGATTTTTCAATCAGTTCTATGCTATCCACATCGTTAAATTGGTAAGTATCGCATTATTCAAGTCATTCTTTTTGTTTTCGATTTAAATCCCAATTGTACACCTATTTTGATGCGTTTTTTTTAATAATCAATCTAATTGTGTTTTGATTCTATTTATTAGAAGGCTGTTTTGATTCTATTGATTGGGAACTAATTTTTTTTAATCATGCTGTTCATATGGCTGTTGTTTTTTTTTTTTTTTTGCAAGTTGTGTTTTAGGATTTCTGATTCTATGTGTGTGTTTTTATGCACACCACCTGTTTGATAAATTGTGTTTGTGTAGTTGTCATTTGTAGAGAAAAAATGGAGCACATTATGATTCCTTATAACCAAGAGATGATGTTATATATGATGATTCCTCGGTTGAATTTGTTGAATAACAGGTTTGTATTTGTTCACTTTTGTTTCAATGTTCGTATTTGTGTTTCAAGCCGGTCACTTGTGTTGCTTTTGTTTGTGTAATTGTCATTTGTTGTCGTTATGTAAACAATGACAATAGACGTCAATTTGTACTGAATGGTTTAACAGTTGGTGAAGGGAAAAGAAAGATAGATGCTACTGATGAACATGCTGATGACGGTCCTTGCGTTTTTCCTGCGGCAATAGATGAACATGCTGATGACGGGCTACGAATACTGACGGCTGCGATAATAGATGAACTACATTTATTCAAGTGAGAATGGTTATCTTTTCTATAAATATCAGCTTTTACTTTAGATATAATACGAAGATAAACTGTTTGGGCGGCGTTCATAATTACAACTAAATTGCCAATCCAAATTTTTTCCCAAGCACAATGTTTGTACTTTTTAAGATATATTTATTAGTTTGGTCATTAGAACATGGAGCCTCAAATCATTGATAGATTCTATACACCAAAGGGGTGTTTGGGATTGCTTATTAGAATTATGTATGTGAATTTATAGAATCTATCAATGATAATTCTATTTAAATTGTAAACAATACATTTTGTTGTTGGGAATTACGTGAAGTTTGGATTATGCTGAAATTACTGCCGAAGTGTTTCTACTGAAGTAGTGTAAATTCTGCTGAAGTTTAATAGTTATTAGTTTGTTTCTGCGGAAGTGATTATTCCGTGTTTAGTATATTTAGTTTGGATATACATGAGCTTTATTAGGAAGTGATTGTGTATATCTTATTTAGTTTTATGTTTATACGTTTCTTGGGAAACGGTTTAGGGTTTTGTTTAGGGTTCCTTGTCTATAAAAGGAACACATTAGAATGAGTTAGGTACTGATTGAAAAAAACAAAGTTTTAGTTAATATAACGATCCATAGAGGATCACAGAGTTCTTAGTAATTTGTTACTTGTGTTTATATTCCGCTGATAAATATAAGTAGTAGAGATTGTCTTTTATTGTGCTTGTGATTACATAAGCATATATAACGATCCACGAGCTCAAGATCTATCAAGGTCTGTTTGTTTCAACATTTGTTAACTCCTTGCTGTTTCATATACTTAACACTAATTTTTATGCTATTAATCACTTTATTGAGGGAACTCATTTACTTCAGCCAATGCATATATAGTCAATTTCTTTAATATCATTTGGTTTATAGTGTTTTTACACTTTATAAGATAGGGTGGCTATATATTTAATGGAAATCAAAGCAACTTTGCAACAACGAACTAGATAGTTAATGTACAGATTAATTTCACATGGCAAGATACTAAGACTAATATTAGCAGTAAAATATTTATATTAAACGATGACTAATAAGTTTGACTAATCTTTGTACAGGATAGTCATGTTGCAGCCACTATAGCGTAACTATTGCAGATGCCATGTGAGTCATTAGAACTCTCTGATCAGGTATACATGTCCAACTTTTGTACTACATACTCCTTAACAGCATATATTATTTCGGGGTTTTGTTACTGTTTGGTGCAATTGCATAAAGGTTTAAGGGGATGTTCAGGTACGCTGCCTATAGTGGATGGTTATTCCTCCACGTTTGTAACAAGTACTCAAGTAGCGTGGATGGTTATCAGACAAGTTTCGATTGTCTGTTACAAGAAATTGACAAATGAGCACGAAATTTTGTTTATTTTATGAAATTAATTAATATATGATTGGGTTATATCAAAAATTTGACTAATGTATGTTGGTGATTTGATGAGAAGAAACAATTAAAATAATAAAGATGTGATGATATTCAAACAACTCAAGGGTCTTATTTAATGGAACCATGTATACCGAGCTATTGCTGTAACCGTGTATACCGAGCTAAAAGTGGTATAACACCATTATGTTTGCAGGCAGCTCTTGAGGAAGGTATTGTTGTGGGTGGTGGATGCACTCTGTTGAGGCTTGCCACTAAAGTTGATGCTATCAACGAGACCCTTGCTAATGATGACAAAAAGGTATCTTTATTTGATAAATTTTTTGGAAATCTTGACATTCTTTTATCATTTGAATAAGTGGGCATGACGCGTGCCAATCTTTTCTCAAGCAACGTTGGCATGACACTTAAAATTTTTTGCAGGTTGGAGCCGATATTGTTAAGAGTAATCCTCTTAAGTTGATTGCCAAAAGGGTATGCTCTATTGCTTCTTTAACCTGAAAAAGAAATCTTCCAAACACTTTTCCAAACACAGATACAATGATGAGAAATCTATTTTTTAAGCATGTGCAGTTTCTAGACCGACATCACTTACTAATCAAGCATAGTACTGTTAGTGGAGCAGTAATTTCTCTAAACATTCATTTTCATAACGATTTTCTTTATCTTAAGCTTGGTATTGAGACTGGATTTTTTAACGGGTCAAAACTGAATTTTTGTTGTCATAGTGGGTTAACGGGTCAGAACTGGATGATGGAAGACTCAAGGTTATTAGAATTGGATATGTATTGATATAACTGATTATTGTTATTGTTAAGTTGTTTTTACATGCATATTTATTAATTAACAATTTGCCAAATATAAACACACTCTTTTGTTACAGTTTGCTAAACACCGCTTTAAGTAGATGTTTCTTTGCTACTTAATTTAATAGGAAAAGTGTGATCACAGCTGATTTTTGGAGAAATGCAGCTTCAAATACGGTCAATTAGACCCTTTGTTTTTGGATACCAATGTTTAGGATCAGGTAAAAATTAATCTTGAGAATACTAATCTTGAGAATACTAATCAGGTAATTGGTTTATGTAGCTAAATTATACCAAACGGGCCAAATTTTGACTCAAACATTCAAATACTGTCTTTTCTTCAAAGAAAATTTAGTTGTTACCAATTGTTAACAAGTATTGGAATTAAATATGATTTTTGGAAGTTAACCTCTGGCCACATAATCTGAATGTTCTCATAATTGGTAAAATGAGTTGACATGTTGTAGCGATAAAACTGTTTGGTCAATGTAATTGTGCTTCGCTCTAATCATTCACTATATTTCTCACAGGTTCAACAATATCGCTCTCAGGTTCGCTAATTGGTGACGGCTTTCTGCGGGTTACACGGGTCAGTTTGTGCAAGGTTGTGCAAACTTGCAGTCCGCTGTTCTGTGCAAGGCTGCAAGGTTGTGCTTTTCTTGCATTTGTAAGAGGGGTTGACATGGGTGGCCCTGCAAGGTTCTGCAACGGGTGAAAATAGGTTCGTTTTTTACCGGTGAGTATGGGTCAGGCTGACTTGAAACACTTCAGTCCGAAAGTCACTTCTATACATACAACCGTTGTTATTTATTAGCATTATTTTAGAGATAGTTTGTGTCGTTGTTGCCTGCAAGTTAGTGTAAATAAATAGTTGAATTAACGAAAACGTTTCAATCGTAGGAAAAAAACTGATGGGAGCTAAATACAGCAGATGCGTATGTTACAATTTGGGGTGGCTATTACATTTTCTGATTTATAGATTTATTTGTGAGAGAAAAAAATTTGATGAATGTATATTATAGTTAATGGTTGCTGAAAGTATTGTTTTTTGTGATAAATTGGTTACACTAAAAGAAAGCAAATTTTAAAGTCTTATAGGTATTCGGGTGTGTGGCACCTGCTAATCTTAGAAAGCTTAGCTTGTAATGATTGAACAAGTTAGAGTTTGAACTTGTGATTAGTATTCACATCAGGTATATTCATTTGATCTTAACAGATGTTAATATATATTGGGACAGTTGGGTGCTGAATTATTATATTATTCCCAAATATGTGACAAGTTCCTTATGACTCTCTTATCCTTAAAATATATAAAATACACAATATTTATTGATGTGTTGTGTTATTATCGCATTTTACTTTGCCTATGTTGGTAACATATTTGGGAATAATTGTATAAAAACGTTTTGATGGATAAAAATGATTCTTTGTTTAAACTCAAGTGTGTTGTGTGAAATTTGTGCTTGATCGTTTAAACTGTGTTTCTATGTTGGAAATTAATAGAATTAGCAGTGGTTTTCTGAGGCTATAGTTTAAAGCGAGAATGCTTTATTGAGTGTTTGAGTGTTTCTTTGTTTTTTAAAGTTATGAAATCGCCGGTTGTTTTATGAGATTATGTTTTATGGAGCTTAATGCAGGTATTTGTTTGATTCATTGTTTGACGTAGTAGCTTGTGGTTGTGAGACTGGGTAGGTAAGGGTTTTTTTGCATTTGTTGGGTTTAGGTGCGGCAAACTGGAAATGTTTGTAATTGTAGGTTTAGATCTTTAGGGTTTCTGAACCTTCAGATTTTGTTTGATAGATTCAAGCATGGCATTTGATATATGTTCTATAAAAGATTATAAATTATGTTTGATGCCTACAATCTATGCTTTCTGTAAATGCAGCCTTCCAGTGTTCTCCGTTAGAAAACTGGGATCCGAAAACTTACAACAAGTCGGCTTGTATGTGGATTTAGAACTGAGCTATTTGAAAACTCAGAAAGGAGAAATAGATCAGGCTGAAGGAACTAAATGCATATCAGGAGAAAGAACTTCATGATCTTCTTCACCCGTCTATAGCCAATGGAATTAAAGTTATGCACCCCTTATGGGGCAGATTATGCATGGTACGGTGCAAAACTTATTAGCAATGTAAGTTTTATCAGCCAACTTAACTTTGATTAATCATAGGTCAAACTACGAGAACTGTAGCGTACTATTCTCTTTTATCGAGATATATAGTGGAGTTATATAAATTGCTTTCTTTGGTAGGAAGCGATAATTGTGTTGCACTAAATGGTTAATGTTGCGTATACCAGTAAAAAGTTATTAGATCATTGTTGTTACTATTCTCCTTATATAATGCGAGACATAAAACTGATTATGGAGCTGTTAAAGTAACATTTTGTTTTCTCTTGGCATTGCATCACAAATAAAGAGTTTGGGTCCAAGGCAAGAAGAAACCTCATATGGTGAACTTGAGAGTTGAGAGTGCTAGAGCTTTTATTTGTCATTGCTAATAAGTATAGATTAAAAGTAAGAAGTGCCTTTCGTAGCAGTGGTGTTATACTCCAACATAATGACATGAATAATTCAAAATGGGTTGGATTGAGTAATGGGTCAAAGAGATGGTTTATGAAGCACTCCTTATCCATCGAAGTTTACTCTAAGTTATTTATGTATGAATTTAAAAAGTGTATCAATTTAATAGTAAAAGAATTATATTGGCCAATTAAAATACAAATTTTGCCTCTTTGCTACTTTTTATCCGCTTGATTTATTTGGTTGTTAGAGGTCAAGTTGTCTATCTAATAGTAAGGATTAAGTACTATGTGATTGTTAGGATTTGTGATTCTACTGATAAGTTATATTAGCATTTTTATTCATATAAAAAATAAGTGTGATTCTACTGATAAGTTATACTACATTATTTAAATAAGACACATTTGGTAACTTTCAATGTGTTTTGACTGTTCAACCCATTTGGTTGACGTTGTAGATTTCAAACATTTCTTTGGGGTGCATTATTTATTTTGTGTTAATGTAGCCATAGCGGTTTTCCCTTATTTGTTCCAGCACATTCTTACCGATCTGAGCCTCCATTTTTAACCTATATCAAACAACCCGGATTAACTAAATTCAAATAGTCTGTGTAATTGAAACAGTAATCGGAGCAGTTTTGGAGCGGCTAATGAAAGGAAACAGATTTGGAGCGGTATGCGCTTGATAAAGCTAACTTGACAAAGGTTGATCTTTCTGCAGTCCCCGTCCTATGTTCACACATGGACAACTGTACGTTGCCGTATCAAGAGTAAAAAGCAAGCGGGGTTTGAAGGTTGTCGTTTGTGATCAGAATGGTAATCTCTCCAAAACCACAACAAATGTCGTTTATAAAAAGTACTTGAAGGTCTTTGAACAAGGTTCATGTTGTATCATGTATGTATCATTGGTGTAATCACGTTATATTATACTATGGTTCATTATTTTTAATGTTACAAGGTTTGTTAGCAACTCAATTGATCATTAAAATCACAGATCATTTTATGTTCGAGTCAATCTATTTTAGATTGGCAACGCGATGGTTGTAAATCGATTGTGACTCACACATATTTTAAATTTAACAAATTTACGTTATTACTTTTATTATCATCTCATTTATCTATTTCTTTAAAAAATAACCCGGTGTCAACGGGTCTCTAAGCTAGTTTTATTATATATAATAGATTTGTTGATATGAGTCGTTTGAACCCTTTAGGAATGTTTTAGGATTTTAGTGATTAATTTTGGAAAATCCCCGTCTAAAATTAATCATCCTATAGAAAACACGTCCGAAATTAATTTATTAGAAATTAATTTCGGAAAGTCCCCCGTTTGGGACTGCTTTTTGAATGTTTTGTCTCATTTAGGATATGAATGCGTATAATTGGTTTACTATTTGAGATGATTTCGACAGTGTTTCTCCTTTACTCCTATGAATATGTCTTTAAACACATATTTGGGGAGTTGAGGGGAAATGCTGCCGAAATTTTCTTAAATAGTAAATCGGTTATACGCATTCATATATGAGACAAATCATTCAAAGAGTGGGTTAGGATTGCCTTCCATAGTTGCACTAGGTGAACAAAACATCTGGTATTCCTCGTTTGAATGTGTTTAATTAAGTTGCATATAATAACTAAATGTATCGTTAAAACGCAGTTATGGTATTCGATGATAAGACTTGGACAGTTTTACAGCGTCATGAACCATTATTTATTCTCGGTCTTGAAAAATTCATCAATCATTGCAAGTCGTTAGTGACTAGTGCCGGGAGAATAAGATGTCCATGCAAGTCTTGTCGAAATATATTATGGGTACACATCAAAAACCTTTCAAACCACATTATGAGAGAAGGGTGGGACCCACGTTATAAAATATGGGTGGAACACGGTGAACCGGCTCCACCTCTGCCACCGCCAGTAATAGATAACACAAGACAACCTCTGATGAGTGACATGACAGCGTTAATTAATGATCTTAGCTATATTCCTCCGAATAATGAACACAATGAACCAACTCAAGGAGATATTGGTGAGACAAGTAACGAACCGACTCAAGCTACACGTAACGATTTTGAAGAGTTATATGACAGTGCCAACAAGGAGCTGTACCCCGGTTGTGACTATGTGACTCGATTAGACTTTATGGCAAAGTTTACCTATTTTAAGGCTAAAGGTAGATTGACTGATTCTATATTTAATGAAATGTTAGAGTTTTTACAAAATGTATTTCCCATCAGTAAAGGATTCAAGCTCCCACCATCATACTATTCAATAAAGAAGACATTTAAAACGATTGGGTTAGGGTACGAGTCGATACATGCTTGTGAACACGATTGCTGCTTATTTCGGGGAGACAAGAACAAAGATTTGGATTTTTGTCCGGTCTGTAATACGAGTAGATGGAAAGACAGTAACACGCCGGGGAAGAAAGTTCCTAAGAAGGTGTTGCGTTACTTTCCGATCATTCCTAGACTACAACGTTTGTACAAGTCTAGTCACACTGCAAAGGATATGATTTGGCATGCTACTGGAAAGTGTACGGAGCCCGGTAAGATGCAACACCCGGTTGATGGTGGAGCATGGAAGAAATTTGACACAAAGTATCCAGATTTTGCAAAAGAACCAAGAAATGTTCGACTAGGGTTGGCTGCTGATGGTTTCAATCCGTTTGGGAACCTTAGTCAGGCCTACAGCATGTGGCCGGTGATATTGACAACATACAATCTGCCTCCGTGGTTATGTATGAAAGAGAGTTCTTTTATGCTAACGTTGTTAATTCCTGGTCCTAAATCCCCGGGCAAGTACATTGATGTTTACTTGAGGCCTTTGATTGAGGACCTGAAGGATTTATGGGACAAGAAAGGTATCGAGACTATAGACGTTGCCTCAGGCCAGAAGTTCAATATGAGAGCGATGGTTTTATGGACCATCAATGATTTTCCTGCTCGAAGTAGTTTGTCTGGGTGGAGTGGGCAAGGTTACAAGGCATGCCCTACATGTAATATAGACACTCCATCTGTTTGTGTGTTAAGCAAAACAGCTTATTTTGGCCACAGAAGATTCTTAACGAAGCCCCATAAATGGAGACGCTCACTTGAATTCAATGGCCAAACCGATAACTCAGATCCTCCTGAAGAATTTGGCCGGGATGTAATCCTGGCTCAACTTGATAGATTGCCAACGCGTGTGAAGGGTAAACATCCGAGTTATGGAGGTGTGAAGATAAAACGCAATCTTCTTGTCGAGCTTAACTGGACTAAACGGTCTATTTTTTACGAGCTTGAGTATTGGTCTTTTCTTTCACTAAGACACAATTTAGACATCATGCATATCGAAAAAAATGTGTTGGAGGCCATCTTGAACACTTTGTTAATGAATGATAAATCTAAAGACACCGTCAAGGCAAGACAATACTTGCAAATGTTGGGCATTCGAAGTGGCTTGTGGCTCGGCCAAACCAAAAACGGGAAGTGCTTGAAGCCTCAGGCTGCGTATTCTTTCACACCAGAGAACCGAAAAAAGTTTTGTCAGTACATCAAAGGATCTAAACTACCAGATGGGTTCGGATCATGCTTCAAGCACAGAGTGACCGATAATGATACCAATATAACGGGCCTGAAGTCTCATGACTGTCATATAATGATGCAACGTTTACTTCCTTACGGACTTCAAAATTACTTGCCCGATAAGATTGCAAAACCATTAATTGAGCTGTGTTCCTTTTTTAAGCAAATATGCTCTGCAACTTTGATGGAGGATGACATGTTGAAAGCTCAGATCAAGGTGGTCGATATTCTGTGCGAGCTTGAGCTCATATATCCTCCTGCTTTCTTTGACATTATGGTTCACTTCGTTATCCATTTACCTATAGAGGCTCTTGAAGGCGAGCCTATTCTCCCCCGGTGGATGTATCCATTTGAAAGATACATGAAGAAGCTAAAAGGTTATGTTCGCAATAAAGCTAAGCCGGAAGGTTCAATTGCGGAGGGTTATGTTGCTGAAGAAGCATTGACATTCAGTTCTCATTATTTTCGGGATGTTACCACGAAATTTAATCGTCCCGACCGTAATGTGAACCCCCCTCCCCCAACGTGTCAGTTTCAGGTGTTTCGATCGGTATGTAAACCGATTGGTTTACGGTTATTTATTGGGTTTGATGCCCAAGAGTTGAAAAAAGTAAAATGGTATGTACTTCACAACAGTCCTGAGATCGACACGTACCGGACCCAGTTCAAGAGGTACGCGTTTTTTTATTTTGAAACTTCTTTTTCTTAACTTATCATTTCGACGACTTATTCTAATACCATGAACATTTTTCAGATTATTTCCTAACAAAGACATGCAAGAAGAATTCCCCGACTGGTTTGGGTCGCAGGTAAACTTAAGACTTATCTGGTCTACTTAACTGTAAAAATAACAATATCATATTTTGTGTTCTCTATCTAGCTAATCCTGTCTTCTTCATAGATCTGTCAACGTCACA
Organism: Chrysanthemum seticuspe; assembly: GCA_019973895.1. Classification (NCBI taxonomy): domain Eukaryota; kingdom Viridiplantae; phylum Streptophyta; class Magnoliopsida; order Asterales; family Asteraceae; genus Chrysanthemum; species Chrysanthemum seticuspe. The sequence continues at coordinate 263,643,157 of BPTQ01000008.1, read as the reverse complement.
TAGACAATGACCAAGACTCAGAGGTTAGCACAACCAGCGAGTTATTCGCTTTGGCTAATGGACCATCATGGACTCCAATCTCAGTAAACTCTTGCGTAGCCAACGGTGTGAGGTATGTCGTGCACAACCGTGATGAACGTCGCACAACTCAAAACAGCGGCATTTGTTCGTCTGGCCGTGACGGAGAAATGTATTATGGTCAGCTTCAAGAAATCCTCGAGTTTAAGTATTTGTTGTTCAAAGTTGCGTTGTTCCGAGTTAAGTGGTTCGACACTAGCAACAAAGGACGTAAAGGCAAAAAACTTGTCTTTAGAAACAACATGACACAAATCGTCGACTGCAGGCTTGAGGCATTTAAAGATGACCAATACATTCTCGTAACACAAGTCAAACAAGTCCTCTACCTTGAAGATAAGACCAAACCCCACCGGAAGGTCGTCGAACATGTTAATCATAAAAAGTTTTCCGACGGGGGTGTCATCGTGGTAGAGGACGATCCTGATATTATACATTTCGACAACTCATCTGATCTCCCACTTTCTACTAGTTTGAATGACTTGGATAATGCGACCTTGCATATAGATGGTCAATCAACGGTGGTTGACGCACCGCCAGATATCATTGATGTTCCTGACGAAGACGATGATATTATTGCTGATGAAGACGCCCTTCCTCATGATTTAGCAGATTCTGATGTTGAAGCCCTCATCAATGTTGATGATGATGGTGTTGAGAAAGTTTATTCTAGTGAAGAAGAAGATTGATCTTGAGTTGTAACTTGCAAAATACACTTATATATTTGAATGAATGAATGAAATTGTTGTGGATTGTTTAAATGTGTATATTTATTTGGATGTGTATGTATTTGGATGTGTGCATGCTTATATTATTTTGTTCATGAATTTCTATATCTTATGCTAATTGTACTTGTACAGATGTCGACAGATGTTGCACGGTCCCACGGCGGTGATGGTGACGGTGAGGATCGTCCCCCTCCAGACCGCGTACCCACCGGTTGCTGGGTAGGCTTCATTAACAGAGGTAAGAATTTCTGGATTATTGTAATACAAGCATAAATTTTATGACTTTATCACTAACTTGATTTTGCAGGCAAAGGTAAACGAAAGCCCAATTTGGGCGGCAGGGGAGCGGGCAGGCTGAATACCCGCGACAAGACCCGGAACCTTTCGCTGAAGGCAATCGCAGAAGAAAAAGGTCCCGTCTCGATCAATTTTGAGGTGGGTGACAAACAAACCTTAAACCCTCTCGGCCCCCATGCGGCTCACTGGTCTAACTACATCGGGGAGGTCGTTAGGAGTGTGCCGTTTTACTACCCTTCTTGGGAGAAGGTCCCGAAGGAGAAAAAGGCGGCAATCATTTCAGATATTGGGGTCAGTTATCCTTTTATGTTTATTTCATTATCGTGTTCATTTATTTAATTGTGTATATTTATCTAAATTCGCTTATTTATTTATATCATATAAATAAATAAACAAATTTAAATAAATATATAAATTATATCTCTAACTCTGTTTTCGTTTTGTTGTATATGATTGCAGACCCTGTTTGACCTCAGGCCGCACATGGAATCCTCCCGCTGGCACGAGATCTACGAAGGCATAAACTCGCACTTGCAGAAAGCCTACAATACAAACAAGGCTTCTTTCAAGGCCAAGCATTGGAAGGTAGACCCCACCACCGGGAATTACGATGTGGAGGCGATTAGGCGGGCACGTCCCGAGGAGATTACAGCGGGTGATTGGGATGAGTACATTAAGTTTTGAAATGATCCCAAGAACCTTGCTCGAGCCGCTACAAATCGGCTAAACCGGCAAAAGAGCAAGGTCATATCTCGACAGGGATCCCGGTCGCTGTCTCGCCTTCGAGATGATATGGTAATAAACATTATAATTATTTTACATGCATATATACATATATATATATATATATATATATATATATATATATATATATATATATATATATATATATGATTATACATTTTGGTGTGTTGTGATTTGTCGTTTTTAAAATTATTCATCTTATATGCGTGTGTATGTACAGAGGCAGGCCTCAGACACTCAGGAGTACCCGTCACTCATCGACACTTTTTGGCGAACACATACTGTTGGTGGGGTATTCCCTATCGATGAGGACCGCCGGATATATGTAAGTTTTGTTTCAAAACACACTTTAATGAATTATCGAGAAATAATGTAGCAACCCGACTAATATATTTACTATCTTGTGTTTTTCTCACTACATAGGACGAGATGAAAAGGCTTGAGGCTACGGGTCAGTACACGGAGGATCAAATCAATGAGTTGGCAAGAGGGGGTAAGCTTCGTGGGCATATTCCCGGTGTGGGTCGGGTATTGCCATCACGGGCCACATCCAGGCCAAGTAAGCCCGCCCCCGCCCCCGACAAGTCGCTCAAGAGCATGAACAGAAAGCTAGACTTTATGATGGGTCTCTTCAGAAGCGACGACATATACGCGGATATGTTTAGGGAGTTTGAGTCGGGTGGTGCTAGCGGGAGTGGCAGGTGTGGTGATGACGAGGAGAATGGCGGTGATGAGGATAACGAAGACGAGAGGTAGTTGTGTTATATATTATTAGTATGTTACATTGGTACTTTAGGTAGTTGTGTTATATATTATTAGTATGCTACATTGGTACTTTAGGTAGTTGTGTTATATATTATTAGGTTCATCTTGGCGACATTTAAACATTTGTTTCCCTATCTATCAATGCACATATTGACTTTTAAGTCGTGTTTATGTAAAAGTTGTGATCTATTTGTATTGCGTTGATCCGTTATATTGTATTTGTGTTTTGGTACAAGTTGTGGTGAGTCTATACAGGTTTTGGTACAGGTTTATTTGGTAGATTTTTTCCGAAAAAAAATCTGAAAATCGCCTGCAGAGGCTGTATTAAAAAAAATGCAGACCTTTCCCCGGCGACACGTCGCCGGGGATAACCCACACTAAACGTTGACAAGTCAACGAGAAAACGCAGTTTCCCCAGCGACATGTCGCCGGGGATAGTGTGCTCACTCGTTGACTTGTCAACACATAACCATAGTATCCCCAGCGACATGTCGCTGGGGATAGTTAAATATTATCGTTATCGTTAATTAGGCGTGTTAATCATTTAGTTTAGTCCGATGATTCCCCAGCGACATGTCGCTGGGGATAATATGCCACTGTGGCACTGCTTCTTTGACTGAAAATTGAGTGGGACCCACGTCGTCGCCGGGGATTGTCGCTGGGGATACAATCCCTTACGAGACTTCCCCAGCGACGATTCCACAGCGACATGTCACTGGGGAAAGCTTTCCCCAGCGACATGTCGCTTGGGAAAGTCCCCATATTTCGCTGGGGTAGCCGATCAATGTTGTAGTGCGCACAAACAAAAGGGTTTTTATAGCTACAAGAGGGGGTGACAAAAAAACATTATGGGTGTAGTTTTATAAAATTGGTACTTACACTTACAAAAAAGATTACACTTATAAAATTGGATACGGATGGTAGTAATCATCCACTTAGTTGATTGATAACAAAGGAAACAACTAAATAGTTGGGAAATAAATAAATGGTGAATTTATAAATCGTTAATGGAGGATCAAATCTTATTAAGTTAATAGTTCAACACAATCTCAATTAAAAAACTAAAATGATTTTGTTATATTGAGAAAAGATTTTCAGTCCCAAATAAATGAAACTTCAACATAAAATTGTCGATAAATAGGTTTTATGGTGTTATGAAAACCCACAGCAGCAATTAAATATTTCAGTGGTAATTTTTCTCTTAAGAAAATTAATAATGGCATTAAGAGTACATGTTTCAGGGTTACGCATGGCTTCAAAAGCACCATCATCGTCGTCGTCTGCCATCATAGGAAGATCATCTTCGTTAGTAGGTTCTGAAGGTAACTTATTGATTAATACACACATACAGTTTTTGTTAGTTATAGCTAGTTGCATTACTATCCTATTTTTGTATGTTTTCACAAAAGATGTATCAAATATTTTGTACAAGCATAAGCATAGTTTTCAAACTCTAATGCGTCATGAGTCGTATCTTACAAGTCGAGTAGGTTTATCCTTAAGAAGACGTTACTTGATCATCGACTCTCAAATGACCTTGATTCTTACGAATCATTCATCAACTATTGTGACTTGAGCTGACTCGTGACCCAGGATCATGCATCTTTTAGCGTAAGCATGACATAAAAAATCTGAAAAACCTAGAAAAAGAAATGACCTACTTTCTGTTGAATTAACGAATTCCCTTTGTTGTTAGGTACCATTAACCTTCTAATAGTGAGGGTTAATGAAAATGACCGAAATTTAATATTCATTTACTCACTACTTCTAAATTTTAAAAACTTTTACCATCTACTTTAAAGAATTAGGATCTATAAGATATGTTAATTAGTAAGTCTTCTTATAGATCACAGACTCTTACAGCCGTCCCCCATTCTTCATTCTAATTAATCCTCATCTCCGCCGTCAGAGAATATGATCACATCCCCATCCCCACACCCAACGAGAAAGGAGACCCCGTAGAAACTTACAAAATTACAATGCCATAACATTATTCAAGTTAATAACCATTCAGTTGTAGCAACAAATACATCAGTTTCATGTATCAAATTTCTTATTTACCAGTATGATTCATAGGTTTTAAAAACTAAAGACAACGAAAAGACAACTCAAAAAATAATAAAGAAGATTAAACGAGATTTTATGAGGATATATACATTGATGTATGGATTTTTCAACCATCTCTAGTCGAGTCTCATGAGCTAAAATTTATAATTTCAATTAGTTAACGACTATGAATGATCATAACTTTCTAGATTTTGCTCCAATATATATTGGTCTCTTGACATATGCCATGCTGCTATTATTAGTCAATGTTGCAAAAATCGGTCAACTCGGCCGATTAATCGTTAATCAGTCGAGTACCTTGTCGATTTTTGAAAATCGGTCGAAAAATCGGCCCAGGAAAAAAATCGACACTAAGCAGTCAAAAAATCGGCCGAATCGGTAAAAAATCGGCCGAATCGGGCAAATCGGTCATTTTAAAAATAATAATAATTTCGGCATTATACTTAATTTGGGGATCGTATATTTTACTTATAACGCACAATGGGCATCATAATCAGAATTGGAGCATTTTATTGAGGTGTGGAAACATAGGAGACTTGGAATCGGTTAAGATTTTTAGTTTGGTCTCTAGAAATACCAAAAAATTGCTGGAAATGCCAATCCGATTAATCAACGATTAATCCCGACTTGACTGATTACTCGCTGCAGGGTGGTCGACCGCCCGACTACCGATTCACGATTTTTGCAACATTGATTATTACAATATATTTATAATAGTTGTTGTAACCATTTGAAAGGTTTTATGGATATTTAAATATACGTATATCCTGATTCGAATTCGAGACTTCGGGATTGCACACATTACGTATGAGAGTTGATGTTAATAATTAATATATAAAATGTTATTATTAATTATTAGTCACGAAATAAAACATAACGATAGTTAAATAATTAACGAGGTTTGGTTAACGGTCGTTAAATGTAAACTATAGGGACTAGAATTGAAATTAGAAATCGGGAAAGTTCTAGAACCCCTTGTGGGTGCTTTGGCCGATCGGTTATGGGTTCCCAAACCTAACCCACTCAAACTTGGTCACCAAGTTAAGTTACCTATAAATACAAACCCTTGTATTCATTCACAACTTAATCTTGGATCACCAATAACCTAATTTCTCTTCTCCTCTCCTCCCTCTTTTGCTTGGCCGATCGGTGTAACCCCCTCCTCAAGGGATCGATTTTTTCAAGCTAAAGAAACAAGTGTTTGGTTTTATTTGTGATTCAAGAAACTAGCTTTTCACATCAAATCGCTAATAGTACGTGTGTACAAAAACAAAGAACAAGTACGCTTGTGCTTGTGAATCTTGGTGGTCGACTTCTTGGTGGGTCGAATTGTATAAACCCTAAAGTTAGGGTTTTGGGTTTTGATTCTTGTTCTAATTACCGTTTGATTTTTGAATTGCTAAAAGGTACGCGTTTTCTTATTCGGTTAATTAATCTACATGTATTATTCCTATTTACTTCCGCTGCATGCTTTGATGATGTTATTTGATTTTATATAATTGTTATGAGTATTAAATCCCTACACCATTAAGGTGCTTAGTATGATATATTATTAACTTTCTGATTATTTTTCATATTCTCATTTGTTTTGCAGCTGCATCCCTAAAGGTTGGAGGAATAAGGGTAGCTCATCCTAGTACTACAAGATGTAGCATCATCCGGATGAATTGTTTTCCAAATGCTAAGGTTATATATATTGAGAATTTGAGATGTTATGTCACATATATATCTAGAATTGGCTATGTCAATCCATTTTAGTATATGGGTTGATTTGGGTTATTTTATCATAACGAGTCAATGAGGTAGCGTAAAGATTCAACTAAAAAGAACTTCTTTTAATGGCAATACTAAAAAAGGGAACTAGTCAAACGGGTTGAAATTAATCCATGGACGGGGTTCAAGTCTCGCTAGAGTACATTTGTGAGATAACGTGAGATATGTGGTGCGGGTGTGTGGAAACTTGTCGTTCAAACAAAAATCCACTGATTACTGATATGCACATGCCTGCAATCTTCAACCACCTAACTGACTATGTTCATAGATGTATAAAACTTTGATAAAAAAGTTTTTGTGGGCATCCCCAACTCGACTTGGCATGAACCCTTTATGACCTGTTACACAAGCTATTCACGATCACTAATTTTATGCTATAGTTGGCCTTCAATCACATTATTTCATGCACTATTAAATGTCTAACTAGTTCTTCTTTATCTCTTACGAGCACAGCTGAATGCAAATGCACTTAATATCAGCTTTGAAGATCAAGCTACAGAACAATTAAAGATGTTAGAGAAAGCTGTTACTCAAATGATTGATGATCTTTTAATTATGTGTCAAGTTACAGCCTCGGTATGCATTCTTGATATTCTGTTTACTTTTGGATATGACGTTCAAATCATTCGAGAAGATTGGTTTTGCTTTAAAATTTATAAGAATAAAAACTCAGTGCTTTGACCATTTTTGTCCTTGTGAAGTTTATTGTACGACAAAGAATGTGGGAGAGTACTTATAAATCTGTTGAGCAAGATTCTAAGAATTGGTGAGTGTTTGTAAGCCTTTCAATAATTGTTTTACATAGAGGTCGCAAGATGGTGGGTGGGCTTAATTGGTCAAAATGACTTGATTTGAGAAAAGTCATTGCACATTTAGGTTCAAACGGACTGAGTGGGTTGACATTTGCACATTTTTTACAGTTTTCCTATATATTAGTCAATATATATTGTGCTACTTGTGATTACGAAAACAGTAGTATTGGAATAAGTATCGACTGGTTTATAATACACACTCAAATCGACTGGTTTATAAGTAAACCGTTGACACTGTCACATCCAGCTCAAAATTATTAAGAGCATCATATCCTAGTAACTATTCTTTTACTCAATTGATTTATGTTAGGTATAAAGAGTTACACCTTGCTCTTATTACGGGAGTTGATGCTCGTGCAGATAAATTGTTAGAGCAACATAAATATTATGCTGTAAGATTTCATTTGCATCACCTGTAAGCAATAGTTTAGAGCCATAAATTGTAATGGTGTATGTATTCTCAAATATTTCTTGTACATTTCCTTTGTTTAACTTGTTATTGTAGCATGCCCTGATCTATCTATATTACATTATAATGTATTTAGGACTTTCTATAAAAGGAAGTCTTAAAAATATAAGACTACACATGTTACTATAATTAGTAATTCATATAATTAAGAAAAGAAGCATAATGTACAATACTTTAATACACATAATTTTCAGACGTACAAGACAAGAAGCATAGCGTACACCACTTTATGCACATATTAAAAAGAACAAAACACCACATTAATGTTATTTAATATATTCAATTAATTCTCAATAAATACAATTAATACAGTTATTAAAACACCCCTAACATAATAAATACAAATTATCAAGCATATTATACAACCAAATTAAACACAATTCCTACATTAAATGTCACTAATACAAATAATATTCAAGCCCGAACAGACAACAGGCCAAATGGGCTTGAGCCCGAATGGGCGCAGGCCAAACGGGCTCGAGCCCGAACGGGCACGGGCTAAACGAAATTCTTGAAATCCGTAAATTTATTATCAAAAAGAACATAATAAAATAAAATACATGATTCACTTGAAAATTTTATATCACCCTTCTGCCGAAACGCGCGGGTACCCTGCAATAAATATCACTAATACAAATAATAAAGCACACTATACAAATATTAAAGCCCGAACGGGCAACGGGCAAAATGGGCTTGAGCCCGAATAGGCACGGGCCAAACGGGCTTGAGCCCGAACAGGCGCGGGCCAAACGGGCTCGAGCCTGAACGGGCACGGGCTAAATGAAATTCTTGATATCCGTAAATTTGTTGTCAAAAAGAACATAATAAACTAAAATATAAGATTCACTGGAAATTTTTATTTCAGGGTACCCGCGCGTAGTTTATGTATTTATAATACACTAAATTTATTATACAGGACTTGGCAGCTAAATTGAAGAATAAAGTTGATAACTTGCAAGGTGAAGTAGCGAATTCCGTTAACAAAATACGGGTGGGCATCTTATTCTTGTCTCTAAAACAATGTTTTCATGGTCTACATTCCTGGCACAAATAATAGAGGTTTTGATTTCAGACGATTAATTAATTGGAGGGGTTGATTTGATAATGGTCATTTATTTTATTTTATTTTTCTTTGGGTCAAATGGATGAACTCTATATTTTAACCGAGAATGAGTGGAAATTGCCCAAAGTTTTTTTTTGCGTGTAGCCTCCCTAACTGTTTCAATCGAAATTTTTTTGATTGTTATTGTAATATAATGTTATCATGAATTTAAAAAGTAGAAAACGTACAAAAATGTGTTTGTGTGACTACCAAGCCGATTTCAAATATTCATCACTCCCCAAATGCAAACATCATACTCTCACTATTCATGAGTATATTTACATTGGTTTTAGAATGTAATCCCTTGTTTTAGCAGCTTATTGAAATCAACATAGAAGCCACCGCTTCCCAAATGGATACTATTAAAGCACTGAAACAATCTTCCAAGTTTGTTCTCATTCCCTATCATGTCACTTTGTGATTATTGTTGTTTTCTCTTTTATAAGTTGTCCACTTAGCCCACTTCCTGGATTAATTTACCATTTATGCACAGGACCAACAAAACAGTAAATGAATTGTCAAAGACTGTTAAAGTAACTAGAACTCTTGAAGCATTCATTAGGCTGGAGAAAAGAGGTTATCTTCTTATCTCCTCATCTTAAAACATAATTTTGTTGCATAATGTATCAATTTCACCAATAATGTCTATTTTGGTATGTCCCGACAATTCCAATGGGATTACCACTTTGCCAATTCGCATATTGCAACTTATTTATGCTATCGATATTGGTTTACAAGGGTCTAATCATTTGCCATCATCAAGGTGCTCTTTGCCATATTGCTTAAATATTCGGATTACATTTTGCTTCCATGCTTAATTTTTTAGAACTAGTCCTTGAAAAGTACCATTATAGTATCATACAAGAATCAAATTGTTAATCAAATCTCTTTATTGCAATGACTGACAACTTATTTCAACTGGAAATTTATTATATGGGGTTGTGTAAATGGTGATTGGTGAACCTTCAGGTTCCGTTGGGTATGCTCTTGTAAAACGTAAACATAAAAATATATAAGTTGCTCCATGATGTCTGAAATGTTTTACTAGTAGTTGATTGTATAAAAGTTGATATACAAGTGTTGAACACTGATGGATAACTAGCATGTTCAGTTTTTTACAAAGAATATATAATTGCATAACTGTTGCGATTCGAACTTTGTTAAATGTCTTCTGATATTAGCTATGAGCCGTGGGTTGAAGAGAAACAATTTTGATCAGCTAATTGCCGATGAATCTAAAGGAAAGGTACACTTTCTTCTTAAATTATCATAATTTTTCGTTTTTTGTTAACGGGTGTTTGTATAGCTTACTGAAAATTTAATAACCTCATAAGTTCATTTGTCGGCTTATGAGCTTATCAACTTGAGTGTATGAGTTATTAAGAAATTTTGAATAAGCTCAAACCGGTGGGTTGACCCGGTTTAATTTGACCCGTTTTTACCGAACCAGTCGGGTTGCCTTGGTTTAAATCGACCCGTCTTTCGACCGGAACGGTTCAACCGGTTGAACCACCCGGGTCGAACCGGGTTTCAAAAGATTATGTTTAATCTCCAAATCTTCAAACTTTTATTATTTTTCGTTTATAACCATAAACCTGTTTTTAACATAAAACGATATGTCGCTATAAAATCATGTTGCTATCATGGGTACTCGTCTAGTGTGTGTGTATATATATATATATATATATATATATATATATATATATAGTATCGGCTAAATGTGATTTGATAAACTTTTTAATATGTAAAAATAGTGACGGAGTATAAGGTAACATATAATAAAAAAAAATCAAACAATTTGTTGTGAGAAACTTTTTAAGTCTTTTTTAATTTTAAAAATTTATTTATTTTTATATATAGTATTTTATATAGATAGAGAAACCATACGGGTTTTTTTTTTCTTTTTTTTTTTTTTTTTTTTTTTTTAAATTGAAATACACGTAAAGATTGAAAAATATTAAAAACTTGTCATTTAAAAGTAGTAAAGATTGGTATTGATAAAGCAACCGTAACTTGAACTTGTTTTGAAATGGAAAGTAAAATGGTAGAACTTAACATTTAAACATCTAAGTTTAAGGGGTATTATAGGCAATCAACATATACTTCTGACACATACAACCCGTGTTCATTTAAAGGGGTTGATACATATACCACTTTTTTTGATACGCACATCACATTTTGTGTATTACAGTGTTGTAGAGTGTGTTATATAGCTTGTACAGGATGGTGTATTTATCAAATAAAATTGTGTGCATATCAACACCCTTCATTTATTCCATAAACAAACAAAGTGTAACCATACGGTTTCTACTTCGACACGCAAAATATTACTCAAATGCCTCATTTCTCATTAAATGGCTCTAAATTGAAACATCTGTATGATATACATATTGTATACATTAAGTAGTTGTAAACAGGACCAGGGGTGCAAAAAAATTGAGCTGAACCTGAGGTCATTCAAATTTATAGAGTAAAAGTTTGAGCTCGGCTCATTTCGAGCTTTCCTTTAGATTGAACTCAACCCATGACATATTTTAATAGCTAGCACTTGGCTCGAGCTCTATTTTTTATGTTGAGCCTAAGTGACACATTGCTCAACTCAAGCTAGGCTTTTTAAGCACGTTGGGCTCTAGATCATTTATATATTTTGAGCTTGTATATATACAAACATAATGTATGCGTAGTACAAGTACATATATGAACCTATATATTTCTAAATTCAAGCTCGTTTAAGTTCATGAGTTTAATCGAGCTTTGAATATAAAACTCAAGCTCGTGCTTGTTTACAACCCTAAATGAGGCTCACACAATGAAAGTAAGGAGAGATGGAAGCCATCTTTCTTTTCTTTTCTTTTTTTTGGGTTGAAGTCATTTTGGATTACATTTGATTGTATTCTAAAGTTGTTTACTATGAATAATGAAGTATAGAATACAATATGTATTTAGATGATAAAGACAGTACTCGTACAATTTTTCAGATTTCCATGTCGAACAACTTATCACTTGGTGACGCTTCTGAAAGCTTAAAGGGAGAACTATCCAAAGGCACAAAGGTATTTTGTAGTACAAAAAATCTCAAAAAATGTGCTACAACATTCTAAATTTTTTTAGCTGGGATGCGTCCCTTAAACAAATGATCAGTACCGTAAATCGTGATATAAATAATGGTTTTGATACACTGGGATAACTGTGAGTCTCACCCATTCAACCTATGTATTTTCATTTTTAACGCATAAACATAAAAAAAAGTTCACCATGACTCTAATTTGGATCCTAAACATGTTAGCAGCAGAAATGGGAAGAGTTTCCAGCAGAAATGATTCAACAGAAATGAGTCATTGGAACCAGTCAACTCTTGGTCAAACGGCTAACTAACTTTCCCTCCAAAATCTATCCCTTTAAATACTTGTTATCTTCTCACATTTCAGTTAGTTGTTAATTGTTTCTCTCTCAAATTCTCTCTCAATTCCATTGTATCATTCCATTCAATCATTGTAACATTTCACCACATAATTCCAATAACAATCATTTGCTTTACAATTTCGAATCAAATTCTTAAGCTTGTTGATTCCAGGTTGTTAGTGAAGGTTTGTTATGCACTCTATGATAATCGGTGTGTAACAAGTGGTATCAGAGCTCGCTCCTGGCAATTGACTCATCTTCTCCGGCGAGTTTTGATTTTCCGGCGAAGTTTACGGCGGAGTTCTTGATTTTCCGGCGACGGTTATTTTTCCGGTGACGGTTATTAATTTGTGTCAATGGCGGGAACTAGATCAGTTGTGAATGCTGGCGGTTCCAATTCTGGTAACAATGGAGCATCTGTTATCGATACAGCAGGTTTAATGGCTCAAATTCAACAAATGCTGGATGCGGTTGCAACTGAATTTACAACAAAATTAGATGCATTACGTCATGACATGGATCTGAAATATGAGTTTGTAAATAGCAGAAATGGTACTGGTGGAACGCGTCAGTTGCAATATGGAAGAATGACCAAATTAGACTTTCCAAGATTTAATGGTACTGATGTCAAAAGTTGGTTGTACAAGTGTCAACAGTTCTTTAGTGTGGAAGATGTTGATGATGGGGATAAGGTCAAATTAGCTTCAATACACATGACTGATAGTGCTTTGGTATGGCATCAACAGTATGAAAAACTTCATGATGGAATTGTGGATTGGCTTGAGTATAAGACTGCTATACTAGCAAGGTTTGATACTGAGTTTGAAGATCCACTTTCTGAACTTAAAAACTTGAAGTATGACTCATCTGTGCAAAAGTATCATGAAAAGTTTGAACTCTTGCTTAACAAGGTAGACATGCCTGAAGCTCATGCCATTAGTCTGTTTTTGGGAGGATTGCCTCAAAGTATTGCTTTGCCTGTGAGGATGTTCAAGCCTAAATCCTTATCTGATACTGCTAGTTTGTGTAAGTTGCAAGAAGCTACCTTAGTTGCACAAAAGGTTAGGCAAACTCCTATTCTTCCTTTACCAAAAGCTGCTGTAGTTTCAAACAATTATGGTAATAGGGGAGGGTATGTACCTGCTAGAAATCCAGTTAATACTTTAGCCTTGCCTGCTAAGCAAAGTACTGTCACTACAAATCCTACAAGGAAGTATTTGTCACAGAAAGACTTTGATGAAAAGCGAGCTAAGGGATTATGTTTTCATTGTGATCAAAAATTTGTGCCTGGCCATAAGTGTAGTGGACAAGCCTTTGCTCTGGAATTGATTATTGATCCTGATCCAGAAATGGAAGTGTGTTTGTTAGAGGGAGGTAATGAGGAGTATGTTTTACCAGAGTTAATAGATGGTAATGAAGAACCTCAGATCACCTTGAATGCATTGACTGGTGTGGTTGGCTATAAAACTATGAGAGTCATTGGACACTTTGGCAAACAGAAAATACATATCCTCATTCATACTGGTAGCACCCACAATTTTGTGGATCTGCATAAGGCTAAGAGGTTGGGATGCAAGATCAGTACAGTTGAACCATTGCAAGTATCTGTGGCTGATGGTAATAAGTTGACTAGTAATAGCTTGTGCAGAGGGTTCACTTGGTCTCTTAATGGAGAGACATTCACTTCTGATGTGATGTTATTGCCACTTGGGGGTTGTGATATGGTGTTGGGGGTACAATGGTTGGCAACCTTGGGAAGTATATTATGGAATTTCAGTACTCTAAGAATGCAATTTGTCTATGGAGGAAGAGCTGTGTCTTTGAGAGGTTCTTCCAAGAATCCAGTGCAGTGGCAAACTGGTAAACAAATGTCTAAACATGTGTCAAAACAACCTGCCAACTTGCGTGTTATGAATGTTTGTGTACCAGCAACTTCAGTGATGTCACTCAGTACCACTACAGAGTCTGTTTTGAATCACAAAGAACAGAGCAGATTGGACAGCCTTTTGAAAGAATTTGAAGATGTTTTTGCCATACCTACTACTTTACCTCCTTCAAGACAACATGACCACCAGATTCCTTTAAGAGATGATGCAGTACCAGTAAACATCAGACCATACAAACATCCACCTGCACAGAAGGATGCAATTGAATCAATGGTGCAGGAGTTATTGGAAGCTAAGGTGATTAGACCAAGCAATAGTCCCTTTTCATCTCCAATAGTGATGGTTAAGAAGAAGGATGGAACATGGAGAATGTGTATTGATTACAGGCAGTTGAATAAGGCCACAATTAAAGACAAATTTCCTATTCCATTGGTGGAAGAACTCATTGATGAGTTGCATGGGTCACAGGTGTTTTCAAAATTGGATTTAAGGTCAGGATACCATCAGATCAGAATGGATGAAAAAGATATACCAAAGACAGCTTTTAGAACCCATGAGGGGCATTATGAGTTCATGGTGATGCCCTTTGGTTTAACAAATGCTCCTTCAACCTTCCAATCTTTGATGAATCAGGTCTTTAAACCCTTTCTGAGAAAATTCACTTTGGTATTCTTTGATGATATATTAGTTTATAGTGCTAATGTGGAAGACCATTTGATACACTTAAGAACTATTCTGACTACTATGAGGGAACACAAACTTTATGCCAAGGAAAGTAAATGTGTGTTTGGATCTCCTAAAGTTGAATACTTGGGACATGTCATTTCTGGCCAAGGTGTTTCAACAGATCCTTCGAAGATAGCTGCTATGAGTAGTTGGCCAGTTCCAAGAACTATCAAGCAACTGAGGGGATTTATGGGTTTAACTGGTTATTATAGGAGGTTTATCAAGAATTATGCTCTTATTGCTCAACCTTTAACTGCATTACTCAAGAAAAATGCATTTGGATGGAATGAGCAAGCTGAAAAAGCTTTTCAAGCCTTGAAAGAAGCTATGACTAAGGCTCCAGTCCTCAAGTTACCAGATTTCAATGCCTTGTTTGTGGTAGAGACAGATGCTTCTGGAGTGGGCATAGGTGCTGTACTACAGCAAGGAGGTCACCCAGTGGCTTATCTCAGTAAAACCTTAGCTCCTAAACACAATTCTTTGTCTACCTATGAAAAAGAGTTGTTAGCTGTAATCATGGCTTTGGACAGATGGAGGGGATACTTGTTGGATAGACACTTTCAAATTAAAACTGATCATTTCAGCCTTAAGTATTTCCTAGATCAAAGAATCACTACACCATTTCAGTCTAAGTGGTTACCAAAACTGTTGGGGTTTGATTATGAGATAGTGTACAAGAAGGGAAAAGAGAATCAAGCTGTTGATGCTCTTTCAAGATCAGTACATGGAGGAGAGTTATCTACTATGGTGGTCTCAACAGTTTTCACAGGATTGGTTGAGGAAGTGCAGAAGAGTTGGGACAATGATATTCAGTTGCAGGGTTTGATAAAGAAGATACAGGATGGGACTTCTTCTTCTTCAAAGTATACTTGGGCAACTGGACAGTTAAGAAGGAAAGGGAAGTTGATGGTTGGCAATGATGAAGATTTAAGGAAGAAATTAGTGAACCACTTCCATGGTGCCACTGATGGAGGTCACTCAGGAGTGGAAGCTACTACCAAAAGACTTGGCAGCTGGTTTTATTGGAAGAGTATGAGAAAGTCAGTAAGACAAGTGGTCAAACAGTGTGATACATGTCAAAGGAATAAGGCTGATTTGGCAGCTTATCCTGGACTATTGCAGCCTTTACCAATTCCACAAAAGGTATGGAAGGATGTGTCCATGGATTTCATTGATGGCCTACCCATGTCCCATGGAAAAACTGTAATCATGGTGGTGGTGGATAGGCTTAGCAAGTATGCCCATTTTATGGCTATGTCTCACCCTTACACAGCAGTACAAGTGGCTCAAGTATTTTTGGACAATGTTTATAAACTACATGGGTTGCCAAGGACAATCATAAGTGACAGGGATAAAGTGTTTACCAGCCTTTTTTGGAAATCGCTGTTTGGGGTGTTAAAAGTGGAACTGAAGATGTCCAGTGCTTACCATCCACAAACTGATGGACAAACAGAGGCTGTCAACAAGTGTTTGGAGTGTTATTTGAGGTGTATGACAGGTGAAAAACCAAAAGAGTGGACAAAATGGCTATCTCTAGCTGAGTTTTGGTACAACACCAAATTTCACAGTTCTACTCAAACAACACCCTTTGAAATTCTTTATGGTCAAACACCACCTCAGTATTTGACTTATGAGGCAGGAGAATGTAGAGTGGAAGAGGTGGATAGAACTTTAACAGCCAGAGACCAAGCAATCAAGCTTGTCCAGTTCCATCTGAAGAGAGCGCAAGACAGAATGAAAACAATGGCAGACAAACACAGGTCTGAAAGGGAGTTTAAAGAAGGTGATTGGGTGTATTTGAAACTCCAACCCTATAGGCAAATTACAGTCAGGCAAAGTGTCCAGCACAAGCTTTCTGCCAAGTACTTTGGACCTTTTCAAGTGCTCAAGAAAGTGGGAAATGTAGCTTATCAGTTGGAATTGCCTACAACAGCTCAAATACATAATGTGTTTCATGTCTCTCAAATGAAGAAATGCAAGAAGGATGAAGCTATTATGGGTAGTTTCCCTGAGTGTAGAGATGATGGTTTGTTAGCTGTTACTCCAGCAGCAGTGTTGGATAGGAAGCTTATGAAGAAACAGAACAAGGCAGTGGTTTATCTTCTCATCCAGTGGTCTAATTGTTCAGTGGAGGATGCTACTTGGGAGTCTTACACAGATATCCAGAAGCGCTTTCCTGAGTTTGTCATTGATCCTTGAGGACAAGGATGTTGTGAAGGGAAGGGTAATGTTAGCAGCAGAAATGGGAAGAGTTTCCAGCAGAAATGATTCAACAGAAATGAGTCATTGGAGCCAGTCAACTCTTGGTCAAACGGCTAACTAACTTTCCCTCCAAAATCTATCCCTTTAAATACTTGTTATCTTCTCACATTTCAGTTAGTTGTTAATTGTTTCTCTCTCAAATTCTCTCTCAATTCCATTGTATCATTCCATTCAATCATTGTAACATTTCACCACATAATTCCAATAACAATCATTTGCTTTACAATTTCGAATCAAATTCTTAAGCTTGTTGATTCCAGGTTGTTAGTGAAGGTTTGTTATGCACTCTATGATAATCGGTGTGTAACAAAACATGATATAAATAATTAAGTATGGTTTACATAAAGGTTTTTCAAGTTGAGGTGGCACTACTCACGTAAGAAAAAATGAAAGTAAATTCCTATATTTGAGTGAAAGTTATTTTGAGTTACATTTGTAATACTATTGGTGATTTTCACAGAAAACAATTTAGGGATGACGAAAAAAACATCATGTATAATTTTGCAGTTTTCAGTGTCGAAGGGTCAATCACTTCGTGAAAATAGCAGAATGAAAGAACTATTTGAAAAGATACAGGTATCTTCTTGTACCAAAGACCCCAATATATGCTCATGAATTAGAACAATTAACTGTAGATTTTTTTTAGTATAATGATACCCATGTGAGAATGCTTCTTAGCTACATGATTGTGACCAATAGGGATTGTACCCATGAGCAATGAGCATGGGTACCTCTAACTCGTCACTTGCCCACGTTATTTTTTTCTCACTTGCTACCCGCCCATCACCCACTAGTTGGTATAATTTTTTACCCATGCCCATGCCCATGCCGTGGGTATTTGTTACCCATGGGTAAACCAATGGTTAGTGAGCGGAACTTCAAGAGAGAAATCGAAAAAGAGTATTTGAGTGTTGACGATCAGAACTCAGATGTATCATGTGTGTATTTTTGACGATTTGATCTTTCATATCTTTGGGTCTTGTAACTCAAATAAACTGTTAGCTTACCGTATTTTCTAGAGATTTGCAGTTATTAATATATACATAAAAAACCTCACAGATTTTTAAGCAGTATAATAAAATTTAGTTTAACTCAAATGGGTTTACGGGTACACCTACGAGTATTTTGATGGGTACACCCGTGAGTATTTTAAATGGGTGTCATGGGTTTACCCGTGACAAGTATGCATTACCCGACACCCGCCCATCACCCACCGATGGGTAGAAATTTTTATTTACGAACCATTCGTGGATGAAATCTAACGGAGTTACCCACCTATTTACGTGAGGATACTCGCGGATTGTTGGTTTTTTTCTCACCCATTGACATCTCTGGTGACTAAGTTGAAGTTCTTTCTAAAACATGTGTAATTGTGACGTATATATTAGGACTTATTACTTATTAGATGGTCAGTTGATTATTAAAAAAGTAAGTATAGTACTAGTATATGTTATATGGAGTAGTTGTTTAATTAAAATGAGCTAACACTTCTCAAATAAAGAGAGATTGACCAAAACTTTTGTGTTTTCCATAGAATTTGGAGTTGTCCTCGCAATTGTCCTTTTTGGAGAGCTTTTCTGTTGGTGATTTTACAAGCTTATCGAATGGACTATACAGAAGCATAAAGGTATCCTTTTATACATAAATCCAAAAGACGTGCTTTAATGTTGTAGACTTTTAAACGGGATATGCATCTCGTTAAATTAAAATATGAGAAATGATATGAATGCTTAAAAACATGTATAATGATATACTTAAAATTATGTGTCAAGAGTTTATTGGTTTGTGAAAAAGTGGTAGGCTGCTACAACCAATAAACTCTCGTCATACATTTTTAGGCATATCATTAAGTATGTTTTTAGTAATGCTTATCATTTCTCTTAAAATATACTACATCAGTCTCATATTAAGTGTCCACTTTAACTTTTTTAATTCTTTCTAGTTCAACTTTGACTTTAAATTCTATTATTTGTCTTATATCATACTTGATGCAAAATATATGAATGAATTAAATTTTAAATATATTTTCATTTATATAATTTTTATCTAGTATTATTTAACAAAAATAAAAATATTTAAGTTTAAAGTTGAACAAAAAAGATTCTAAAAATTTAAAATAGACATTTAATATGGAAGGAGTAAATCAATTTTCAAACAGAGAACAAAATGAACGGTGATTTATGGAATTAACCTTGCAGTTTCTCATGTCAAAGGGCTTATGGCTTGATGACTCTCTTGAAAGCTTGGAAAATGAGCTATTAAAAAACTTGAAGAAGGTATCTTTTAATTTTTTTCTTTTTGCTATGTGTGTCTATAAAAATGCGTTTGATATTAAAAGTTTATATATTCAACAAAATAAATTAAAGTTTATACATTGAATTAGAAAAAGAGAGTTTAATACATAATAAAGAATAAAATCCAAGTAAGATTATTTATGTTTTGGATAAAGTTTGGAGTACTTTGGGTAACTTAGGACTAATTTAATCATTTCATTTAGGGCTAACTGTTATATAAATGTGTTAAACTTTGACATTTTTTTTGTTTTGTTTTGTATTGCTTTACTTTCTTTTATCTATTAAATAAAAATTGCACTTTTCGTTTTTTTATAGTGTACAAAACAAAAACGTTTTGAGGCTTTAGTATATTTAAAAAAATAAAAATAGTTAGGTACATAACAATGCAACATAGTAAAATATATTTGTTAAAGTGTTTTTATATATCTTTCAAACAACTTCAAAGGGTTTTATCTTGAAACGTTATCCGGTCATTTTTGACAAAACGGAGATTAACGAATAAAGCAAACAAACAAGTCACTAAAGTTAAATAATAAAAAATCAACTTATGTGAAACATGTTTCTTTTCTAGTAATTGTTATACTACTTTCGTTACATGATAAAATGTCTAGTTTGACTTTTTGAAGTTTTTCTTATTCTACTTTGATCTTTAATAATTTTACTTATGTTATATAATACTCGATGCAAAATATATCAATGAATTGAGTTTTTAATGTATTTTCATTGATAAAATCGAGGTAAGTTATTTTGCTTATTTTTATTTTGATACTTACCAAAAAATAAATCCTCACAATTCATCTAGTTTGACGTAATGGTAATGATTAACCTAAGATTTAATATGTCAAACTAAGTCCATGTCTTTTTCTTATCTTTTTGTCTTTCTTATTTATTCACAATTTTTTTTAATTCACTTTTTTTATTTTTAATTCACTGTCAACCTAAGTCCATCTTTTTCTTGTCTTGTTGTCTTTCTTATTTATTCATATTTTTTTTATTTTTTTTAATTCACGTTTTATCGCTTTCATATGTTTTCGTCCGTTCTCATCTGTTTTCGTCCGTTGTCATACGTTTTCGCCCATTTTCGTCTGTTTTCATACATTTTCGTCCATTTTCATACGTCTTCATCCGTTTTCATATGTGCTTTTACGCTTTCATACGTTTTCATCTGTGTTCATACGTTTTCGTCCATTTTTAAATGTTTTTGGCCGTTTTCAGACATTTTTCTACGTTTTTGCATATCACTTGTGATATTCTGAATATCACATGTGATATCCTGTGATATTCAGATGGGAAATTCTTGAAATATACCAGTTGCCTTGGCAACTTGCACTACCCAACCATATGTACCCTGTGTCCAACATGATTGTACTAAAATTTGGCAACTCAGAGCAGTTGCCCAAAAAGTACACCAGTTGCCCTATGATCAGCACCTCGTAATCAGTTAAGTCACGCTTGTCGCTTAGGGGGTTGAGTTGCCCAACGTGGTAGTTGCTCATGGTATAGTTTCTGCTCACCCAAAAAAAGGGTATGGTGTGCCCTAAGGCAACTGGTCTATTCAGAATGGCACAAGTGATATTTTGTGAATATCATTTGTGATATTAAGAATATCACTTGTGATATTCAAAAACATATGAAACGGACGAAAACATAAGAAAACTAATGAAAACATAAGAAACGGACGAATACGTATGAAAGCGTAAAAACACATCTAAAAGGACGAAAATGTATGAAAATGGACGAAAACAGATGAAAATGAACGAAAACATAAGAAAACGGATGAAAACATATGAAAACGGACGAAAACATATAGAAATATCTAAAAACAGTCAAAAATAGATGAAAACGTATGAAAGTGAAAAAAAACGTGAATTAAAAATACCTTTCATTTACCCTTAATTTCATCAGATTTTCTTATATCTTTCTCTATGTTAAGTCTAACTTTCTTTATATAGGTTGAACAGGCAAGTATCGTTCCTTTGTGGTTGTTATCACTATTTGAGCTTGATCTGAAGAAAAAAGGAGAATTTCCAAGATTTTCAAGTGAGACGTTTGAGAATCCAAAGTGACGCTATCGGCAAAGCCTTTTACTAGAAAAAACTATAATACTTGATGAAACTTTTTTCATTTATGTATGGAGCGATTTAAGACACTCTGTGTCGAATATTTGGCTACTTTTCACCTTTCATGTCAGTTATTGATGCATTTAATTTGGTTCGCTCATTTTATAAAGATAAGTTCTTTCATCTACATGTATACTGGATGTCAGATCGGTCCGATGAACGAGCTATTTTCATTTTTCTTTTGAATAATTTTTAAGTGTCGCATAATTTTAGAGAAAGGCATTTAATTTGGTTCGCTCATTTTATAAAGATAAGCTCTTTCATCTACATGTATACTGGATTGTTGGAAACACTCCTAAACGTTATTAGCAAGTGTTAGTCATTTCTATGTAATATGTTGCATTATTATGGCTTTTATGTTAGTAATTAAGGCTAGGCTTATGTAGAAAGCCCATGAGCCTATGCAAAGGCCCAAAAGGCCAAGGAAGGGACTAGATGTGTTGCCCTAGCTCCCTTCCCCTATAAATACCTTGTTACCTCTCATTTGAGAGGTGTTGTTCACTTTATCTAATCTACGCATAACCTTTCAATATTACTCGTTTGATTTTTTGTTCAACCTTCTATGTTCATCTCATTTCTATCATCTACATACTTGTGTTAACTTATGGTGACCTAACAGCGGTATCAGAGCAAAATATTTTTCAAAGACAAAGAGATATTTTTCAATCGCCTTATGAGCGAAAACAAAGAGATATTTATCAAAAACAACTTTTACCCCATGTTTGAAATCTTCGTATGTGTGCAAAATATTGGGAACGGGATCTTCAGAAGGTGATTGGAAACTTGAAAACAATTTTCAATGCAACAGAGGCATGGACTTTGAAAACTAAAAAGAAAAACAAAAAATTTCCAAACCATGTCGACCGACTCTTGGAAGATGTTATCTGTGTTGATGCCATATCACTTGTTTTCTATCATTCTACTGCTTCTGATAATATTGCTGTTAATTCTATTGATATTGTTGATAATGTTGAGATTGTTGATAATGGGTCTCAAATCGAATCTTTGAAAGCTGAAAATGAGCGTTTGTTAAATGAACTTTCAATTGTGAAACGTCGTCTTCTATGGTGTCAAAAAGATTGTAATGATCGAGAACTTGCTTTGCAAAACAAACTCAAACAGTCGAGTGCTCAAACTTTTGAACCAAAACTAGAATGACTGGATGAGGAAAACGTGTCTTTAAAGTGTCAAATTTTCAAATATGAACAAGAAATTGCCAAAGTCAAAATAGAATATGGTGTCATATTTAATTTGCTCAAAAAGACTCGTGCTAAAGCATCACAAGAACTTGATAATCATCTTGCATACACTAAAGAGGTCTTAAATGTTAGTGGAAACATTCGCTCTGAAAACCAAGATTTGTTACACACTATCATAGAGTTGAAAAAGGAGTTGGTGAAACTTAGGAAAGATAAATCTAGTAACACAAATGTCCTTGCACAAGGAATGTTTAAAAGTGACACTAGGATGCCTAATGACAAACCACAAGATACTAATGTGTTTCCTTCCAATTCTATAGGAGTAGTTGCCTCTAATCCTAGCGTTAGCACTTCACAACTTAAGAGCACAAACAGGAAGAATAGGAAGTTGCAACGTAAGAGAAGATCAGTAAAGACCCCTGAACTAGAAGAACACACTAGGACTTTGAATAAAACACATGTTGCACCTACTTTAGACATTGCGTTAGAGAAATGTAATAGAAAAAGTGATGTAACAAATGTTAAATCTTTAAGTACTTTGAATGTTTTGTTTGAAGCATCTTTTATTGGTTGTCGTAAAAGCAGGTTTTCTGGTTGTCATGATAATGTGTTGCTAAATCTATCTTATCTCGTAAGTGGAAACATAGAAATAGAATTACCTCTAGGCCCACTAATGCTTCTAAGTCAGTGCTAGGTAAACCGCCTTCTAGTGTTTCTGCAAATATCATTGATGTACCCATAGAACCCACTTCACCTCCTAGGAAGAGAATATCACCTAGTGCATTCACTAAGACCAAAGCACAAACTAGTTGGACTTGGCAGAGATAGTTACAAAATACACCTGGATTTAAATGGATTCCTAAAATCATAAACATGTGTGTTTCAACTATAACTGTGATGGAACCCTCTAACTTTTCGGGTTCTACATATTGTAGGATATTAGTTTTCACATACACATCAAACCATAACAACAAGGTGGCGTATAAGTGGAATTCTAGAGAGAGAAAGTTAGAGGTTTAGGGAACTTTAGTGAGAGAAAGAAAATTCTTATTATGAGCTCCAACTCTCTACCTTGGGAGGTAGAGAGTATTTATAGTCTTACATAAAACGCCACACAACGGCCTGTGGATCAGGCATACAGTGGGTAAAGACCCATCCGTCCTCCACGGTGTTACTTAACTAAATACTACTTAGCTTAAAATAACTACGACTACGAGCTTTCTAACGATTACATATACTTGAGGTGACCGACTCTTTAATACCTGGAATTTCTAATTCCTAACAATCTCCCCCTAAGGGAGGCCACCTCAATCATGTACTAAAATTACATAGAATACAAACAGATATTACAAAAAAAATTGTTCTTGCATTCTTGATGTAGTACTTTGCTCCGAAGCTCGTAGTCATTGATTCTTCTCATTGCATGTTTGGTTAATCCAAGTGGAGGTCTTTTACTGATCCACGTGATAATACTTTTGAGCCGGCTTTTGAGACCATCAGCTAACAAAAATCTCTGAGACATCCATTGTGGTGTTGGTATTATGTGATGTTGTGACTTTCGGACCGGCATGCTCACATTCTGGATCATGATATCTTCTCATCAGAGTAGTGGAAGCTTTTGTTGATTCATGATATTGGCAGCAGCGTAGCAGAAGCATGGAGTGAGAATATCAGAGTCATTGATGCACTTATCATGATTTCTTGAGAGATGAATGTATCGTGTGAGCATGCGGCTATGGATTGACCGCTTCATTCTGAACAGCTGCAAACGTTGGGCGTACCTGCATACAACAGTTAGCAATAAAGCGTACAAAAGTGTCTTTGACCACTTTAGTTGAATTGAGGTACACGGCCCACGGTTCCCCATTGATCAGTACATGTACTGCCTGTGATCAGGTATAATTCCAAAGAATTTCCTTGACAGGGTTTCGCAGCTGCTCTAGCTGTTCTCAAACCGGAACGTCTCAAAGAAGACAACACGGAGTGAGTGAACAAGCGAATTTAAGTCCACTGATTGATGAAAAGAGATTTGAAAAAACAATCGTGTATTGCTCAATAGAAATTGTATTTGCAATACAACGAAGGTTTTATTGAAAATCAATTATCAATCATAAAAACACCTTTTGGTTTGAAAAATTAGTACACGGTCGATGTGCTAAAGAAAAGAGTTATTAAGCACAAAGACCGGTTTTTCAAAGGTATCCGTCAATCCATATCCTGAACCAGGATTGATTCAAAAGATTGAATCGCCCCATTGTTTCTGTTCAGTTGTCACATGGTTGATCTATTTGATAGATCTCACATGCCACCTACCAGGAGCTTGTTTGATGATGGCTCCAGAAGGTTTTTCATCTTCATTGTGAATATGTTTACACATCACTCAGATGTTCTGGCAATACCACAAGGATAATGCGTAGGACTCAAGATATAATCTCTCTTTTCACATTGTGTGAAACAGAGAGTCTTCATTGAAAGTGTCCTAATGAGATTTATTGATGATCTCGTGGCTCTAGACTCAATTTTGTACATATTTGGATCCTGTGCCGGAGACTAGGGAGAGGGTCTCCTTCTTCAATATCAACAATCTCTAAGAGAAAGTCGATAGATAATGTCGGTTCCCCGTGAAAATGAAACAAGTCCTTTTAAGAGGAACTTGAGTGGTTTGGAAAGTTGAAGTGCAGTGCGTCACTGGGTCCATGACGTCTTGTCTTCAATACCGATGTTACCATCAGTAGCATATGAATTAAACCCGGTGTCTGCCCTAAGGTTGAATATATGGAGGGCTATTTGTTTTCACCCTTTTCTCATTCAATTCTTTTTAATTCTTCAACCCCTTCAGTGCTTACCCAGACTTCATAGCAAGAACCTTGTTGGGTTTGTTCCAGTACTTGCTCTGTCTCAGTCGGCACTCTTCCCATATCTCACTTTTCTCCTTTTATCATCATACCTAAGGACTTCTACACTAACTAGTGGATTGTCCCTGGGTAGATCCCTCCGGTTCTGGCGGATCATGGGAATCAATACCTAACCTTACCATCCTTATATCACCGTACATGAAGTAAAGTTGGTCAGTCTATTTGGTATTGTTCATCTGCCATTGGAACCAATTGAAAAACCATTTGAAACTCAATCCAGATACTTGTGATATATTATCAAAACATTTTGTACCTGAATTGTTTTTGATATTTTTAGAATAAGTGCTCCCCCTCAACATGTGCATCAAATGTTTGAAATCGTTTTGCACACGGAGGCAAGAGGAAGAAATTACTTCTTTGATTACCATTTTCTAAAAGATATCACCATCACTTCCTTGATCAAATCAAGTAGATACACCATTTCCGGGAAGGATGAGGTTTCCATAAATTTGCTCCCCCTCAATATGTGCCTCGAGGTTTGAAAAGAGTTTTGCACATACTAGAGGGAACCTGCACATTGAGATAAGTGATCACGTTTCAAATCATAGGTTTAAGATAGATGCTCCCCCTCAACATGTGCATTGAAAATTTGAATCAGTTAAAACCATTTACCGAATTATCAGTTAAAATCCAATTTAAATCACACATTCTCCCCCGATCACAATTATCAAATCATTTGAGATTTGTGATCTCTTATAGATTTAAATTGATTTTGAAAGCTTTTAAGGAGAATTGTGACTTGATTATGAAAGCGTTTTAACTGATAAGGATCGGATTTTAAGACTTTAAACTCCATTGATAAAACATGCATGTACATCTTTTGAAAACAATTTAATGCCAAATAACTTTTTAATTTAATTGAAATAATTCTCCCCCTCAATCAATGACATAGGTTGTTGATTGAGAGATAGAGATTTTGACAAATAAGTCCTGATGATTATCAAAAATAGAGACCGAGTTATTTTTCAAAGCAGTTAGTTTTCAGCAGATAAATGTTTATAGAATCAGAGCATGGAATTTGAAAACATGGTAAAGCATGGCTCTGTTCTTTCTTTGAAAAGCGGGTTACTGCCTGAAGAGACAATAAACCATTTTTTTCTCTTTCTCCCAAAAATATTTTTTGATTTTTTTTTTTTTTAAAGAATTCGAACAACATCTAAAGACCCGTGTCATTCTTTGAATGACAGCACAAAGACCGTAGATATTATCGAACCGAGAAAAACATGACAAAATGACAATATTTTTTAGGGTTTTTCGAATTTTTTCAAATTTTTATGGATTTTGAAAGTTTTATATTTTTCTATTTGATTTTTGAGGGTTTTATAATTTTGTATTTTGATTTTTGAATAGATATATACAAGAGATAGATGAAGATAGACCTTTACTCCTCGTCTTCCTCCTGAAGACGTTTGAGTGTATCTGGTTGAAGGCTTTTCAAGCCAAGACGTGGAAGAATAAACTCAAAACGTTCTCTTGGAAGAGCTTTGGCGAAGATGTCTGCTAACTGATATTCAGACCTCACAAAATAGAGTTCCACCACACCTTTTTCCACTTGTTCCCTGATGAAATGATGTCGAATGTCGATATGCTTTGCTCTTGAGTGTTGAACATTGTTGCATGAGAGAGCAATAGCACTTTTATTATCACAGTACAGAGGGATTTTTTTGAATTCAAAGCCATAGTCAGATAATTGAGATCTCATCCATAAGATTTGAGCACAACAGGATGACATGGCTATGTATTCAGCCTCTGTAGAGGAAATACAAGTACTCATTTGCTTCTTTGAAGACCAGCTCACAAGCTTATCACCCAAAAACTGAGCACCTCCAGATGTACTTCGACGAGTATCTTGACACCCTGCATGATCAGCATCTGCATAGGCTGTTAGTGACATGCCGGTGTCCTTCGGGTACCAAAGACCCATATTGATGGTTCCTTGGAGATACCGAAAGACCCGTTTAACTGCTTCAAGGTGCTTTTTAGTAGGCTTAGCCTGGTATCTAGCACACATGCAAACAGCGAACAAGATGTCTGGTCTACTAGCTGTAAGGTACATCAGGGATCCAATCATACTACGATATTTTGTTTGGTCAATCATGATCCCTGAGTGGTCCTCATCTAGTTTGGTTCGATCAATCATGGGAGTGTCAACATGGTCACTTGAATCAAATCCAAATTTCTTTAAGATCTCAGTTGCATATTTAGATTGATTTATGAAAATGCCTCCGGGACTTTGCGAAATTTGTAATCCCAAGAAAAATGACATTTGTCCCATCATTGACATTTGAAATTTTGAACTCATTTCATTTGAAAAACGATCACATTCCATTGGGTCTGTCGAGGCAAAAATAATATCATCAACATAAATTTGAACATGAATTAAATGTTTGCCTGACTTCCTAGTGAACAATGTTGGATCAACTGCTCCTTTGCTAAATCCAGTTGATAGAAGAAACTTTGACAGTGTATCATACCATGCCCTTGGAGCTTGCTTTAAACCGTAAAGGGCCTTCTTCAAACGATAAACGTGAGTAGGATGCTCTTGATTTACAAATCCTTCAGGTTGGCTGACGTAGACGACTTATTTAAGGTCTCCGTTCAGGAATGCCGTCTTCACATCCATCTGATAGACTACCATGTTCTTACTAGCAGCATTAGCCAGAAAGATTCTGATTGCCTCGATTCGAGCAACTGGAGCAAAAGATTCTTCAAAGTCAATGCCCTCCTCTTGACGGTATCCTTTAGCAACTAATCGAGCCTTGTTCTTCAACACATCACCATGCTCATCAAGTTTTACTTTGAAGATCCATTTAAGAGCAATAATCATAGCACAGTCTGGAGCAGGTACTAACTCCCATACATCAAGTCGATCAAACTCATGAATTTTATCTTGCATTGCATTGAACCAGTTGTCTTCATTCATGGCGGTTTTAACATCTTTTGGTTCGATCTTAGATAGTATGGAGTTGAAGAAGCACCATAAGGCATCGGTAGCAAGTTGTTTTCGTGTTGATACAGGACGAGAGGGATTTCCAATGATGTTGTCTAGTGGATGATCGTGAGTCCATTTTCTAAGGTGTTCATGTGGCAGTTGTTGAGGGACTGAGGTAGCAGAGTCAATGTCTCCTGACGAAGATGGTTCAGATGATGATTCAGGAGCAAATATGTTTTCAAATGGAGCATCTTCAGGAGTAGCAAAGGGATTAACTTCATCATTGATGCCAGAAACAGTTCTATGATGTACATTTGAAGAATGATGATTTGTTGATGAGACTGAAGGATCAACAGTAGGCGCTTCTTGACTTAAAGATATTGAGACTGAGGGATTGACTTCATTCACAGGAATATGAGCAGCCTCTGTTGTAGGGATTGACACCTCATTAGTACTTGAATCATAAAGTTCATCAAACATAGGATCAAACAATTTCTTTAAATCATCTTCAGATGGAGGTACATATGGAGTTTCTTGAGAAGAGTTTGGAACAAGGGATGAACCAATGGGGCTGTTTTGAAGTGCGGGTCCTGAACTGGATTGTCCAGGAGCCATTTGACCGGTCAGCTCATCAAACGTAACATGAATTGTTTCCATGATATTTCGGGTTCTTTTGTTGTAGATTCGGTATCCCTTTTTGTTTGGTGCATATCCTACAAATACTCCAATGTCTGCTTTAGCTCTAAGTTTGCCTAAGTCTTGACCCTCATTAGTTGGATAACATAGTGCACTAAACACACGAAGGAAGGAGAGATTAGGTTTTCTGTTGTGGACAAGTTCATATGGAGTTTTTCCATGAACAGTGTGAATCAGGGAACGATTTTGTGTGTAGCATGCAGTGGCAATAGCTTTAGCCCAGAGAAACATTGGAACCTTTGAGTAAATCAGCATTGTTCTAGCGGCTTCTACAAGAGTTCGATTTCGTCTTTCAACTACACCGTTCTGTTGAGGAGTTCGTGGAACACTTCTTTGATGGCTGATTCCAATGCTTTCATAAAATTCACTGAGTTGTTTGTTGACAAACTCAGTTCCATTGTCTGTTCTGATAATTCTGACGGTTTTGTTAAGTCGAACCTGCAGCTGTTTGATGAGTTTGATGATGATATCAGGAGTTTCATCCTTTGTCCTTAAGAACTTGACCTAGGTGAATCTAGAGTAATCATCAACCACAACTAACACATATTTCTTCCCAAAGATATTCTGCACCCTCATTGGTCCACATAAATCCATATGAATCATATGAAGAACTTCTGTGACAGAGTTGGTAGGTTTGGGTTTATGGGCATACTTCTTGCTTTTTCCCAATTGACATGCTGAACAAAGATGATCCTTTTCGTACTTGAGTCTAGGTAAACCTACAACTAAGTCCTTTCTGGTGAGATCATTGATGGTGCCGAAGTTCAGGTGATTAAGACGACGATGCCATAACCATGACTTTGTTTTAGAAGCCTTTGACAGCAAGCAAATTGGAGAAGACTTCATCATATCTTCGATAGAGATAGTGTATAGATTTGAACCACATCGAATCTCTTTTTCTCCTTATCATCAAGCTCATCATACATCTTTGGTCTGTCCATTCCGTAAATCAGAGTTCCATCTTCAGCAGTATCAAGTACATCTCTAGCCGTCTCAACTCGATATGGTCCTTCATCAATGGATTTGAGAATGTTGACACCATTTTCCTTTCCAAGACAGTACAATCTGATTCGTTGAGCCCAAGAATCGTAGTCAGTTCTGTCAAGCATGGGTGGACGAGTATCTGAACCAGCTGCTTGAACATCCTCGGCAACAGTGGAGATGATAGTGGAAACGTTGGTAGACATGTTAACAGATTATACGGGATTTTATAACTCTATGATTAAACCGGGAAATAGATTCTTTCACGGGATTTTACTAAATCAAGAGAAAACCGTAAACAATCACCCAAGTCGCTAGAAGATAATGCACCAAGTCGCTAACACCTAATTCGCTATACCACCAAGTCGCTAAAGTCCCAAGTCGCTAGACAAAGGCAAATCGCTAAGTAGTAACTCGCTAAGCCTCAAGTCGCTAGCAAAATTTTGGCAGCAATTCGCTAAGATTCAAGTCGCTAAAGACTCAAGTCGCTAAATAGCAACTCGCTACTCACCAAGTCGCTAACACCAAGTCGCTACCCGTAGTGGAGAATCCACTACTTGTACTGTAAGTCGCTAAGATTAAGTCGCTAGCTTCAAAAACTGCAACTCCCTACAGAATTGTAAAGCAAGTCGCTACGAAGAAACAAATCCGTATGTCAAGTCGCTAGCAAGAGAAACAACATAAACATCACTTTTCAATCCAAAAACAACCCAACCAAGATGATTCAAGCTTACCAAATGAAAACCTAAACACTTATGATGATTCTAAACATAAAAGTACAAACAAAATCCAAGCTTTAACACAAGAAATCAACCAAATGATGCACAAACCACTAAACTTTTTCAAACTCAAAAACCACTAGAAATCCAAAGATGTGCAAGATATGATCTAACCATGGCTCTTGATACCAATTGTAGGATATTAGTTTTCACATACACATCAAACCATAACAACAAGGTGGCGTATAAGTGGAATTCTAGAGAGAGAAAGTTAGAGGTTTAGGGAACTTTAGTGAGAGAAAGAAAATTCTTATTATGAGCTCCAACTCTCTACCTTGGGAGGTAGAGAGTATTTATAGTCTTACATAAAACGCCACACAACGGGCTGTGGATCAGGCATACAGTGGGTAAAGACCCGTCCGTCCTCCATGGTGTTACTTAACTAAATACTACTTAGCTTAAAATAACTACGACTACGAGCTTTCTAACGATTACATATACTTGAGGTGACCGACTCTTTAATACCTGGAATTTCTAATTCCTAACACATATACTTCTATTCCACCTATGTCGTCTGTGTGTAATGCAGGTGATACAGATCATCCTTTGGATTGTTGATAGCGGATGTTCCCGGCACATGACAGGCAATCTCAAACTTCTTACAAACTTTGTTTCAAAGTTCATCGGCACTGTCAGGTTCGTGAATGATCACTTCATAGCTATCATGGGCTACAGAGGCTACATCAATGGGAAGATCGAAATTAGCAGGGTTTATTATGTTGAAGGTCTTGGACACAATCTTTTCTCAGTCGGCCAGTTTTGTGATGGTGATTTGGAAGTTGCTTTTAGGGAGAAAACTTGCTTCATTCGTGATCTACAAGGAAACGATCTTATGTTTGAAAACCGAACTTCAAGCCTTTACACTATTTTAATGCAAGACATGATCGCTTCATCTCCCATCTGTCTCCTTTCTAAGGCAACATCTACAAAATCATGGTTGTGGCATAGAAGACTTTCACATTTAAACTTTCAAACCATAACTAATCTTGCACGATACAAACTGGTTGAAGGTCTTCCAAGGTTTAGGTATTCAAAAGATAACTTATGCTCAGCTTGTGAACAGGTTAAAATCACTCGTGCTCATTTTCCTTCAAAGGTGGAAAACAGCTCTCAGCATGTTCTTCATCTTCTTCACATGGATTTGTGTGGCCCGATGCGTGTGCAGACGATTAATGGCAAACGCTACATTCTCGTAATCATTGATGACTACTCCAGATGGACTTGGGTTTATTTTCTTCGAAGTAAAGATCAAGCTCCACAAATGATCATCACCTTTCTCACGAAAATTCAAGTTCAGCTCCGTAACACGGTTAGACAAGTCAGAACAGACAAAGGAACTGAATATGTGAACCAAACTCTTCGAGATTACTATGAGAAAGTAGGAATTGAGCATCAGACATCTATTGCACGAACACCAGAACAAAATTGAGTTGTCGAAAGACGAAACCGTACATTAGTGGAAGCTGCATGAACGATGTTGATAAATGCAAAACTTCCAGATTACTTATGGACAGAAGCCGTGTCAACTGCATACTACACTCAGAACCATTCTATGATAACCAAAAGCCACAACAAAACACCTTATGAGCTTATCCATAACAGAAAACTGAATCTTAAACATTTTCACGTATTTGGTGCTCTATGTTACCCAAATAATGATCGTGATGATTTTGGCAAGCTCAAGGCAAAAGCTGACATTAGAGTATTCGTTAGATACTGTGAAAACTCAAAGGGATACCAGATCTGGAATCGTCGTACAAAGGATATTATGGAAACCATTCACGCTAATTTTGATGAACTCACAGATATGGCTTCTGAGCAAAACAGCTTGGAACTCGGACATAACCGTCTCAACTTCCCCCAATCATCAGCTGAGCAATCATTTCAACTCACTCGTCATTAGATGGAAACGTTGTTTGCTCCATTTTTTAGTGATGATCTTGATCAACGTGCTCCAGATGTATCAAATGTTTCCGCTGCTCAACCTGATACTAATCCATTACCTGATACACCTGAAACAAGAACTGTTGATGATGCACCTCCGATTGAATCTCCAACAACAGCCGAACAAACCGCTTCTAATGACAATGACCCAGCTGATGATATTCTTAATCAAGATGTACCTGCACCCGCGGATTATAATGGAAATGCATTCTGTAACCCTTTCGCTACTGAAACTGCAAATTCAGATGTTGCTGAATCTTCTACCAGCCATCTGAATCCACCAAATCTGCACAATGTATACCAACATCAACCCTCCACACACCGATGGACAAAAGACCATCCTCTTGTTAACATCATTGGCAACCCGAACCAACCAGTCGTAATTAGACAAAGCCTTCAGACTGACGGAGAACATTGCATTTATGCGCTCACCGTTTGTCAAACTGAACCCAAAAACATTAAAGATGCA
The DNA here is from genome assembly GCA_019973895.1 of Chrysanthemum seticuspe. Lineage (NCBI taxonomy): Eukaryota > Viridiplantae > Streptophyta > Magnoliopsida > Asterales > Asteraceae > Chrysanthemum > Chrysanthemum seticuspe. The sequence continues at coordinate 263,609,720 of BPTQ01000008.1, read as the reverse complement.
ATGAATCATGACAACTGGATCGAATCCATGCAAGAAGAGCTGAACCAATTTAAACGTCTAGAAGTATGGGAATTGGTTGAAAGACCAACAAGGGTCTACGTCATTGGTCTCAAATGGATTTGAAAGAATAAGTTAGATGCTGAAGGTACGGTTATCCGAAACAAGTCAAGTCTGGTGGCTAAGGGTTATAGACAGGAAGAGGGTATCGACTTTGAAGAATCATTTGCTCCGGTAGCTAGACTTGAGGCTGTGCGGATTTTTCTGGCATTTGCGGCTCACATGAACATCACTGTTTATCAGATGGATTTCAAAACTGCTTTTCTGAATGGTAAACTGAAGGAAACAGTATATGTTAGCCAACCAGAAGGATTCGTTGATCTAGAGTTCCCTAATCACGTCTACAAACTGAACAAGGCTCTCTACGGTCTCAAACAAGCCCCTCGGGCGTGGTATGATAAGTTGTCATCCTTTCTCCTTGCTAATCATTTTATCAAAGGATCGGTCGACCCAACACTGTTTATTCAATATCATGGGGCATACATTTTAATTGTTTATATTTATGTTGATGACATCATTTTTGGTTCCTCCCACAAAAAGTACTCAAACGCTTTCTCACATCTAATGAAAACAAATTTTGAAATATCAATGATGGATGGACTTACGTTCTTCTTAGGACTGCAAGTTCATCAATCACCCCGTGGTATTTTCTTAAGCCAGTCCAAATTTGCTCTTGAAGTGACACATATGCAACACCAATGGCACACACCAACAAACTGGATGGTGATTTATATGGGAAATTGGTTGACCCTACCAAATACCCAATTATTATTGGGTCTCTCATATATCTAACAGCCAGTAGACCCGACATTGTATCATCTGTATATGTTTGCTCCCGTTATCAGTCAAGGCCAACTGAAAGACACCTCTCTGAGGCTAAAAGAATCATCCGATACGTAAAGGGAACCATTGACTTGGGGATCTGGTATCCGAAGGATTCTTGTTTTGAACTAATATCTTTTTCAGACGCTGACCACGCAGGATGCTTAGATTCACGGAAAAGTACTTCAGGAGGTTTACAATTCCTTAGTGATAAAATGGTGTCATGGCAATCGAAGAAACGGGATTGTTCATCGTTGTCCTCAACTGAAGCAGAATATGTAGCCATGTTTTCGTGTTGTGCTCAAGTCATTTGGATGAGAACACAACTCAAGGACTATGGTTATGTATTTGAAATAATTCCGGTATACTGCGACAACAGAAGTGCTATTACGATCTCGTGCAACACCGTTCAACACTCAAAGTTAAAGCACATCGATCTTCGATATCATTTCATCAAAGAGCATGTGGAAAAAGGTACAGTTGAATTATACTTTGTAGGTACAGAACACCAATTGGCGGATCTTCTCACTAAAGCCTTACCTCCCACAAGATTTACTGATTTGATTCACTGTATTGGTATGAGGTGTTTGACTCCAGAAAAACTGGACGAACTTTTAAAATATTCTTGAAAAGTCAAACACCAAAACCTCTTTTATAAATATTTTTCAAAAACAAAATACAAAAATATAAATCTAATAAAATCCAAAAATATTCTTCTATATAAAAAAAAAAAAAAAAAAAAAAAAAAAATCAAACATTGCAAGTACAAAACTTCCATCAACACAGTGTTCCATCAAACATTTCACCATTTTTCTTGAACAAGTGTTGAGGGGGAGAAAGTAAATATTTTTCAGTTTCATAAAACCTTGTACTTGCATATTACCAAAAATACGTTGTTTCTTCTAAATGGTGGATATGTATCTTGTTATATACTCTCCTCGGACTCAAATGTTTACAAATTTCACTATTTTTAAGGTCGAGGGGGAGTATCAGTAAGTTTCTTGCCCAAAATGCGTTTTGTCTAACCAAAATGGAAGTTAATGGGTCTTGGTTGAAAATGTTTGAGGTTGAGGGACTGATTTTGTCATATTTGAAAAGTAATTTTAAACAAAAACTTACACCAACCTCATTCAATGCATTTACTATTAGCATTTAATTCTCAAACCTCCAAGATCCATCGGCCTAGAATCAATCTTCAAATCCGTTCAACAAAATCAAAATCTGTAAGTGGTATAAGGTTTAGATCATGTTTTTAAACATTGTTTTTCTAAATCTTTTCAATCCAACGGTTGAATCTTTCAAATTCTTGATTTTGAGTTTACGCGTATGCGTAGGTTTAGGAGATTACGCCTAATGATGTTTGTGCTGAAATGGTGTGTATTAAAACCTTTCTAAACATGTGTTGAATCCATTTCAAGCACCCAATCATACCCAGAATAACGAATTGAACAACTTTGAAATTTTAGGGTTTATGTTCATGTTTGGGGATTTTCTTATATGAGTGTTCTGCTATGATTAGATGTGTGGAATAGTGTTTGAACATGATATTTAACATGATTTGAGCCCTCAAACTTACCAAGAAATAATGTTAGGACCGAATACTATATAGATTTATGTGGTTTGGAGGTCTAGGTTGGTGGAAGAAGATGAAGATCTTCATCCTTTTTAGTGAGAGAAAGTTAGAGAGAGGGAGGAGAAAACACAAGGTTTATTAAGAAACACACACAATACAATACACCAAATGATTCACCTCACCCCTCATGGAGAGTCATGAGGGGTATATATAGGCCCTAACTTTGCCACATAAACGATACTAGTCCCTAAGGGCAAAGTATTCTATGCATCTAGTCCAATTCACTTAAGTGACGTTATCTTTAGAAAAAGCGAGGCTAACAATCTCCCTCCAAGATAGCGTCACACGTGAATGGTTACAATGAGACCTATAAATACAAAACAAAGTAAATTACAAAAGTAAAGAACAATGTTGACTTTCTTGAAGTGTAGAGTCTCTGTGGTCTAGATAATGAGGCAAACTTGAAGTTCTCCCTTCCGATGACCTCGGCAAATGATCTTCTTGTAGCTCTGAACTTCAACTATAACGGTCTAGTTAGGTTATTACTCCCTCCTAACTAGTGAGCCTTTTTTTCTTTTTCTGCTCCCTCCTGAACCGACAACACTCTTCCAATACGTCTTTAATCTTCAGACACGCAGCGGAGAAAGTAAACTCTTGAAGCACAGTGGTTGTCGTTCTGGGAACATCAACATAACTCACTTAGTATTGCATCCAAGTTGGTAAAAAACCCCGATGTACACCACACTACTTCTCCTTCTTCAGTCTTAAGCAAAAATCCCTTCGTAATCCAAACACGGAAGATGAAATACCAACTTCTCCCTCCTGATGGTTGCGAGCTATCGGAATCATCACAATGTTGCGTACATGCCGTATTACCTTCTTGATGCAATTTTCAAACATCATAGCTTGAACAAAATTCCGTGAGAATATGTCGCATAAATATACTCTCAATAGTTTTCTCAAACCAACCTTTAAATCGAACCTCCTTTGAATTCACCGGCTAAATGTAATGACCACATATGGAGATAGCCCAATACGACTAACTTGAAAAGGAAGTAAGCATCCCAACTTGTGACTTGCTGCTTGTTCTAATTTTTTGAACAATCCACAACTTCGTGTGACACTGAGCACTACAACGTAACTCCTTAAAGTGATGGTTACACACTGTGAGCACTACAACGTAACTCCTTACCAGTTATAACCAGATTTTCAAATTTCATAATGTGCTCCAACAAGTTATCTTGAGACATGCATCCAACCAACCATCGTCTCAAGGATAAATAAGTCCACCCGTGAAACGTCACTTCAATTCCTCGTCAATAATACCGTACAAAAACTCCGTGATCAATTTTTTCAAATTACCGTTCAAACCGTGAATAATGTATCTTCCCGTGAATAATCAATACCATACCAAAAGTTACCTCACATTTAAATAGAATAAACTTGTATCCTATTTTAAACAATTCGGATAGCAAAGCACCAAAGTCTATTCGTCCAAAAACTCACACGTGTCCAATGAAAACATCTACGATCCAGGAAGAGTTAATCCTAATTCATGTGTTAATTAATTTCAGCCCAATAACGAGTTGAACTCCAAAAAGCCCACGTCAATATCAAATCACAAACCCGATCCATCTCCACAATCTTATAACCGGTTACTTATATTACTAAGCAAACCCTAACACCTCATAACATAACCCTAAAACACTTATCCCACTCAGTGCGCCTCCCACATATCTGTTTTCTCTCAAGACGCTGAGAAAAAAAATTACGCAACTCCTCACTCACCTCTTCATCTCAAATCTCATCACATCTATAATCAATCCGAATTATATAAACATAAATTAAACCCATTCAACAATCACGAATAATAGCTAATTCGTCCTTTCTTTTTTATATGCACAAGTGAATCAAGAAAACGAGTTACGGCTTCAAGATCCATTGGGTCTAAGGTAGGTTGAAATTTATGTTTTTGTTTTTGATTTTTGGTCTATAAACGAATCAAAGAGATGAGGTAACATACTTGTTAATCTCATTACTTTAAATTCGTATAATAATCACATTTGGGGTCGATGATGAGGAGTGATTCATTTGAAATAATCTATAAAAGATTACAACAAAAAGTGAATCCGAATCTGAGATTGTTATATGTTTTTCTTTGATGTTTGAGAGTTGGGGAGTGATATGTGAGGGTTAATTGGTGAGTCTAGATGTAGGATTGGTTAGATTCGGATTGGATTTGGTTCGGATCTGTTTTTTGTTTTTTTTTGTTTTTTTTTTTCCGATTATGGTATTGAAAATGGACTGATGAAGGTGAATAGACCTGAGGTCGGTTGTGATTTGGTATACGGTATAGTGGTCTTGGTCGAGTCTACGCGTAACTTTTCCTTTCATTTCCTTATGCGTAAAAAATATCAGCTACGCGTAACTTTTGGTCGGACCTTATGCGTAATCTTCTTGGTCTTACGCGTAAGCCAGTTGCATATGCGTAAACCCAGGTCAGGTTTATGCGTAAGCAAGGGCTTATGCGTAAAGACTTACGCGTAACAATTCCTACACGTAACTTCACAGCTACGCGTAATATTCCTGAAGATTCTCCTTATGCGTAGAAAAAGGGTTTTGACCCTTTGACTTTTTCCGGCGAGTTTTTCCGACCAAAAAATTCCGACCAGTCTTCATAAAAAAACCCAGAAACATCAAAAACTGCTTCTTTTTGACCATTTAACCATGAGAAGATGAAGGTTTGACCACTTTGTTTCACATAAATATTGGTACCAAAAAGCATAAAAATGACCTGTTTGGACAAAATAATGACCAAGACAGATGTAAACAAAGATTGTGACTTTTTGTGACCAAAAACTAAGGATAACCAAAACATGAATAAGAAACTGTTTTACCCACAAATCGGAAAAAAAAATTCCGACCACAAAATAAGCTCAAAAACAGTAACCAAACATGTATAAAACCAACATAAATCAACAAACAACAACCTTGGCTCTTTATACCACTTGTTAGGACCGAATACTATATAGATTTATGTGGTTTGGAGGTCTAGGTTGGTGGAAGAAGATGAAGATCTTCATCCTTTTTAGTGAGAGAAAGTTAGAGAGAGGGAGGAGAAAACACAAGGTTTATTAAGAAACACACACAATACAATACACCAAATGATTCACCTCACCCCTCATGGAGAGTCATGAGGGGTATATATAGGCCCTAACTTTGCCACATAAACGATACTAGTCCCTAAGGGCAAAGTATACTACGCATCTAGTCCAATTCACGTAAGTGACGTTATCTTTAGAAAAAGCGAGGCTAACAAATAATAAATTGTAAGAATTAAAAGGTTAGGGTTCTTGAGGTCGTACCACGTGAATCCTTTGATTCTGTGGTCTATTTGTGTTAAAATTTGTTCCAATACACTCCTTAGACATCTAGGAATGTGCAGAAAATAATATTGATTGAATTCCATGGCTGAATATGTTATGTGTAGGAACTAGGGTTTAGGGTTTTAGAAACTTTATGCTTAAGCTGTTCTTGCCATAACTGATGTGACTTTGTGCTTGTATTGTGTTTCTGAAAGTGTTAGGATTACATTGTAATCAAGTGTTCATGTTTATGTGTTTCAGGTTTCTTACACGTAAAAAATCAGACTAAAGGTGTTCATGATATTACACTTATGGAATACATTTATGAGTAAAGGTTACGCATAAGAGCAATCTTACGCGTAAATCTTACGCATAAGGGGTCTACAGTGGGACTACGCGTATCCTGGAAGGATATGAGTAAACAAGAATGTTTACGCCTAAGGTTTACTCTTACGAGTAAAACTTACGCGTAACAGTTTGCTAAAAGCTTACGCATAAGCATTAACGCCTTTGGACTAGTTTTACGCGTAAGAGTTTCTTACGCCTAAGACTTGGCCTTACGCTTAAGCTTACGCAGACGCCTAAGCTCCTTCTTTACGCATAAGTCCACGTGTTTACGCTTAAGCCAACTATTCACCTTGTTTTGAACTGTTACGCGTAGAATAACTTGTAATAGTTACACTTAAGTCACAAAAAACCAAAATGTTACTCATAAGCTCTCAAAAGTTAAATTGTTGTGTTTTTAAGTGAAATTTGGATATAAAAACTTCAAAATTAACATATTCACGTAACTTATCACATCAACTTCAAATATTGGACTAAAGTGACTTTGGACTGGTAACATTCATAAACATTGTAACACCCCCAAATTTCGTGATACGCAGCGGAATTCAAGCTGGGTGTTACTTCATGGCACAACAGTTATAACAATAGAAAACGAACCCTAATTGAGTCGCTTTAAAAGATTTATCATTCGATTTATATAAATATCAAAGTTTACAAAATGAGGTCCCAGTGGTTTTACAGTTTATTAAATAAGTTTTCGAATGATAATATAGCCTTCTTGAGTACCCGTGCCCTTCCATGCTATCCTCGTAAATTATGAACCTGAGATAAACATGCTAAAAGTGTCAACACAAAGGTTGAGTGAATTGATAGAGTTTATAGATAAGATAGTTGAGTTCAGTAGTTTCGAGTTTGAGTGATAATCGTAATAAATACAGATATCGATAAAATAAGTAGTGGGCTACGTTGTTATACACCCATAGTTCGTTTGTTTAGTAATCATTTGAACAAAAGTTTCATGGTTGGGTCATGTTGTTATACTGCAGCATTAGTATCATTGCAGTACGTATTATTGCTCTAAGCCTCATGATACGCAAACCTTAACAGTACGACATCATAGTAATGAACTAATGATGTAAGTTACTATACGCAAACCTTAACAGTATGACATCATAGTAATGAACTAATGATGTAAGTTACTGACATCATAGAGATGATGTAAGTAACAAGGCCCTCGGGTATGAGTTTGCCAACTTCCTATGGGGTTCTCAAATAAAGTGCACTTGGCTACTTATCCAGCAACACAAGTGGGGCGTCAACTGCCAATAGATCTATTCACTATATTCGCGTTCACTCGCAAGTGATTAATGGCATGATAGAGGGACTTTTAGTGGCAATAGTGTATAACTTAGGCAATAACAATCAGGATCGCATACAAATAGTACTTGTGTTCAGGTTTGTAGCAAAACATATAAAGTGTGATTATGAACTCATAGTAGTATGTAAAAGCTTTAGAGTACTTGTGAAAGTAAAAACGAGTAGTTAAGCATGTATCTCTCTCAAAACAGTTTAAAAGAAAGTAAAAGTAGGGGCCATGAACTCACAGTAATATGTAAAAGTTTTTAGAGTACTTATAAAAGTGAAAGAATGTAGTTGAGCATGTATCTCCCCCAAAGCATTAATAAACAAGTATAAAAACGGGGCTACGAACTCACAGTAATATGTAAAAGTTTTTAGAGTACTTATAAAAGTGAAAGCATGCAGTTGAGCACGTATCTCCCCCAAAGCATTAATAAACAAGTATAAAAATGGGGCTACGAACTCACAGTAATATGTAAAAGTTTTTAGAGTACTTATAAAAGTGAAAGCATGTAGTTGAGCATGTATCTCTCCCAAAGCATTAATAAACAAGTATAAAAACGAGGCTACGAACTCACAGTAATATGTAAAAGTTTTTAGAGTACTTATAAAAGTGAAAGCATGCAGTTGAGCATGTATCTCCCCCAAAGCATTAATAAACAAGTATAAAAACGGGGCTACAACTCACAGTAATATGTAAAAGTTTTTAGAGTACTTATAAAAGTGAAAGCATGCAGTTGAGCATGTGTCTCCCCCAAAGCATTAATAAACAAGTATAAAAACAGGGCTACGAACTCACCTTGGATTGAATTCTGATTGAAGTCAACAGTTAATTCAAAGTGAAATGGTAATTGGCTCCGACACGTGACCTGAATTGATATGTCAAGTTTCAGTTTTTATTATGCGCGCTGGTATATCGTATGTGTGTTGTTGGTAATCAGGTGTTGAACTTTTGAGTGTAATTAGTATAACGCGGAAAGGTTTAACGAGAAAGGATAAAAGATAAGGTTTATAGTCGATTGATTATGCTAACGTTAGTATTTATAAGTTCAATTGGTTCAAATGTGTTTGTGAAAATATTTCGTGTGTTGAGTTTTATCAAAACCGAACCAAAACGAGTTAAAAACATATTCTCGAGAAAACATGAAAATGTTACACTTTATACCCTTATAGTTTTAAGTATTGACAATTCATACCATCAAACTTTCTTAAAATGATAATTTATACCCTCGAACTTTCATAAAATGACAACTTTTATCCCTCCACTTTGGTGAAATGACAGTTTCTACCCATTAGTTTTGAAAATGACAATTTATACCCCTATGTCTCATGTTGATTACAATTTAGTCCTTGTTATTAAAGAAATATAGAGTTTTGACAATAATTACCCTTAAGCGCTATTCGACTTTATATACTAGGGGTGAGCAAAACCGACCGAATACCGAATCCTGTCCCGATCCCGAGTCCCGAATCATGTTAGTCGGGCTTGTCGGGGTCGGGGTCGGGAGTCGGTTTCTGTTTTTCGGTTAGTCGGGTTTCGGGCTTGTCGGGATCGGGTTGGGACGGGCCGAAAACCAAAAAACAACAAACAAAACCGATCAAATCCCGAATCCCGTCCCGATCCCGAGTCCCGAATCATGTTAGTCGGGCTTGTCGGGGTCGGGAGTCAGTTTGTGTTTGCCGGCTTGTCGGAATTCGGGTCGGGATCGGCCCGATGCTCAGCCCTATTATATACATAGTCCTTTATTCATTTTTGTTGTGTTTTCGATTTAGAAAAAGGCATGGCTGGTTACGACTTACTAAAATAAGTTATTATAAGTTTGAAAATAAGTTGAAAAAAGCTTATTAGCTTATGTTTTGGCTTATGGCTTCTAAAAGAATTAAAAAGGGTACGTTTGGTTTTGTCACGAAAGGCCTAAAAGAAAATTTAATAATGACGATGCCTTGCGAGATTTTTACGACATTCTTGATTCTTTCAAATATTTGCTAGGTGGTATTTCTAATGGTTTAGATTATAAGTTCTAAGCTTTTATGGTTTGGTCGCAATAATTTTTCAAAGTAAGGGGGTTGGGTCGTTTTTCAACAAGGAGGGTGTTTGTTTTTAAACTCGACAAGCCCAAAAGAGGCTCAAATAAAAACGAGACAATGAGAGATTTTTACAAAGTTCTTGGTGTTTTAGAATCTTAGTTGTACCCTCTTTAAAATGGCATAAGCCGCTTATTTTATGGATGCTCGGTTTAGGAGAAAATAATTATTAAAAAGGGGTGTTTGGAGCGTGACAAGGGGTGTTTGGGTTTTATATGACAGCTGTTACGGTTTTGGCTAAATTTAGACTTCGTTTTACACTTTCCGGACCCGTGCCCTTGAGTTTTTGAAGAAAAAGTCGTTTCGGACAACTTTCATGTTTTAACTTTTTGATGAATCAGACCGGAAATGCCCCAAAAATAAACATCAGTTCGTTAACAGAAAGTTTTTGACAGATTCAGATTTTTAGTTTCGTAAATTTCTTTTGATCATAACTTTTGACTCGGGTGTCCGTTTTGGTTGATTCAAAAGGCCCCGATTTTGGTTTGATATTTTCTATCATTTATAAGTGCTAAATAAAAGTATGGAAGAGATTAAAATGGATTGGGGACTTACAAACTTAGAGAACTTGGTTTAGAAGAAAAACGCCCAAAGTGACTTCAAGTTTGGAACCAAGCTTTCCAAAGCTTAAAGCTTTTGCCCAAATCTTCCTTCTACTTTCTCTTAAAACTCAGTAGGTGGGAGAGTATGTGTTTGTTGTAAGTTAGCAAGTGAGGGATGAGAAGAAATGGAGGAATGGGCTCGATATTTATAGAGAAATTTCTAAGGCTTCCATGGTTAATATTGTTACAAGTCATGGCTTTGTTGGCAAAAATTAGATATGTTGATGTGTATATCTTAGGGTGTAAACACATCCTTCTTTGTATGCAAGTAGCTAGACATGGTGATGTGGTTAGCCATGGTTTAAACAAGTCTCTTGGTTAATATTTGTACACATCTCATTGTATGTAAGCTTAGGGAACATAGTGATGTGTTTAGTTTAGGAGTTGAACATGTATGTAAGCTAGTCTAAGTTAGGTTAGGCTTAGTTGGTTTATTTGTTGTTAAGGAAGTAAACATGATGAAGTGTTTTCAAAATGTCCATGTTTTAGGTTCTAGGTTCGAATGGTTTTAAAGGATACACATATGCTTAGCTTGACATTTTTTACTAAGGTTTGAAAGTCTAGGAGACATGGTGAGGGCAGTAAGATATGTGGCTTATTTTGAGCCTTATCAAGGTTTAATGGCTTTAGAAAAAGGTTAGGGCTCATTTTGTTGGTTTTTGGTTTGATTTGAACTAAAGAGAGACCATGGTTTGTTTTGTGCTTTAGGGTGTAGTACCATAGGCTATTTATGGTTGTACCTAGGGTTTAGAAGTGTAGGAAACTTAGTTAGGGTCTTAGGTTAGGTTTAGTTAACTTTAGTTAGGTTTATGAAAAGTATAGATTTTAGTTCTATGCATTAAGTACTTGTTCCACAAGTATTAAAGACTTGTACCTTAGACTTGTAAATTATAAGATAATCAAATTTAAAGGCTTGTGCATTATAGGGTTGTACCTTGTGCTTAAAAGTAGGTATATTGAGGTTATAATGTAATTTATATAAGTATAAAACTTTTATTCATTAAATACTTGTACATAAGCTTGAAAGACTTGTACATTTACATTTTATAAAAATCATGTATAATTTAATTAGGGTTTGTGATTTCGTTAACATACAATCATAGTTTTGTAAATTAGGGCTTGTAACGGGAAATATCATAAAGTTAGGTTTTCGTGCTTTAAAAACTTGTACACTATGTATAAAATGTTGTACTTTAGTATTTATGATTTAGTTGTGTAAAATCATAGTTAAAATAAATTAGGGCTTCGTGAAAACTCTAATAAATAACAAAAGTTTAGTTTGTACGGTTAAAAATCGTATGTTAACGAATAGTGTAAAGTGGTAAATAAAAGTTGAAAACTTTTATAGTTTAACATATAAGGATGTTTGATAATGTGAGTTACGTCACATTAGCTAGAGGTTGTGACTAAATAAATTGATAACGTTTGAAAAGAAAAAAAAATTGTACGTAGAAAAAAGATAAGTATCCTTTCGTTAGGATATTATATTAATTTAATACGAGACGAAATTTACTGGTGGTTACAAACATGATAACTTCAAACAAGTAATTGGACAATAAATTTTACTAAGACTAACACAATATGTTTCAATATGTTGGTTCTTTTGTCTAAATACCTTTCAGATCACAAAATGGCTGTCAATCACGAGAACCTCAATGCCCCCAAATGAGCTCACTATGGCTGATATCTTCGCTGCTGATTACAACAAAACCATTGGAAAAAGAACAATATCCGTGTCGACTTCAACAACTTCACATGCTCAGAATCCTCATGCAGAGTTGTTGTTGACATTCTCAAGAATCACCCTTTCCATCTCATGCTTACCAACTCTGCCACAGTACCCAATATCTACATTCATCACTTTTGGCATACTATGGACAAAATTGACGGTCAAGATGCGGTTAAAGTGACCCATGGCATTAAGGAAGTCACGGTCACTGTGGCGGATCTTCGTGTCATTCTTCTTCTACCGGTCGTTCCTTCTACTGCACACGTCCCGATTCTAAATGAAGAGGAAGTATTGGATTTCTTGATTAACATTGGATATGACGAAGCTTCTGGCATCATCTCCAAGCATTCCAAAGTTGATCTCAAAAATATCCCACAACCCTGGAGGACCATCTATATCATGATCGCCAAATCAGTCTCAGGCAGAGATAGTGGTCATGAACACCCGAAGCTTATGCATCTTCAAAATTTCTGGGGAATGGTTCATATGAACCACATTGATTATGCTAGCTTAATCTGGGAAGACATGATGCAACACTACAGGAAGCCTGGTATCAAGATTCCCTTCATCAGATACACCAAGCTTCTAATCCAAAATCTTCTCGGGAAGCACCAGGATATCCCACTAAGACTAAATGACCCCGACTCGCACTCTATGCTGAATGAGCCTACCTTAAACTCTGTTAGGTTCAAAGACTCATCAACCCGAAAACAAGGTTCGGAACTCCCTGCTTGCTTGATTACCGATGAAATCAAGGGTCTTCCGTCCTACCAACGTTACAAGGAAGCAGTGCGTGCGGGAAAAGTTGGCTTCATGGATGAAAAGACGACTCAAGTGGCTACTACAAGGGCTAAGAGAGCTGGAAGCACAAATAAGTATAAGAAAAGAAATTCAAGCCGAAAGAGGAAAGTCCCAGGCAAAATCGTTCATCCTAAAGCAGAACCAGAACCAGTTCAACAAGATGACGATTCTGAAACTGAGTCGGATGACCTTACTGTCTACTCCGAAGTACATACTGATAAGAAGACAGAGGACAAACCTGCTAGTCCTTCATCTGAAAAGGGGAAGAAACCTCTAGATGAAGAAGAAGAAGAAGTGTCTAATTGGGAGTATGATCCGAATGCTGCAGAGAAACAACTCCAGAAAACTCTGAAGCAACAAAGGATGGAGAAAGCTGCTGAAGAGTTTACCCTACAACAACTTAAAGGACTTGGAGGTTCCAGCTGAGGTGTTCTTGATACAGCCGTTCCTGATCCGGTTAATCAACCCGGTAAAGGAACCGATACCACCACCAAGGAGCCTACAGAGGAAAAGCAGCAAGAAAGATGTTTTGGAAGCGGAAAAGGAGAGGGTTGTAGACGAAGCTGCTAAGAAGGCTGAAGAGGAACGCATAAGAATGGAAACAGATAACTATATTCTGGAAAATCCTGAACACAACCCTGAGCAATCTTCAGAACCACCCCATGATACCTCCAAAACCGAATCATCTTCTCACTCATCACCACCACCATCCAAAGAAACAACAACAAAATCATCTTCAAAATCAATCAAGAAGAAGGCCGATACTTGGGCATCTCGCACGAAAGCCAAGATCCAGAAAGCATTGCTTCAATCAAGAAAACAAAAACAATCCAGGAACAAAGATTGAACATGCTGGCTGACAAGGTCATCGATGTTTCTCAACTAATGGACCAGTTCGAGAGTGAAAGAGAACAGATCAACGCATTTCTCACTAGGGACGTCCAAGGAGAAATGAATGAGCAGATCAGGAACTACACTCATCACTTTCTCCTCAAATCGGTTCCTGCTGTAACCAAAGAAATGTTCACAAATCAGTTCTACCCAACACTGAAAACACTGGTCAAGCAAATGATTACTACAACACCGGTGGTCATGCAAACCCGACCAGTAAAGCTTCCAGTTGTCACCGAAGCTGATCTGATCTCACAGTTGGTGCTTCAGATGTCTCCCCGCGCTCCTGCCTTCACACCAGATGAATTGAAGTTGTATGGGGTACTTCTTGCACATCAACTAAAGACATCGTGCAAGGAAGCTGTTGGTTTGGATAAAAGACCAATACATTATGATGACAAGGATCAAGACCCGAATGCTAAACGTCAAAATAAAACCGGCGGGTCATCATCATCCATGCCACCACCACCTCCTAAGACCACCATCACACCCACAAGACAAGCTACACAACGACCTCCCTCATCTGAGAAACCTCGAGATGCAGATTCTCCACCACTAATGCAGAAAACCGGTGATCACTTCACCTATACCGGTGGTGAGGATGATGACATTCCTGAGCCCCAACAACAACAATAACCTCAACCATCACCGCAACCAGAATCATCCTCTAGAACCAAGAAAAAGAAACAAAGTTTTGTCGTCTCATGGTTGGACGAAGACGACACCGAGGAGTATGATTGGTTTAGCAAGATGGTTGATGCTACGCCCTGATTTCCTGATAGTCAAGAACCAGTAGACGGTCGAACAATGGAGCAGGTGAAGATTATCCAAGATGAGTTCAAAGTGAAAAAGATGATGAAATGGGAGCTACGCAGGATAAAGAATGACGCATTCAACTTGTTGAAAGACAGAGCATGCAGCGCAGTTGTGGTCGAATATCATTTGGACAACATTGCCCATGCAATGTCTAACAACATCGACTGGCTGAATCCCGAATCAAACATCGACCTTACAAGAAAGGATAACACTCCCTACTACACTGATTGGACAAAACCTCTACCTACAATTGGCCGACCTGAACAACCTAAGAATCCTTACTATTTCTTCTTCAACAACGACCTAGAATTTCTTCAACACAGAAGTAGCGTTAGCAAGAAATATGCTACTCCACTCGCCTTCAACATCCTAGCTACAGTATTCTCCAAAAAAGTAGCCATTGAAGAAGACACTGCAAAGTTTTTTGTTGACAAAGTTTTGAACTACGACATTGATGCCAAATATGGTATTCATCATTGGCCTGAAAGGAGGAGATTATACTACATAAGTTGTCAAGTTCGTAAGTCTAACAAGGATGTGAAGAGTGACAAGAAAATCATTGCTGTAATGAAGGTTACACTGGAGACAAAATGGGGTTATTCATTCTTGTCCAAGATCAAGGTCAAGCGACAAGATGAAGTAGAGTATGATTTCACTTAAGCTGACTTCTCAGAGTTGTCTCTCAACGACATCGAATACTTGTATCTTACAAAAGTACAAGGAAGAATGCGACAGTTTTCCACAGAAATCCAACTCCAATTCATCACTGCACTCCTCATCTTCATTCGCAGCAAAGTTATTCGTGAACGTGTTGAAGATCTATAACTTGCGGTCGAATCATACCAGAAGGAGATTAATCTCACAAAACCACTGCTACACTTTCCCAACCTTAATCAACAAGCTCAATACACCATCATGTACAAACCGAAGTTTGGAATCGTCTACCGCAGTGAACATCATCATACATGTTTCATGGCATTTGATGAGATCCACAAGTTCTGTGACGCGACATTGAAGATGGTTCGAGACAGGTTAGCTTATCGGTTAAAGGATATTGAAGAGGGTATTGGTAAGAAGAAGATATGGAATTCAGAGGAACGCAAGGAAGTTCGCAGGTTCATCACGCGGTTGGATGAAAGGTTGTTCCACCGGGATCAAATGAGAAGTTTAGAAAGCTATGTGGGAGAACGACAAAGTTTCCCTATCTTGACATTCCAATGTGAAGATAAGGTTCCAGGTTGTGTGTAATCATTGGGTACTCTTTCAAACACTCTTGATTATATTTTGATATTTGATTCATTTATTCATAATGGTTTGTACATAAATAGCCGTGTAAAACTCGATCTTGTAATGAAGGGACCCTGTGGTATGCTTCAGTTCCACAATCCTTATAAAAGGAGTGAAAGCTTCTTACTTTTGAGTAAAATTTATCAAACTTTCAACATTTTTCAAAATTTCGCTCAAAAGAACAAGTACTCTCTCTCGTGTTTTCAAAACCTCAAAAGTTAATATCACTTGTTGAGGGGGAGTATTTGCAAAAAAAATATCTTTGTTCAAACAACGTTCTTTGTGGAAATCTTCCCATAAAACTCGAAATGGTCATATTCGATATCAAAATTTCATCAAAAATAACATTAATATGCCATTTTTGAGGGGGAGAAAAATTGTGTGATACAAATATGTTGGATTGTGATTGAATCAAAGTGTGCATAGACTTAACCATTAAATTGACGAGCTCTAAAAATGTCATAAATCGAAAAGACTTATCCGGTACAGGTAATAATTTTAAACTAGTTCGCTAGTGATGTAAACGTGTCTCGCAAAGGACTAGTCTTAGTAGAATGTACCATCCGAGAAACTCTTGGTAGACATGAACCTTTACGGATCTAACCTCCTCACCAATGAGTGTTTACAACTTCAAGCTGACCTAGTCAGTGATGTAACCGTGTCTCACTGGGAATTGTCTATCTCGAGTCGATCAATTCAAAAGTGTGCGCTCTACCCTCACTGTGCAGATTTTAGTCAAAACTCATAAGCACATGTGGAGGGGGAGTATTTATGAAAATACAAAACTCTCAAAGTGTTACAAACATGTTTTCATTCATAAACACTTTGAGAGATTCTTCATGAAAATGGTTTTGTAGCAACATAGGATAGTCATGGAGGTATAAGGTGACTAAGTTTAGGAATAAACGTCCTATGATCCGCCAGAGCCGGAGGGATCTACCCAAGGACATCACCAATAGTTAGTATTTAGAAGTCCTTAGGTATGATTGAAAAATGAGAAAATGAGAATCGGAGAAAGAAGGAGTTGAAGAATTAAAAAGAAAAGTAAAGAAAATGGTGAAAAGAAATAGCCCTCCAAATTATTCAACTTAAGGCAGACACCGGGTTCAATTCATATGCTACTGGTTGTCACAAGATGACACCAGTATTGAATACAAAATCGTCATGGACCCAGTGACGCACTACACTAAACCTTCATAGCCATTCAAGTTTCTCTCAACAGAAGCTTGTGCGGAAAACGCAGGGGGGGTGAATACATTTCCATTGAATTTGCTAATCTCGACACGAGGATGCATTTAACGCATTACGGCATGTAAGGCCAACCCTTAATATCACATAAGATTCCGCAAGATTAATGGTTCATTATAAATCAAGTTTCACCATTATTAGTCCGGTTGCTTTTTCTTGATCAAGCGTGTCATAATATGTAAAGTGTTAAATATAGTTTATGACTATATGAAAGACCAAGTATGCATCACAAACATAGACATCAACCACATAGAAAATAAACAATATAAAGCAAGAATAAAAGTAAAGCGATAAGTAAAAGGATAGACAAACCAACATGAGGATTTATAGTGGTTCATTCACGAAGCTCCTCTTCGCCCTACTCCACTCCCCGAGTTACCTACTCGAGAGTTTCCTCACTAGATCAACAAACTCCATTCTCGGCGGAGAAAACCTTACACAACGCCGCTTACACTTTTCCGGTACAAAGCTAAATACCGAGTTCTTCCACGAGGTAGAGCATAACCTATCACAACGTTTCCTAAACTTTATCCGGTACAAGGCTAGATACCGGGTTCTTCCTCGACGTAGAACCAAACCTATCACAATGTCGCCTACACTTTATCCGGTACAAGGCTAGATACCGACCAACACGACACATCTATGACACCCGTTATGTTTTGTGGCCCAACATAACAAACCTTGTGTTTTATGGCACAAAGACGTAAACCGTCTAATCTAGTTATAGATACAAGAATATGATAATAGACAATATCCAAGACAATGTGTCTAATGGATATGAAATCCTAAATCAAACATCAAGAACACAAAGCATGATGTAGTTAGTCTTCCATGAATGAAGATGAAAATTTTCTCAAGCTTGTTGTAGAAGATCTTCATGTGCTTGTATGCTTGTGATAGGTGATCACTTCAGTAGGTAAGGATGCAAGGTCTCTAGGCTTGCTTTGGAGGATCACTTCGGGAGTATGCTTACAACAAATGAAAGTTAGAAGCATTATGATCATATGAGATGAGGGTGGTTTACATGTTTCCTAATGATCTAAATATTTTAGAAATGGTGGAGAGAAACTATGTGTGAAGGTGTGAAGAAATGGTAAGAAGTGGTTTGCTATTTATAGGCAAAATGGCCAAGACAAGTTTCTGCCCCAAGGATCCCTTCTGAGAGGGATCCGACCCTTGTAATCCAAGGGATCCGTGAGCAATTTGAGGGATCCGTGGGATGCTCCTCATTATCCATAGGTTATAGGTTATGGGTCATGGGTCATGGGTCATGGGTGTGAGCCTTGAGTGGCCTCCAAGGTACAATGTATCTAGACATTGGGTCATTGGTCTTGGATCATGGATCATTGTATTTACCCAACACTTTTACTTTTGTTTATGTATGTAAGTACTTAAGTTTTTTATATAAACTATTTAACTAAACATGTTTAATGGTTTGTTAGGGGTTTGATCATAACGCAACATAACAAACATGTACGAACCTGTGTTGTAGCATACAAGGACTTGAGTCGTTGAGAGGTGTTGAGACAAAATATAATTACAAGTAACTTATACATTTTATGTTATGTATTACAAGTTACATGTTTGTCATCAACAAAACAAACGAGACTGTATAGATTAAATATCGTAATATGTGCACTAACAATCTCCCCCTTTTGGTGATGACAAAATATATGTAAACATAATAGATAGGTAATATGGCAAAGATTACTTGTGTTCGTACTTCCTATACATTACCTTCTCTGTTTACACTCTTCTCACCCTTTTGTCAAAACAAAAAGGGTATGTTCTTGGAGTTTAAACTTAATTTCTCCCAAGAATGGCGAGTTTGCATCATCCCTAGTGAAGTTAAACTGAAAACACCTTATTGCTCCAATTGGCACACCACGCCAATACCTTCAACACGAAACACTAATGGAGGAAGAGAAGAATTATCAACAAGATTCACTTCAGTGGTCTTGATGATGACGAAGCTTAGCAACTCATGACCTTGAGCTTGCACGTCTTCAAGAGGTGGTGATCTCGCCTTTAAAAGGAACCTAGAGAATCACACAAAAAAATACATAAAAAGATCCTCTGAATTATAACCATTGTTGCCAACGGATTGATGGATCAAATTTTTTGAGGCTTAACCTACATCAAGGTTAGTGTTAAGGAATGAAAAAAATAAATAAATATGATGAGAAATAAATCTCCCCCTTGACGGTTGCTCCCCCTTGTTAAGGGTGTCAAGTATTTTAGGAAGCTAAGACGAAAGTATTGCAAAATTTGCAAAGTTTTTGCTTTGACAAAAGCTCCCCTTTATTGAGGACGTCAAGTGCTCCTAGTGTGTTTTGAAAATCTACAAAACAAAAAGTTAGTGAAAAAATATGTTCATCGTTGGACGAGTAAGTCATATGATGCACTTTGTAGATGCTCTACGAAAGCTCCCCAAGCTCGAGGGCGTCAAGAAGAACTGATAACGCTACACGCGTCGTTCGGGGTCAAAGGAACTTCCTTTTCTTCGAGCAAGTTTTATAACACCCTAGGCAGTGAACCTAATCGTTGTAGTGTAGTAATTAGGGTAAGCCACGGGTATTGATATCGTTCTCTAGGGGAATAGGAATGCTAGTAGGGAGTTACTACGCTAAGGTTAAGGTTGAGGAAGATTATTTTTTATCTTTTTATATTTTATGAAAATGGAAAGGTACGAATTTCGGGTATTGGATTTGGGGGGTTGGTATTTCTACCGATTACTCTACTATTATCTAATTATCTAAACTAAGGTTGTGGGAGTCTATGTCTAATTAATGTGTGCTCGTATGATAGTTTAAAGATGTGTTTACTTAGTTTATATTACTCCTTAATTATCTCCTATTGATGGTTGAGTGTCACGTCTTATTCCTAGTTGCGTTGTGTGTCTAAAGTTGTAGGGTATGCGTTTCTCCCTAACTCTTTGAACTTACCAAAGGGTCTTGTCTACAAACCCACTAGAGATTATAGACTCCTACTCTAAGGCGCTCTTCGGATGGTTTAGCCTACAATTACTCAGGTAATTATACTCTAAGGTTCACAAAGATGAATCAAGCATTAAGTGCACAACGGATGACCTATCACATTACTAGATCATAAATCAACTAAGATAAGAAACAACCAATCAATATTCAATAATTAAGTTTCATACTTCCTAAGCAAACACACAAATAAATTAGCCGGACATGGAGAACATGCAAGCATACACACAAATAATCAAAGACATAATTGAATTAATGAAGTAAAGACTTATCTTGATGTAAGATAGGGTTTAAAACCCTAAAATACTGTACAAGACACCTTAGGTTCGGTTTTAGGTTTTTACTCCAAAGACTCTCCACACAAAGACTGAAAAATTCGGATTCTATATATAAGATTACAATTGCGACGGCGTCACCTTATGTTTAGTGACGCCGTCGTGTCGCCGCCATTAGGGTTTCGTCTTGGCCACGTTATCCTTGCGACGGCGTCACCTTATGTCCGTGACGCCGTCCTCTTCAGCTTCTGACGTCGTCTGGATTGCATCTAGGCCGTCTGAGTAGCGACGGCCTACTCTTTCACCACTAGACGCCGTCTCTTGAAAATACGAGTTTTGGGTTCTGGCCCGTCACAATAATTTTGGGACGGCGTCGCCAATAGCACCTGACGCCGTCGCCTTCTACTTTCAGCAACTGTGAGTGCCTCGATTTCGACTTTGGCCATTTTCTTCATATATTCGCGCCTTTTCGTCCAAATAAGTGCCATTCCAGCATTTTGCCTTCACGAGACCTAAAAAGTGAAAAGGAACGATATTAAGCAATAACGGATACAAAAGTGATCAAATAAGGACTTAAACGACCCCTCAAAATGGTACCTTTTAAAACCTTATCAAGAACCTAAAAAAATAAGTAAACCTCGTCCGAAGACAAGTGTGCCATATAAAAACTCATGTATATGAGTGAACCTACAAAGAAAAAATTAGTGTAAAATTTCATCCATATATAGACGAGAATCCCATACACATCAAAGTGTATATATATGAACCTACAAAGAAAGGATTAGTGTCAAAAAAAGAATAATCCTACTACTTGCATCATCGTGGTTGGTTTAGAGGTTGTAAGGTTGTTCAAGGTAAGAAAATAAATGTATTTGGGGATGAGACGCATTTCATTACGAAATTCACTTGGCCATCCTCTAAGATAACATCAAAATAATTTGGGGATGAGACGCATTTCATTTCTCTTTTTCTATTTTTTTCGATTTTTTTTTTTTTTTTTTTTTTTTTTCATACACTTTTACTCTACCATCCTCTAAGATAACATCAAAATACTAGGTATTTATAGGCACATCCCTACACTTGAGTTTTTATTACTCTAACACTAATTTGACCCGAATTGAAAAGATCAAAACACTTGGGGTACATTATTACACAAACAAAGGGAATTTGAATTTTTAACGTTCCCTTCCCGTCATTTCATAAACTTTAACTTTTCCCATGAATCCCAATCATCCCAAAACTGTATACAAAGGATATGACTCGACTTAGCAACTTATGCAAGCAACTAGATAATTGAACTAAGGGTTTGGGGTGATAACAAACATTTGCACTAAAAGTGAGTGCATAAGGGTAGGCTAAGGCGATTTGGGTGTATATTTGGGGGTGGGGTGTAAACAATGCTCTTCATTGATATTCCGGAAAAACCGAAATATCACGAGAACCGCGAAAAGGATAGGCTCTGAGGGGTTAACTAGGGGTATCGTGTACTAAAAATGAGTACAACGCAAAGGGTATGGGGGAATTACTCAACCAAAGTGGAAGAAGTAATTATATTACAGGTATCAAACAAGGGTTATCCTAATGCCTCTTATCATTTAGTTATTCCTAACTACACAAGTGTAGCCTCACTTGCGATCTCGGAATGCATCACAAAACAAGTTCTAGAATCTATTATACTACCGGTTCACACTCTAAGCATTAAAGATGAATGCTTTTAATTCCTACTAATCTAAGGGCGATCCTCTCATTTTGGGTGGAATTTGGGTGGTAAAGGGTTTTTGTGCTAATCATGCAACTTCCTATCCGTGAGACGCTTTTGTTAAGACTAATGGCCCACTCCTATATGTCATGAAAAATTTTAAATTTGGTGCCAAAATTACCCTAACCGACATTTTCTCATGGTTTATTACACAAATACAATTGGACGAAACAAATAATCAAGGATAAGCATAGTTTCAAAGTTCCCGTTTTATTTTCCCTCCCTACACTTAAACTGAACATTGTCCCCAATGTTCCCCGAAAGTATCAAAGTTATGATAGAAGAAGGTAATTAAGAACGAAAGAAACTAATACTCCCCTGATTAGCTCGGTAGGATCCGTGTAAAGTGGTGGTTAAACTCTTTTCCAAGAAGAATTATTGCGTGAAAAGCTCCTTCCAATCTTATGTAACTTCTTCTTGACAAACTAAACCTGCACACTTGAAGAAAAAAAACGAAACCTTCGCGTAAAATCGGCGGTAATAATATATATAAGACTCGATTTAAACTAGGATATAATGCTTGTGGAATGGATGTTTACAGAATTTCTAAGAAAATTAAGACCTATAAAATTCCAAAAATTTATAAGTAGCTCAGAAAACGAGAAAAGTAATCTGATGTTTTTACTCCTTCCTGACGCCGTCAGGTTGCAATCCTGAAGCCGTCAGGTTATCCTGACAAAAACTGGTCTGCGATTTTCTGGAAAAAATTCTGGAAAATTTACATCTTTAGAATCTGGAAAAATTTCTGCAAAACATCCATTATGACTCGATACAAGCATTTGACTCGAACAAACAAACATAAATATCTTTTAGTTAATTGTTATTCTCATGTTTACGTTTCTTTTGAAAACGTGTGTAATCCTCCCTACACTTATCCCTTATGTAAAATACCTTTATATGCAATTAAGACTAGGTTAAAAACAAAATAAAGCATTTTCACAAATTTAAACATGAGGATAAACAATTAATAAAAGATATATGACACTAACAAGCAAACAATTAAGCATGGGTTGCCTCCCACGAAGCGCTTTTCTTTATTTAAGAGTCTTGTAGCTAGACTCGTAGTCGTGCATCTACGTTTCCTCACCTATCCTCTCGTGCTCATACTTAAGCCATTCTAACGCTCTTTCATTCTTTTTGTAATCATCTCCTAATTCAAGGCATTTTTTGTAATACCGCTTAGTTTTCTCATATGGGTACCTAAGCCCACTCTGCTTATCCCTTTCACTAAGCAATGGAATAGGGGTCATTCTATTACAAACCTCGATGCCCTTATGTTTAAACCTAGGATGAGCGCGTGGCATTTGGTAGATGAAATCTTCAACTTCATCAGAGAATGTAATTAAACCATCAATCATCCGTTCATTCAACCTAGTCAATTTCTTGAAAGGTTTTCCAAAAATTATTTGAGTGAGGTCCTTATCTATAAATTCTCCTAAGTCTTCTAAGACCATGAACTCTACCAAATAAGTAAAGCTTCCGACAAACACGTGCAAATAAATGACTGCTTCAACAACATTGTTCCCTTGATAAGTTAACTCATTGACCTTGATTTTGTTGTATAAGTCCCTTGAGATTAAGTTTAAAGGTAAGAATGAATTCAAATAAGCATCGAACCCTTCTAGTCCTATTTTGCAGGGGAATTGCATGTTAAAAGGGCCATCTTTCTCAATCCTACACCTAGGGTCAAAACGTTGGGAGGGGTCTTCCTCAATTTCAGAACTAACTTCATTAATGACCTCCCCGCTATCAAGTGCTTCATCATAATCAAATTCCTCATTAGAATATGAGTAATAGAAAGGACTTTGTTGTTGCCAATTCATCTCATTATGCTCTAGGTGATTACCAAAATGGTGAGTGGGTGAAGGGTTTTGTGGGATTGCGTTCTCAATCTCGGGATTGGGAACGGGTAGAGTAAAGAATCTTCGATGGAAAATACGGATCATGGTTAATGATGGTTTTTTACGAACGAGGGTCACGAAGAAGGGGGATAGACTAAGAGAAAGCTAAAAATAAGAAAAATTTACTTGATAGGAATCAAGCAAAGAAACCTAAACGAGGTGGACTACTAACTAGCTATTCTATTCCCCGGCAGCGGCGCCAAAAACTTGATAACGCTACACGCGTCGTTCGGGGTCAAAGGAACTTCCTTTTCTTCGAGCAAGTTTTATAACACCCTAGGCAGTGAACCTAATCGTTGTAGTGTAGTAATTAGGGTAAGCCACGGGTATTGATATCATTCTCTAGGGGAATAGGAATGCTAGTAGGGAGTTACTACGCTAAGGTTAAGGTTGAGGAAGATTATTTTTTATCTTTTTATATTTTATGAAAATGGAAAGGTACGAATTTCGGGTATTGGATTTGGGGGGTTGGTATTTCTACCGATTACTCTACTATTATCTAATTATCTAAACTAAGGTTGTGGGAGTCTATGTCTAATTAATGTGTGCTCGTATGATAGTTTAAAGATGTGTTTACTTAGTTTATATTACTCCTTAATTATCTCCTATTGATGGTTGAGTGTCACGTCTTATTCCTAGTTGCGTTGTGTGTCTAAAGTTGTATGGTATGCGTTTCTGCCTAACTCTTTGAAATTACCAAAGGGTCTTGTCTACAAACCCACTAGAGATTATAGACTCCTACTCTAAGGCGCTCTTCGGATGGTTTAGCCTACAATTACTCAGGTAATTATACTCTAAGGTACACAAAGATGAATCAAGCATTAAGTGCACAACGGATGACCTATCGCATTACTAGATCATAAATCAACTAAGATAAGAAACAACCAATCAATATTCAATAATTAAGTTTCATACTTCCTAAGCAAACACACAAATAAATTAGCCGGACATGGAGAACATGCAAGCATACACACAAATAATCAAAGACATAATTGAATTAATGAAGTAAAGACTTATCTTGATGTAAGATAGGGTTTAAAACCCTAAAATACTGTACAAGACACCTTAGGTTCGGTTTTAGGTTTTTACTCCAAAGACTCTCCACACAAAGACTGAAAAATTCGGATTCTATATATAAGATTACAATTGCGACGGCGTCACCTTATGTTTAGTGACGCCGTCGTGTCGCCGCCATTAGGGTTTCGTCTTGGCCACGTTATCCTTGCGACGGCGTCACCTTATGTCCGTGACGCCATCCTCTTCAGCTTCTGACGTCGTCTGGATTGCATCTAGGCCGTCTGAGTAGCGACGGCCTACTCTTTCACCACTAGACGCCGTCTCTTGAAAATACGAGTTTTGGGTTCTGGCCCGTCACAATAATTTTGGGACGGCGTCGCCAATAGCACCTGACGCCGTCGCCTTCTACTTTCAGCAACTGTGAGTGCCTCGATTTCGACTTTGGCCATTTTCTTCATATATTCGCGCCTTTTCGTCCAAATAAGTGCCATTCCAGCATTTTGCCTTCACGAGACCTAAAAAGTGAAAAGGAACGATATTAAGCAATAACGGATACAAAAGTGATCAAATAAGGACTTAAACGACCCCTCAAAATGGTACCTTTTAAAACCTTATCAAGAACCTAAAAAAATAAGTAAACCTCGTCCGAAGAAAAGTGTGCCATATAAAAACTCATGTATATGAGTGAACCTACAAAGAAAAAATTAGTGTAAAATTTCATCCATATATAGACGAGAATCCCATACACATCAAAGTGTATATATATGAACCTACAAAGAAAGGATTAGTGTCAAAAAAAGAATAATCCTACTACTTGCATCATCGTGGTTGGTTTAGAGGTTGTAAGGTTGTTCAAGGTAAGAAAATAAATGTATTTGGGGATGAGACGCATTTCATTACGAAATTCACTTGGCTTTTTGACAACATAGATGTTTGTGGAGGATGGTTGAGTGATTATGAATTGTAGTGGTAGTGAGACACTTGTAGAATGTGGTTGACACAAGTAGCTTGTGGTTTGAGGTTGTGGTTGACACAAGTAGGATGTGGTAGAATATGAAACATACTTCATCACGTAGTTCATGAACTAGACCTTGGACACGGTGATAATGATAGAAATCATCATTATGACTTAGAGGTATGAAAGTTATGGTAGAGGTGATGAGAGGTCAAGTTTTACTAGGTAATAAAGTAACTCAAGAGTAGGAAGGGATGGTGATGAAAGGGATCGAGGTGACTCTTTTTGTTGACTCGGTTTATGACTCAATAGAGGTGGTAAACATGACGACTTTGTGACTAGTAACAAAATTAGAGGAAGATGGTTAGGATGATGCAAGATTAGGAATAAAAAAATGTACGAATGAGCACAACTTGACTTGATGATGAAATCGACCATTGTCAACCTACAAGAATCCAAATGAGTTAGTACAAAGGAAAAAATTTATACAAATGGAGAAATTGTTCACATAATATCATGAAAAGAAAAGAAAGAACACGTAAATGCAACTCATTTATAAACATATAAGAAACTGATAATCCTAAGTGTTGAACAAGTGTTTGAGTGGAAAAAGGAAATTTGAAATGATTATCTCAAGAGATAATGTACCTTCTGTTCCCCGGTTCCACCGGTTCCCTCACTAGGGGGATCCAACTAGCTTTAGTCTAGGGATCCGGCTAACAGATGAGGTGAAAAGGAGGTGATTGGATTCTAGCAAGGTCTAGCACCTACATATCCTAAGTTACTCAGTCTATTAAGTGTCTTACATGGCATGAGACCTAAGTGATCAAGACTAATGAGTGAGGTTTGTCAATGACGGCTTTTGTGGGGAAAATGGAGTTTTAGAAACACCAATAAGTGATCATGGATGACACTAAGTGTTTTGAGGATGGCTAATGATCATAGAGACCAGATGGTGATCAAAGGAAAATTTAGAAAATTCCTTAGAAATCACAAGAAATGAAAAACTAGTTTTTAGAGTATTTTAAGGTAGAGATGATTAAAATGAATTTGTCAAAATTGAGAGAAATATCAAACTAGGTATTTTGAGATGAGAGGAAAAATGTGTAAACATTGGAGCAGAAAGATGGTGAGTTTTGAAGTAATGATAAATCAAAAATACTTTGAATGTGATCCTAAGTCATCTATGAGTGAATGTGAGATCAACTGAGCCTAAGGAAAGTTTAAGTGATCCTAATGTAGCATGTTTAGCTAGTCCAATAAGGTCTGGAAGGTTGGATTGATGCAAGGAGGCTAAAAAGGAACTTCTGTCCACCCGGATCCCACGGATCCTTCACTTGATGGATCCGTCTAGTTATATCTAAGGGATCCGGCATTTGAGACTGATTTTCTTAACATAATAGTTGCAAAATTGTGCTCTATGTTTCGAATTTTGAAACTAATGATTTCTACACCAAGTATACATATATACAAGTTAAGCATAGCAAAGAGAGCATGTAGAAATATCATATAGGCAATCAAATTAGATTGAGCTCACAAATAACATAGAGGTTTAGAAAACTTAACAAGCACTATTCAAGAAGCCCAAAACAGATTTACGGTCTAGATTAGTAAATCATTTACACTAACAATGACATGCAAGGTATGTATCTAGAAAGAAAAGAGCACATGATGGTGTTCAAGACAAAAGAGTTGTGAGGTGCTAGTTTAGGACAATCTAGACTATCTTTAGATCCAAAAGGTGGAGTTGTTTTTTGTGGAGATGAAGGAATTGTGTTTAGAAGAGTAAGTGTTGGATTTAGAAAGGCTTGAAGCAAGTACCGTTTTGTGAGTTGGTTTTAGCTAAAAGATGTTTACCTATGTGTTGGTATTTCAAGAGTAAGAAACACATATATATGCGTCCTTAAGAAAGTGAATTATTTTAGAAGGTTGTTTTGGTCAACGAAAGCAATGAACTATGTATAGTCATTACGGATGGTGATTAGCATACAATGAGCTTCGTCCATGAAGTCATGTAGCTCTTCTCGATCAAAGCAAGATAATCACTTGATGAGGCAAGTGGTTGTGATTAACTAAAAGAAAAAATAATTTTACAACTTGTTTGATTAATGCAAAGTATTTTCATTGTAAACTTACTTTAGGAAAACATAGGAGTATAAATTTCTCAAGTGAGAGAATGAATATGAGAATATTACTAGCGGTGCTCAATTAAGGCTAACCCGACCATTTTTACTGGCGATTCCACATACCTAACTTCTA
The DNA here is from genome assembly GCA_019973895.1 of Chrysanthemum seticuspe. Lineage (NCBI taxonomy): Eukaryota > Viridiplantae > Streptophyta > Magnoliopsida > Asterales > Asteraceae > Chrysanthemum > Chrysanthemum seticuspe. Next base: position 263,581,641 of record BPTQ01000008.1, on the reverse strand, counting down.
TCAAGGAAGCAATTCAACCGTTAGGTCAAATTGAGTTTCTAGTGCAATAAGTTCTCCAGTATTCATTCTCAAGTTAGGAAAATTTATATTCCTACAATGGCCTATCGAAGAGTAACAATGATGATACTTCGCTTCGTTTTTTATTAATATTGTGCCTGAAACAACTAATGTGACGAAGGTGTCATGTTTAAATATAAAAATTTAAAGTTGTCCATATGATGAACAAAAATGGTAGGATGAGCTAGTTCAACATATGCTGTTGGAAAGCTCGAGTTTGGATTTTCGGATATGACCAATTATGTTTGCGTTGCAAAATAATTTACTTGAGTATATCGGATGAAATAATCAAGTTGTCAATCCTACTATGAAGCTTGGAAAGTGATCATGAAAAAGAAAACGGGAGAGTACATCATCAACACAAGTGTAGACATTCTTGTTGTTTTTAGAAAACGACATAAGAAAATATGAAATCAAGAAATCATATAAGCACATAAAACATTTATGTTGCACACATGACAAACTCAATCAAGAAGCCATTTACATGTTTTAAACATTTTTCAACTTATATGACTAATCTAAGTATTTAAACTAACATTTTCGACACAACTAGATGTTATCCCAAACATTCCTTCAAAGAGCACATTGATTACTATAATATTACTAAATCGACAAACAAGAGAATGAATAGCAAGGTAAAGAAACCACATATATTATTCAATCAATCAAGCACATAAGCTATTTGAGATAAGCAAATAATCAAGTAATGCAAGGGTAAACCAATAAATCATTTAGCATAGCATACGAAAGTTCTTTTCATCGCTTTGTGTTAAATATAAACATGTATACCAAGCTTGATTAGTTTCTTTTATATTTATAAATATGATCAAAACCTTAATTTCAAAAGAGGACACATTGTTATTCAAAGACGAAAACATACGTCTCCAATTAGATCAAAAGTTTGTGCAAAAGTTATGACCGAAAAAAGACTTTCTATTATAAATTAATAATTCTGTAAAAAAAATTTTGAATCAGTTTATGAAATCATTTTTAAATGAAAGTAGACTCAAATACCTTTCAAACCATAGGTGGCACGACTTCTACGGACTTACGGTTAATTAGTTATGAATTTTTGAAATTTAGACAAAAAATGTCTTATGTACCACGGATCCGCCAGATCCCTTCCAAAAGGGATCCGCCCTTTGAAAGCAAAGGGATCCGCGGATCTAACACAGATTTACAAAAATGCATGTTTTGACCCGACGAAAATGTTTAACCTTTGTAGACTTTTTAGTGAAGTTATATTGCCCATTTTAATCTTTATTCAAGCTTGATTAACAAGATATCTAACAACAAAACTTCAAAGACAAAAATCAACAAAAACACTTTTCATATTATGCTTGAATTCATCAAAAATTTGATACAAGGACCTTACTCATTTTGAAAACCATTTGTTTTTAAAAACTAGAGCCAACCCTCTATGATACCAGTTGTGAAAAACGTAGAGGGGGTGAATACGTTTCTGTTTCAAACATAAAACTTTTGTATCAATTATAGTATAAACCATTGCATTTGCTAATCTCGACACGATGATGCATTTAACGCACTACGGCATGTAAGGCCAACCCTTAATATCAAATAAGATTTCGCAAGATTAATGGTTCATTATAAATCAAGTTTCACCATTATTAGTCCGGCTGTTTTTTCTTAATCAAGCGTGTCATAATATGTAATGTATTAAATATAGTTTATGACTATATGAAAGACCATGTAACACCCCCAAATCTCGGTACAGCGGAAGACTTAATCAAGTTTTCGGGGCGTTACTATTGGATTGGTATCTCACACAAGTATAGCAAAAGATAGTCATTTAACATTCAAAACCAATCCCAAATTTAAGTATTCAAAACATTTAATCCAAAAGTATAAATATTAGGCCCAAAACATGATTTAATAGAATAGGTCCCCAAAGTTTATCAGAGTCAGAAATGATCCTTGAACCCCGCCTTCTTGCCAAGCTTCCACCGATCACGTATTCCAAACATCTTTCAAATACCTGAGAAATCATGCTAAAAGGTCAGCTTACGCTGGTGAGTTCATAGGTTTACATTCAACAAAATCATAGTGGACCTGTAAGAGTTGATTTGCTATGCAAGACCTAAGATAGATAAATACCGTTTGCACACACCGATCCTATCCGGATCACCAATCATATCCCGCATCCAGGGATTACTCGGGCCTCGCGACTCTAGTCCAGCACTGTCGTGGCAAAATCTAGAACAATTGCCAACCCCAGACTAGGTCGAGGTAGAAGTCTATTCTTAGTTAGGCACGGTTAAACCTAGACTAAGGCAACAACTACCGCACATTTATCTAAATAGTCAAGCATATAAGCAAATCCAAATAGTTTTCACGGTCCGAAAACAGTAGCATGATTCTCACCCCAAAATAGTTAAAAACGTAGATAAAAGTGGGGCTATGAAACTCACCTCAAGCAATCAACGTACAAATAAACACTAGCAGAAGATAACGGTAATCACGGCACATCAACTATCGACTCGGCACAACCTATTAATGTAGACCAAATTTAATATATATATCTCTCGAAATCAACGTTATCTACCCCAATGTATTCCATTTCGTTATTTCCAAAAATATCTTGTTTCACCATTTAATCATAGTGTTTGGTATCCTCATGTGGGTGTATCGATTCAATATGATGCTATGAATGCACTCAAACAACCACTATGTGACTCAATGCAACACGATGAGACATTTAAGTGATAAGCTCCATAGTCCAATAAGTTTCGGAATAAATAGTAGACCTTATCGAATTCGTCAACTCGATAAACTCATTTACTTATTCGTGTCGCTTATTATCCCATAAATCAGTCGCATCCTAAAGAGTCATAAGGATAATTCATCCATTAATAAGGTTACCCAACATACCTAGTGGGCTCTTATTAGATTCGTCAACCTAATAAGTCCGCTACCCACGTGGATCAACACTATTAACGTTAGGTTATTCGTAACCCATGCACACAACGTAAGTAAATAAATACTTGAAAATGGTATTAAATGCCCATAATTGTCATTATCGATAAACGTGTACTTGAAATATTAATTACTTATTTATTATAAAACATTTCCAATTTTAGTCGTTAGTTTCCATTTAAAAATAGTAAATAACAAGATAAGACTTGTTATCGATATATTTAGTATAAAAGCCCTTTTATTATTTATATTTCATAGTCTATTAGCATTTTCATATATATATATATATATATATACTAGTGTCAAAACCCGTCCGATGGACGGGTATGACTTGTGATTTTTCTTTGAATGTATTACTTTACAAACATAAAGATATATAAATATGAATTTGATTCTTGTAGTTTATTTTACTGTTCGACAATAAAATTATATTCATAATAAGATAATATAAGTTTTCATTTTTTTTATTATTTTTTTGTTTTTATTAAAGAAAATTTACAATGTGTTTATGTTATTTGTGCCAATACAGTGGATGTCTATTATCAATCCGAACACTAATAAGTAGATTCCCAATGAAGGTTCGTAGCAACTGTACCATTTTTTCCGCTTCTAACTGACCCAACACAAACCTATAGAAATTCGTAAGTTTTATTAGGTGGCCATATCAGCAGGATAGAAAACGTGTCAAAGCATACCTCGAATGTATTAAGAACGAAAAGAAATACATTTTCATCCAATATGATACAATAAAAGTTAATGAGTGATGGGCGGGTATGACTTATGAATATCGTTGACATATTTTACTACTGCAAAAGGATGTGGGTAAAAAATGGCTGGAAAAGTGTCCAAGGAATAAATTAAGTAACGGTTAATGATTTACGAACTATACAATGAATAAAGAACAAAAAGAAATTAATTGTAATCCGATTAGAGGAAATGAAACTTAATAAATTATCCGCCATTTCAAAGTATATGCTTTTAGTTCAATTCCGAAATAAAGCTTCTTTATACACAACGTGTGTCGTTGAATATGTGTATTTACCTTCCCAAATTAGATATTAGATTGCAAGGGACCGAAGCTAATAAATCTGTATGACAACATAGAATTTCAAACAGTTATAATAACGTGTATAACATGTGTTTATACACTTCTTAACCTTTTCCAAAATATCTTTTCTATCGAGAGCCTCTTCTTTGGATTTTACGATCTGATTATGACTGATTAGTTTATATATATATATATATATATATATATATATATATATATATATATATATATATATATATATATATATATATATATATATATATATTGGCATATTTGCTATACCACCTAAAAGGTAAATCAAAGTTCAAATATCAACACGTAAGACAGGTGTGCTGTAACTGTTTGTAAAAATCATAAGACACACTTTTGTTTGTAAAAAATGAACAAATATATAACCTCAAACTGAAATCAACATAACATATTTCATTACACTTTCGCAGAATATCTAAAAGAGAATGGGTTTCGACCTGTATAGCACAAAACATATAACATAACTTGCATACGGTTGTATATGATTTGGTGTAAAGAGTGTAAAGACTCTGCCCGGTTGGCCTATCTAAAGACTTTTCTTTCACAATAGCACAACTACACCTTCCAATATGCATTGGCGAAGGTCTACACAGCAAAGACCTGAAAAACAAACACTCATAATTCTAATATAAAGATACTAATGGCACATAACTATCAGCCTGATAAACACATATAAAAAAATTCTTACCTTCTTGTACCCAATCTTTTCATATGGTTTTCCAAACTTGAACTTACCTGCAACACAGATAATGATAGGCATTGGAGCAAGAGCTCTTGAAATACGGCTAGAAAAGTTTCCAGCAGCTGCAAATAAGCCAATGTATCATAAAGATATAGTTAGTTATAAAGTATATCTCTAATGACTACTACGAACATGATGCATTATACACAAAAGGCTGTTTATTTAAACCCTTATGTATATGGCTATTAAGTTATCCGACTCGGGTTATATATCATAACCACTTTATGAACTTATGTTCATGTTTAATCGAATGTTTCCATAAGCTTATTTATTATGCTTATAAGCTTATTAAGAGTTTTATATGCTCATAAGTTCACTTTTCTGGGTTATGACCTTTTTCACTTGACCCTAAAAACTTTATACCTCAAGCCCATAAGCTCTTAAGGCCACAAAACAGAGCTTAGTAAATTTTCAATAAGCTTCTAACTTCTTTGTCCATATCATGAAATGCAATTACTATACTAAATATCAGACATTTATATAAACAATGAAATAGTAAATTCAAGTTTTTTCCCTTGAGACAAGAAGCAACATTGCTATTAGACAGTAATTGTTAAATAATAGTTTCTAAAACTGATTCATTATAAAATTACATGAAATAACAATTGGTTAGTTTATAAAATGCAACATACAAAATCTAGAAGATATTTTAAGTTGAAATCCTCACAGCTTGTTATTATTTGGTATGATGTTTTCATTTCTTTTAAAATTTAGTGTTGCCTTGAGAATCAAAAAAGCCTGTTTAATATGTTAAGCTTCAGATGATCTATGATCCCTTTCTGGTTTCTTATCACCATCCTGAGCAGTTCATGTAACTCATGATCATTACTTTAAAGCGTTGCAAAAATTAACATAGAATAAAATAGTTGTTAATTTGAATAGTGTCCTGGATTCAAATCAAAAGACCTTGTATTCAATTATGTGGTACAAATGACTTTTTTGTAGGAAATTGATATCTCTCACTAAAAAAGGTAGGAATGGCGATACTTGTGGAACATTGAATACCATGCTGGAAAAATCCAATGAAAGTCTAATCACCTACGGACCATTTTGTCAATGGGGCCAGCCAAATTCGTCAACACCATGCTTGCATTCTGTTTTGTTTGATAGAGGTATTTAGCTGCAGCCTTTAGAAGTGTAACAATAAGATTGCACCAACCTTACAATTTTATAGGATAAAAAAAAGAAATATATGTGCTTAAAACATAGTAGACATACCGCCACCGGTGTGCCACTCCATTTTCTAATTGATTCAAGTAGCATTCTAGTGAGATATATTCCTCATTTCTCTTTTGGCTAAGCTTCATAAAGAAATTTTAGTGGGTTCAAGGACTGGTCATCCGATTGGTTTGGATTGGGTACCGAAACCTGTATGAAACCAAACTTGTTTCCCCACAAATTTTAAGCTTTCGGGTTGTAAAGCATGTCATCAACTGACTTGTAACCATCGATGTCAACATTAATATTTAATTAAGAAATTAGTTAGTGATAGATCAGGAAGCAAGGTTACCAACAAAGATAAAACGATAATGTAATGTTGAACGTTGCTATTTTAGAAATACCTGCACTTCGTGTCCTTATCGATGAATATAGTCTTCAATGCCCCATGGGGGTTGGCCCTACAAAGATGAAAAATTAATTGCACTTAATAAAGAAGATAATAATATGCACTAATGAGTTTAGGTTGATAGTTATCAATCATTACAAAGACAATAAGTATTTAACATGAAATGTCAGGAGTTCGCGGATATTTTATAATTTGTATTCGTTTGTTTTAGTATTTTTTTTATTTGGATCTATTTGTTAAAATGGGTAAGAAATTAGTTTGTCCCGCAATGGGCAAAATGTATTTGCACCATCTGATGGGTCCTCACCCCATGGAATGTCAAAATATATTTAATGCAAGCTTACAATGATATTTTGAGTTATATTGTTTATAAGGTAAAGGATGATACTTTGATATTGATATTAGGAATAGCAATAGCTCGTACTGATCGAATTTAAGTAATAATTATCAATTGCTAAAGTGAAAATACTTCTATACCCTATTTAACCTGTAATTTATATATGTTACTTTAACAAATAATAGATATTTCTTAAACATTTTTCAATCATATATGATTATTACAACTTCAAGCTATAGAAACACATCTAAACAATATATAGTATCTACTGCATCATGCTTCATTTAAAACTGAGTATTAGATTTTCCTATTCAAAATCACATATTCATTTTAACAATGTACATCCAAACACCCCCTAAAAGTGCTTACATATTACACCCAACAAACATTATAATTGTGAATAAAAAAGCTATATAATTAATCGAACTCAATCAATATTCACAAAAAGTCATCCAACCACTATACAATGACTTCCACTACACATATGAACATTGTCCAAAAAAAAAAGTTTTACTACAATTGCATTGATCGTAGAAACATTATTGACAATGAGAAACTAACCCTAAAGTGAGTTACCCAGCCCCAATTTGTTGTACCTACAAAACCTTAATACCACACTGCTATCGAAACAACAAGTATATTATCAAAATAAGTTTCTCAGAAGTTAACGATTATCGACAGCTCAATCCATAAGTTATAGCACATATGAACTGACCTCCTGCTGAATTTGCACAAATAGATTCATGATCCACCATACAAAATAGCTTTGCAGTCATCACTTGCAAAACCAGACCCAACCAATCTGCCAGGTTGTAACCAATACCGAACTATAATTAAACAAAGAAGCTACCTTATGCAGAGCAATATCTTCTATCTAGTCATACACAAAAGATCGCATCACTCTTTGTTGAATTTCTGAGATAAAAATATTGCAACATTTTTATGTAAAACTAATTCAAGTGGCATTATATAATAGCAACGTAGTCCCAAAAATATACCAAAATATGCAACATAGTTTTGTATATACATGGCCTGAAGTGGCTGACTTATAATTATTTTTATGTAAAACTAATTCAAGTGGCATTATATGATGTTTTCATTTCTTTTAACATATGACTTTGTTAAATGGGCGGGCATGACTTATAATTATTGTTAACATATTTTTCTTTATTGTAAGAAAGTTGTTATCACCAGTTAAAGAAAGATTGGGTCGAGTTGGATTGGTTGACCAGAAAAAACTCAAAAACATGTCCCTTTTTAATTAACTGTGTATCAACTATTAAGAAGATTTTTTTTTTTTTTTTTTTTTTTTTTTTTTTAATACTAATCCACTTGTCTATACAAAAGTGGCTTAGCAGGTTGTGTGCATTATAATTACACCAAGGGCAACTTTCAACTCTTTGAGCTAACTCTTTATATTTTACACATGTGACCGGTGAAAAATAATGCATATCCCGAATGAACCCATATATAAGTTAATTGGTCGAAATAGCCACATCTCATTCCAAGTTTTCTTATCCCAAAACAACTCAATAACACAGTCAAGAGATGATATTCCCATAAGAAGAACATTTAGAAGGGGAACATATACTATCAGATGGCTCTCATTCCCACAATAAATTACAGGAACTGGAGGCGACAACAGCTTTATAATAAAAAATCCAGTATGCTCCTGTAAAAGACATTTAACAAAGTCAAAGAAACTATGAAACCGATTGTGGGCACCACCACATAAGTTCCAGCCCACATGATGCTTCCAATTCCAAGAAATGTAGATATGCCGGATCGGCTGGGAGAAGAGAAGACTGAAGAGCTCACGTAATTGTGTACTTCACCCGCTTCCTGTAGCAAAGAATTCATTACATTAATATCTATGCTTTTGATGCAAAAATAGGAGGAATTAAATTAGAGGTGGCAAAATACGTGGGACGGGTAGTTTCGGTATAGGATCATAACAGATTCTTTTCCAATGAGGTCAACCCTATCTCAATACTTTTTTTGAATTTCATAGATAATTATATACGCTATATATAATTACAAAAACTGTGATTAAAAAAAATAAGAGTACATTTTTTCAAGAATAAAACGATTTGCGGGGTTGTACAAAGTTGGAAACACATTAGGAGACTTTGACTCATTTAACAGTTTTATTTTTAGCTTAACTGTTAAAGCTATTTAACTCGGTATCAATATAACAGAACCTGAAACGACCCGTTATCATATAAATGGTTTGAAATTGCCACCTCAGAATGCAATACAAGTATACAACTATACATACCAGTGAGGGTTGTGTTTCCTAAGTAACATATGTTTGAATCTCGAGATTCAGTTTCGTGTCTGGAAAGAGTGAGTTGAAGTCAAGTGAGTGGAGAAGTGGAAGCTCTTCTGATGTTTTGACAGCCCATATTATCAATACATTTCTAGGCATACATGGTTTAGCATCTTTGATACGGTTGAGGATATCACTCAAGACAGCCAGAAAAGGTGATATCCCAATGCCTCCAGCAACTAAAATAAGATTTTCATACCTAAAAAAAATAATGGCAAATAACCCATTCAGTAAATTAGTATATGCATGTTTCATTCAGCAACAAAACCGACTACTTTAATATAAAATATTTTCAAATTCAGATCAATGCACTTACATCAAGTCGGTGACTCGTGCCCGTAAGGCCCTTCTACAGATGCATTAAGTTTTAAATTTGGTTGAATGAGTCCGTCTTGATCACTCTGCCTGTCTTTCGCACTCAAGATATGCCCTTGTAGTTTCTTTGTCCAATTTCCAAGGACCTTTATAAGAACAGCAACATGATACCAGTCAAAATGTAGAACCCCTGGTCTAAACTTTACATCTAACAGTATCCTGAGCTTCAGCCAAAATTTGATATTCGTTAGCAGTATACTTGAATAACTCTGTCATTAGTTGTGATCAATCTCCTCAGATTCACTATCAGTCAAATACCAAAAATCTGAAAGCTAACTCATAGTCATCACTGTGTCCTACAACTCTGCAGCAAAGTTTTATGATAGAGTTTGACCATATGGTACACTATGTAGATCCTTTTACTTTCCAGTTCCAGATTTAGCAGTCATTATTCAAAGCCATCTTGTCTTCACTTACGAAATACTCATTCAAAAAGGTGCCCTGTTTTCGGACCGTCCCAACACTATCTATATGCGCAAAATCTCCACTGCCTCCTATGACCCACTAACCAACCCATTTTGACCCATTAACCAACTTACCCATTGTGCCACCTATATAAAGTATATAAGCTGTCAATTTGTAAATATTGGCGCACTATATATGTGCATCTTTACTTACTTGAAAATGATTTATCTTGAAGGAAGGGCAGAAAGAAGAATCCTCCCAAAAGACCAGCTGCAAAGACAGTGATGTACCCCACAACTGTCATAATCATACCCATATAAGTCATAATTCAGATGGATCTCAATTATACCTACATGAAACATACGAAACATGTGACAACAAACCTGCAGCAGTTCTCACATTGGAGAAAAGCGCAG
>BPTQ01000008.1:263430124-263571301 GCA_019973895.1 Chrysanthemum seticuspe | reverse complement strand
CAGAAACAAACATGTCTTTCTCAAACACTCAAAAGATTTACTTTGATTCGGTTGTTCAAACTTCATGTTGGGTCTTTGACGATTTAGAAACAAAATATGTTATGATGTTGAGGATAGATACCTTACTCGAAGAGGTTAAAAACGCTTTCATTTACTTGGATTACTCATAGAGGTTTTTCTTTTCATCTTATTTTGTTTGAGTAGATCTCGAATCCAAAGTGTGCTTGCAACAATACTTTGTAATCATTTGTATTGTTTCTAGCTTTTTGCTAGTCTTGTTAATAAAATTTTAGCCGTTCAAAAAAAGGAAAAAAATGCATTTTTTTCCTTTGAAAGAACTCTTCACAAACGAACTAATATTGAATAATCAAAGTTCGTTTGTTTATATAATCAGTGTTGCCTACCGACTACTCTTTGAAAATTTAAGAATTTAGTCAATAATAGTAATTTTTACTGATACTCTAATAGGCGAATGTATTCCATTAAATAATATCTAGTCACTTGTAGTCCATTTTTCACCCTATCGAAAATCTACTATATATGCATGCTCCCATAATTCAACGACATGAAATTTCTTGAACTCAAACAAATAGATAATTCTTAATATTTAATCCTAAGTTATGTCAAATATATTTTCACTGTTACGTTTAAGCGAATAAGGAAAAAAAATCATTTTGTTGGAATTGATCGAATGTTCTATATTACGTAATCAACACATTTCTTAGTTTGTTACATCGCAAAATCTATGATGGTTATTAGAATTATGATTTCTTAAACTCTTAATTTGTTTATGAAATTTTATTGAAATTACAGGGCAAAAAAAGTCTTCGCGACTGGTAGCAATGAATAGCAGCAGCATTAATTGACATACCAAAAATGCATATCAAAGCCAAATCTCTGCAGACTGCCCTAACCATTTCTAATTTACTTTGACACTCAAAAAAAAATTATATTCTGCTAATATAGTTATTATTTATATATAATTATATTTTGTTATCACCAAATAATTATATTTTTCTGTAATATATTTTTTTAAAATGGCATAGCATTTGTGGTTTTTTTTTTTTTTTTTTTTTTTTTTTTTTTTTTTCTTTTTTTTTTTTTTTTTAGACTCATAAAAGTTATATAAAGTCATAAATATAGTCGTATGAAAACTCTATAAACTGTGGAGTATTGAATTATCTTATTCCAAAGGAAAGTAAATCATTTTAAATAATTCAATTTAGCATTTGAGATTATGTGAGTTGTACAGTTTAACTTGCAACTTGAGACTCAGTAGCATCTATTATTTTTTTACGGTTGCTTGTAAGAAAACAATTAATTAAACAAAAGAGACCATGTTGCATTATATTGTGAAAGCCAGTAAACGAAACCATTGTGTTATATTCCGTATAACATTTTCAAACTTCATATTATTATAACGTAAATATAATCTTTTTTTTTTCTTTTTCAAATAAGACAAAAAATAAATCTTATACTAACTAAAGTTGCATTCAATATATGTCTTTTTCAAATTTGTACACAAAACATTCTTCATTATTCAAACCCTAAAAATCAAATAGTAAGAAAAGAACACAATAGAATTAAGTTATAGGAAATATAACTTCCTAGCTCCTTTTCCACTTTCATCGTCCTACAACATTCAACACTCAACACGCAAGATTCATCCTATTCGGTAAGTAAAACTTTCCAATTAGGATACCGTATAAGATCATAGTCTCTCAAACTTTTATAGCTTCTCTTCAAGAAATTAATCAATGGTTATGTTACTTTTCTAATAGTTTTCTAACTGTTTTTCGGCTCAAAACTTTGTATGTCTAGCTAGAATTTAGTTTATAGCTTTCTGTTTATGAATTACAGATCGAAATGGGACGAGGAAAGATTGAAGTGAAGAGAATTGAGAACAATACAAGTAGGCAAGTGACGTTTTCCAAGAGGAGAACGGGGCTTCTAAAGAAGACCCATGAGCTATCGGTGTTATGTGACGCCCAAATTGGTCTCATCGTCTTCTCTAGCAAAGGGAAACTCTTTGAGTACACTACTCACCCTCTCAGGTCGATAACGTTTTCTACTTGTTCTACGATTACTTTTTAAGCACCTTAACATGAAGTCTTGATGATCTTAAATAACTTAAATTTTGTTGAAATGTTCACTACCATTAGGTTTTTTTTTTTTTTTTGCTTCCATAGATCTTATTTGTGTGTTTACAATTAGCTAGTCGCTTCCTATAAAAAAAATGAATTAATTACATCATAAGGTAGTAAAGATCCACGGATAAACTAAAACTTTGGTATATTAGGGTTTCCTAATTAAATATCTACTAGATTGGTGCCAAATTTATATATTGCAAATATATATAATGTATAAATGTTACACAATATATTATCTTAACTTGTGAAAGTTTTACAGCATGCCTCAAATCATTGACAGATATCTGAAAGCAACTGGTTCGCGTATCCCTGAAAACACTAACCGGGTAAGATCTAGTATTAGATTTTATTTTTAGTAAGCCGAAAATGATAATTACAGATGTTGACTTTAATTGAATACTCTTGTACGTGTAATGTGAAATTAAGGAACAAATGCATAGCGAGTTATCAAGGATGAAAAAGGAGACCTTGAATCTTCAACTAAGTCTCCAACGGTACAAAGGCGACGACCTTAGCTCGGCACAACTTGAGGAGCTTAATCACCTCGAGCAACAGTTGGAATTCTCCGTCCAGAAGGTCCGAGCAAGAAAGGTATAACACAATCAAAGCCATGACTTAAATTATGTATAAAAAATTACTAGTAAGTTTGGTTATCCGAAGCTTCAAATATAGGTTTGTTCTAAACATACAAACTTGTACTTTTGCAGTTCCAACTCTTGCAGCAGCAAGTGGACAATCTTCAGCGGACGGTATAATTTCATTGCTAATGCTACGCATCACCTTAGGACTGTATAAACAATGTACATATATTAAGCAACAACTTTCGATTACTTTTGAAAATTTACGCAGGAAAAGGTGTTGGAGAAAGAAAACGAAGAGATGTATCATTGGGTATGTGTTAATTAAAAATTTCAAGGTTTAGCGATTTTCATTTTTTATGGCATTCCAACCTTTTTTTTAAACAGTTGATGGGTAAGCAACAAGAGGAGATAAACCAGCAACAAGCAATGGCAATGACTGAGCTGAAGCTAGTAGGACAAGAACATCAACTATTCGAACAATTTCCGTTTTATGGATCTGAACAGCCAAATAGTGTTCTACAACTTGCTGCGGATCTCCCTGACCTTCAACTACATTCCTACCCATACCGCCTTCAGTCCACTCAAGCCAACCTTCAGGAATCGACTAGTGCGCCACATAACATCTTTGGTAAGTCACATGCCTCTCAATTTTTTTCCTTGTTACTTAATTATTTGGAATCAGTTTTCGCATGTTAAGACTATGGATTTAAAGTCAACTTGTTGACTATTCCTTAAAGCTGCTAGTTGCATGTGGATAAAAACAACAACTGACACAACTGTATTTTATAACTTGCAGTCCACGGAATTAAAAACTTAAAAATAATAAGTTAAAATATAAATCATATATTCATGTCTAGATGTTATCTGGTGAGATTATACATAGATGACATACATAACTTTTTCACACTCAACACTTTTATATATCATGTATTCATGTATTAGATGTCGGAAAAAACGTGTTGGTAGTCTGGGAAACACGGGGGACTACACACCGAGCAAAACGGATAAATTGTTAGCATGACTCGCAGGTCTTGTTAACCCGTCAACACTTTTATCAGTTCATGTACATTTTTAAAGAAACTAATTAAAATACTGTATATGATTTTTAAGAAAAAATATTACAAAAACAATATATAGCAATTTTTAATCTTAAGCCAATTTAATAAGGTCCAATTTAGACACTATACACTTTTTAATTTACACTTATTTAGCATTTCCATAGGATAGAAGTCTTAAGCACAACGAGAAAATAGAAGGTAAAAACAGAAATGCAAAATAGAAGACTGGATTGAGAGTCACTTTCTTAATATTCTTTAGACCACAATTTTGGTATAGATCATAAGTTTTGTGACATCCATGGTAAAAGAAAAAAGAAGTGGTAGTTTGAATATCATTGTCTTGATGTTACCTTGTGGTTAATAATCAATGAACATACATAAAATTTGACACTCAAATGCAAGCTTCAACCTAATACAAAAGTAAATGACCAAAAACCATTGGGTCAAAGTGGGTCTTGTTATTCCGGTACGGCCCATATTAGTTGGAGTCAGATTGTCATGTACACCAATACATAATGAAACTTCCGTGTTTCTTAAGACCAATTTATTAGGCCTGTTTCTTTTGTCAAGCCCATAAAAAGGTTAAATCAATGTTTTAGCCATCTTAAAATGCCGTTTCTTCTATCAAGAGATTGCATTACATTTTAGAAAACCTTTAAAGTGTGTCACCCATTTTTCATTTAACGATTTTTTTTTTTTTTTTTTTTTTTTTTTTTCAATTCATCATGTGTGTCAAACTTACCATATGACAAAATTACACGGTTGGTCCATGTGGTTTGCTCGTATTGCAAGTTTGGTCCCTATGTCATTTTAATTACCCTACAGATACCTATTTTTGAAACGTTGCACTCTTTTAGTCCTTAATTTGGATGGCCGTTAGTGCAGTCCGTTAAGTATTTTGCGCTGTTAGTCCTTCGTTAATAAATTTTGCACCGTTAGTCCTTATTTTTTAAAATATAGTTTTACACAGTTAGTCCCTCCGTTAATAATAGTTATCGCCCGATTTTTTACGTTTTTTTCCGTTTTCGTTCGTTTTTTATCCGTTTCCCCCCTTTTTTTTACGTTTTTCGTCCGTTTTTTTTTTATAGTTTTTGTCCGTTTTTCTTACGTTTTTATCGGTTTTCATCCGTTTTTCTAACATTTTTCTTACATTTTTGTCCATTTTTCTTACGTTTTGTCTGTTTTCTTTAGTTTTTTGCCCGTTTTCATCCGTTTTTGTCCATTGTTCTTACGTTTTGTCCGTTTTTCGTACGTTTTTATCGGTTTTCATCCGTTTTTGTCCGTTTTTCTTACATTTTGTCCGTTTTTATTTCGTTTTTGTACTATTTCAACATATTGAAACTTTTTTCAAAAAAAAAAAAAAATTGAAAAAAAAATTCCAAAAAAATAAATTGGAAAAAAATATTTCCGAAAAAAAAAAAATTGAAAAAAAATAAAAAAAATTTGAATAAAAAATTTCAAAAAAAAAATTTCAAAAATTTTTTTTGAAATTTTTTATTCAAATTTTTTATTGAAATTTGATATTTTTTTTATTTTTTTTCAATTTTTTTTTTTCGGAAATATTTTTTTTCTAATTTTATTTTTGGAATTTATTTTTACAATATGTCCAAATTTCGAAAAATATTGAAAAAAAAGTTTTGAAACAAAAAAAGTATTTCGACATATTGAAAATTTTGAAAAAGAAAATTTTCAAAATTTAAAGAAAAATATATATATTTGAAAAATATTTTTTTTATTCAAAATTTTTTTTGAAATTTTTTATTCAATTTTTTTTTTGAAATTTGAATTTTTTTTATTTTTTTTCAAAATTTTTTTTCGGAAATATTTTTTTTCCAATTCTTTTTTTTGAATTTTTTTTTCCAAATTATTTTTCTTTTTGGAAAAGTTTTCAATATGTTGAAATAGTACAAAAACGAAAGAAAAACGGACAAAAACGGATGAAAACCGATAAAAACGTACGAAAAACGGACAAAACGTAAGAACAGCGGACAAAAACGGATGAAAACGGGCAAAAAACGAAAGAAAACAGACAAAACGTAAGAAAAACGGATAAAAATGTAAGAAAAATGGTATAAAAACGGACAAAAACGGATGAAAACCGATAAAAACGTAAGAAAAACGGATAAAACGTAAGAAAAACGGACAAAAACTATAAAAAAAAACGAAAGAAAACGGACGAAAAACGTAAAAAAACGGGGGGAAACGGATAAAAAGAGAACGAAAACGGACAAAAACGTAAAAAATCGGGCGATAACTATTATTAATGGAGGGACTAACTATGGAAAACTATATTTTAAAAAATAAGGACTAACGGTGCAAAATTTATTAACGAATGAGTAACAGCGCAAAATACTTTACGGACTGCACTAACGGCCATCCAAAATAGGGACTAAAAGAGTGCAACGTTTCAAAAATAGGTATCTGTGGGGTAATTAAAATGACTTAGGGACCAAACTTGCAATACGAGCAAACCACAGGGACCAACCGTGTAATTTTTTCAAGATCATTTAAAGACAAAATATTCTTTACGATCAATCTTCACCCTCCATCTTCCTTTTATTTTTATTTGATCTAATAAATGAAATTAATCCCAACAATTTTAAAAACCCACTTTCATCATTTTTTTTTCCAGATATTAATATCTTTCAAACCATTAATCGTTAAGCAAAAAAAAAAAAAAATACCATTACGAGAAGCATTTAATTCTTTTCTATATATAGGCACTTTGATATACTTTCGACAAAAAAAAAATCGTGTTTTTCACTTTTTTTACATTTTTTTCGTTATGATTTAACACTAATATCTCATGTGATATCTCATGTGATATCACATGTGAATATCATATGTGATTTAACACTAATATCATATGTGATGTAACACTAATATCGCATGTGATATTCAAATTAGTGTTTAATCACATGTGATTTTTTCCATTCAAATCTCAGATTTGAAAAAAAACAAAGATAAAACGTGAAAAAATGTTTTTTTCTTTCTTTAAAGTATATCAAAGTGCCCGTTTATAGAAAGATAATTAAATGCTTGTCGCAATGGTGTAATTATTTTCGTTTTACGATTTACGGTTTAAGAGATATTTAAATTATTAAAAATAAGTGAAATAATAAAATGCTTTTAATCTTAACCATTGAATTATTTTTAAATGGAAGGTAGTGATGAGTCTTTTGTTATGTGAGAAAAGTTTGATATGTAAAATAACTCTCCGTGATTAGAAATAGTTTGTTGTTTTAAACTTTTTAAAACTTTAATATCAAGTAGTTTGTTGTTTGGAACTCATAACACTTTATTTGTCTCTTTTTTTTGCAGACTGATAGCTCTACAGAAGAAGAATCTAATATATATGTGTGTAGGCATAACGATTATAAGTGTGAAGACATTTAATTAGCTTATAAATCTCACATGGATGCTACATTAATTTCTTGTGTGTTTGAATTTTAGAGTTTATAATTCGATGGACTTGCAATAAATGAAGGTTTATTCTCAACAACAAAAATGCACACATACACCTTTTAATACGGATTTTTGTTAACGTGAACCATATATGTTGTGGTTGATTGGGCACATTAATATTGATATCCCTTAGTCAAGGGCGGAGCTAGACTTTTTTTCTGGTAAGGCCAAAAATGAAAATTGCTTGAAATAGAAAGGCTAAAATGTAAAAAGTAAAATTTATTACATGAAACTCAATAAAAGTTACACTATGTGACAAAGTTAGGTGGGGCACAACCCCTCCCATGTCTTCATGTGGCCCCGCCACTGCCCCTTAGTTCATTCGCTACCCAAATTGTTAGTATGCTATCTTAATTAGTTTAAGGTTTAGGCTTCAAAGGAGTGGGCAAACGCATCCCTAATCTGACAAATATTATCGTCTAAGTTTTAATTAGAACACTAGCAATGCCATCAAATTTTTTTGCCATGGTGATAACTGAGATGGGTATCGTGGGAGAACCGGAGAAGTGGAGAGGAAAGAACAAGAAAACAAGTTTTCCTAATGAGTTGAAACCACCTATTGATCAAACCTATAGTGACATGTTTGTATCCCTCAAGATCCTTTTTCGATACGGTCCTAGCTCCTTCAATTTAGGCTCCTTTTGGCTTAGGTGCATAAGATCTAAGTTAATTTTTTTTTAAAAGCTTCGGTTACCCGCTCCAATCGCTTGTCACGTAGTGTTAATGTCTCTTCTACCCTCTGCCCCCTTTGCAAGAATGTAGAAGAATCTATCGACCATATCCTTATAAACTGCCCACGAATTTTGTCGATTTGGAGGAAAATTTCAAGTTAGTGGCATTCAACTCCGCCCCTCTTCTTCCCCCTCGTGCTCCATCAAAGATAATGCCTCTGGATCTCTTGTTTCTCAAGGCTCTCCTCAACTTAATAAGGTTATTCATGGAGTGTTTCAAAGTGCATTTATGGGCCATTCGGAATTGGAGTATAAGGTGGTTGATAAAGATTTAAAACATACGTTTTTAGGAGGTCATTTAAGCCCTAAATCGTTACATTTTATCTACGTTACTGCTTAAAATCATTCCTTTTCACATTTTAGGTCATTTGGAAACAAAATGCTGGAATGAAGCATTTTTGGACGAAAAGAAGCGAAAATATGAAGAAAACGGCTAAGTTATGAAAACAAGGCTGAAAAAGTCTTCAGGACGGCGTCCCAACCTCAAGGGCGATAACGTCGGGTTCTAACATGGTCCATACTCTCTCAAGCGACGTCTCAGTTCACTTTTTGATCCTAATAAGTGACGGCGTCACTTGTATTTCCACATGCCCGTCGCATTTACTTTTTACACCAGACGACCAACTCTTTCTCAAGACGGAGTCAACTACAACCCAGACGGCGTCATAAGCTCTAACTGTGACACCGTCCCAATGATGACTTGGCAAAGACAAAACCCTAATGGCGGCGATCAGACGGCCTCACAAGCAAAAGGCGACGCGGCCGCAATTGTAAAATCTATATATAGACATCGAATTTTCTGTATTTTGTGTGTTATTTTGGAAAGCAAAACCTAAAACGTTTTTAGTCCGACTTGGACAGTTCCTTAGGGTTCTAAACCCTCATTATTAATACATAAGTTTGTTTATCCATTATATCACCATGTTTGATCTTTATATGATTGTTTATTTGTGTTCTTACTTCTCTATCATGTGTAACTAAATTAATTAGTGTTTGCTTAGATCCAATGAAACTTAGTTAGTAATTACTGTAGGTTGTCTCTTTTTTAATTGGTTGTCACACTAGATTAAGGAAAACTGGCTTCTTCTTTCATTGTTGTGAGCTTGAACGTCCTATATAGCGATTATTAGACCTAGAGTGCACTAGTAGGCCCCCGTTGTATTTATTGTGTGAGTTGCGGCTTGTAGATACTAGGATATTCGGGGGAGATACCTCGGTACTTGGCGATCCCAGGTGTTCTAGAGGAGACTTATACACTCATAGAATTAGGGAATTTGGCACTGCCCTATGACTAAAACATGGTATACAACGCACCAATTATGCAAGGACGTGACAATTCAACCGACCAATAAAAGATAACTAGGGAGTAAGTAAATCTAAGTAAACACGCTTTTAATTATCATAAGAACTCTTCCTACAATCCATAACTATTATTTAATTATTTAGTTTAATTAGTTTTAATTTATTTTGTTTATTAGTTTAATTGGTAAAAGACAAACCCCCACTCTTCAACCCCGAGATTTTTATTGCTTTCTAAAAAATATAAAAAGAATAAAAAGAATCACCCTCACCCTTGCCTTTTCGTCATACATCTCAACTAGGATTTCTATTATCCTAGAGAACGATCAACCCTCTGGGCTTACCCATACTACACTGCAACGATTAGGTACATTGCCTAGTGGGTTGTAAAGCTTGCTCGCGGAAAAGGAAGTCTTTCGACCCCGAACCACACATCAAGTTTTTGGCGCCGCCGACGGGGAATAGTATAACTATGGGAATGTGAATCCTAATCAAGGGAATTTTCAACAACAAGGTCATAATCAAAACATTCGACCTCAAAATTTCCCTCCTAATCCACCTCCCGTCATTACTCCTCCAGGACCATCATCTGATGAGTTACTGAAGCAGTTCATGAAATCCCAAGATGAGATGAACAGGTTGTTGGTCAGTCAGATTGCTGATCTCAAGAAGTCTTTAAATGATCAACCCTCGGGCTCAGGAAAACTTCCGAGCAACACGATCGCTAACCCGAGGGGCGATGCCAAGGCGATCACGACCAGAAGTGGTGTTTCATACAATGGACCCGCTATTCTTACTACCTCTTCTTCTTCTTCTCTTCCAAAGGTAGTGGAAAGTGAACCTCTGACTCACAATGGACCTACGACTCCAATGCCCCCTCCTCCTGTGGCAATGAGTCAAGTTACCAAGGCAACAAAGGACAAGGAACTTCCTATTGATAATGGAAGTACCACACACGTCATGCCTTCGGTAATCCATCCTCAAGTTGTCCAGAAACCCAAGTCTAATCCAGGAGTTGTTTTTGAACCACCTGTAGCTCCCGTTGAAAATATCAAATCCAAATCTTCTATTCCATATCCATCACGTTTGAATGAGCAAAAGCTCCGTGAAAAAGCTAGTCATCAAATGGACAAATTTTTCCAAATTTTCCAAGAATTACATTTTGACATAAGCTTTGCGGATGCTATCATGCTGATGCCCAAGTTTGCATCTACTCTCAAACACATGTTAAGCAACAAGGAAAAGCTGTTTGAAATGGCTAAAACTCCTCTTAACGAGAACTGCTCAGCAGTTATTCTGAAGAAGCTTCCAGAAAAGCTTGGAGATCCTGGAAAATTTCTCTTACCTTGTGTATTTCCAGGAATGGTTGAATGCTTTGCCCTAGCAGATCTTGGTGCAAGCATAAACCTTATGCCATATTCAGTGTGGAAGAAACTTTCTCTTCCGGAACTCACTCCTACATGCATGACTCTCGAGCTTGCAGATCGTACAATATCCCGTCCTCTTGGCATTGCCGAGGACGTATTTGTGAAAGTAGGAAAGTTCCATTTTCCAGCTGACTTCGTGGTTGTTGATTTTGATGCCGATCATCGGGTTCCTCTCATTGTTGGTCGAGGATTCCTGAGAACGGGCCGTGCTCTCATAGATGTATTTGAGCAAGAAATCACATTACGTGTTGGTAATGAAGCTGTCACTTTCAACCTTGACCAAACTTCGAGGTACTCCGCAAATTATGATTCTGAATCGGTTAACCGAATAGATATCATTGATGTTGCTTCTGAAGAGTACTCTCAAGAAATTCTTGGTTATGATCATAATTCTTCGAGTGATAATCTCACTCATTCATCTCAACCTATCATCGCCAATTCTACCCCTTCTCTCACCCCATTTGAGGAAAGTGACTTCATCTTAGAAGAGATTGAAGCCTACTTATCCAGTGATTCTGTTCCATGGGAAATTGATCACGCTCCAATTGACATTGAGGGAGACATACTTCTCATTGAGAAGTTGCTTAATGATGATCCATCATCCACCCCTCACTCTAGTGATTCAATTCCTAATGAGATTAATCAAAATGAGATTAATCTGGGAGGAGATTTTCTTCTTGAGAAGTTGTTAAATCATGACATTTCTTCTCCACTCCCTCCCATCAAACTTCATAACAAGGAAGTTAAGTCAGTTGAGAAAACTGAAGAATTTCCTGAGGTTGAGCTTAAGGACTTACCACCTCATCTCGAGTATGCATTTCTTGAAGGTAATGATAAATTACCCGTCATTATTGCTAGAGATTTGAGTAAAGATGAAAAAGCTGCTCTTATAAAAATCTTGAAGTCACACAAGCAAGCAATTGCTTGGAAACTCTCCGACATCAAAGGTATAAACCCTGAGTTTTGTACTCATAAAATCTTGATGGAGGATGACTTCAAGCCAGCAGTTCAACATCAGAGAAGAGTAAATCCAAAAATCCATGATGTTATCAAACAGGAGGTTATCAAACTTCTTGATGCAGGATTGATTTACCCAATCTCAGATAGTCCTTGGGTTAGCCCAATTCATTGTGTTCCGAAAAAGGGTGGCATAACTGTTGTCACAAATGAAGATAACGAGTTAATTCCAACTCGGCTGGTTACGGGATGGCGTGTTTGCATTGACTATCGTAAGTTGAATGACGCCACTCGTAAAGACCATTTTCCTCTACCCTTTATGGACCAAATGCTTGAGAGATTAGCAGGGAATGAATACTATTGTTTCCTTGATGGTTTCTCGGGGTACTTTCAGATTCCCATTGATCCAAAGGATCAAGATAAGACCACATTCACCTGTCCATACGGAACTTTTGCCTACAGACGTATGCCTTTTGGCTTATGTAATGCTCCTGGCACGTTCCAACGATGTATGATGGCCATTTTTCACGACATGATCGGGGAAACAATGGAGGTGTTTATGGATGACTTCTCGGTCATTGGGGATTCGTTTCAAACATGTCTCTCCCATCTAGATAAAATGCTCAAACGGTGTGAAGACACCAATCTTTGTCTAAACTGGGAGAAAAGCCACTTTATGGTCAAAGAAGGCATAGTCCTTGGCCATAAAATTTCAAAGAACGGGATTGAGGTAGATAGAGCAAAAGTCGATGTTATTGCTAAATTACCTCATCCTACTACCGTCAAAGGTATTAGGAGTTTTTTAGGTCATGCCGGTTTCTATCGTAGATTCATTCAAGATTTTTCTAAAATCGCCCGGCCAATGACCCATCTTCTTGAAAAGGATGCTCCTTTTATCTTCTCACCTGAGTGCATCATAGCTTTTGAAACATTGAAGAAAAAGCTTACTGAAGCACCCATTCTCGTTGCTCCCGACTGGGACTTGCCTTTTGAGCTCATGTGCGATGCAAGTGATTTTGCTATCGGCGCAGTCTTAGGGCAACGAAGAAACAAGCATTTTCAGCCTATTCACTACGCAAGTAAGACTATGACTGAAGCTCAAACTCATTACACCACCACAGAAAAAGAGCTATTAGCCGTGGTGTATGCATTTGAGAAGTTTCGGCCGTACTTAATCTTGACCAAATGTGTAGTGTATATGGATCACTCGGCTCTCAAATATCTCTTTGCAAAGCAAGATGCAAAGCCGAGATTACTCCGTTGGGTTCTCCTTCTCCAAGAATTTGATATTATCATACGTGATAAAAAAGGAGCTGAGAACCTGGCTGCTGATCATCTGTCCAGATTAGAAAACCCTCACCAAGATGTTTTCGAGAAAAAGGATATAAATGAAACATTTCCTCTCGAGACACTCAATGCGGTTTCTTTTCGTGGAAACTCTTCTACCCCATGGTTTGCTGACTTTGCAAATTACCATGCGGGTAACTTCATTGTGAAAGGGATGTCGACCCAGCAGAAGAACAAATTCTTCAAGGATGTTAAACACTATTTCTGGGACGACCCTTTCTTATTCAAAATCTGTGCGGATCAAGTCATCCGACGGTGTGTTTATGGACAAGAAGCTCTTGACATTCTTAAAGCTTGCCATGCTGGACCCACCGGGGGCCATCATAGTCCAAACTACACCGCCAAAAAGGTGTTTGATTCCGGGTTCTATTGGCCCACAATCTATAAAGATGCCCACGATTATGTCAAAACCTGTGACGCTTGTCAGCGTCATGGAAACATATCTCAAAGGAATGAAATGCCGCAAAATGCCATTCAAGTTTGTGAGATATTTGACATCTGGGGTATTGATTTTATGGGGCCATTTCCATCTTCTCGTGGTAACAAGTACATACTCGTAGCTGTTGACTATTTGTCAAAATGGGTTGAAGCAAAAGCTTTACCCACTAATGATGCCCGAGTTGTTGTGAAATTTTTGAAAGCTCTCTTTGCCAGGTTTGGAACTCCTCGTGCTATAATTAGTGATCGTGGTACACATTTTTGTAATGACCAATTTGATCGTGTCATGCAAAAGTATGGTGTTACCCACCGTCTATCTACTGCATACCACCCCCAAACAAGTGGGCAGGTGGAAGTTTCAAATCGTGGTATTAAAAGAATCCTTGAAAGGACAGTAGGTGAAAATCGTGCATCCTGGTCGGATAAACTGGATGACGCACTCTGGGCTTTTCGTACAGCTTACAAAACACCAATTGGGTGTACTCCATACAAGCTAGTGTACGGAAAAGCATGTCATCTTCCGATTGAACTAGAGCACAAGGCTTACTGGGCCTTAAAACATGCAAACTTCGATATACAGACAGCTGGTGATCACAGAAAAGTTCAAATGAATGAACTAAATGAACTTCGTGATCAAGCTTATGAGAACTCTTTAATTTACAAACAAAAGACAAAGAAGATTCATGACTCTAAAATCAAGAACCGCGTTTTCAACGTTGGTGATCGAGTCCTTCTTTTCAACTCTAGATTGAAGATTTTCTCGGGAAAGCTTAAGTCCCGCTGGTCTGGTCCATTTACTATCACTAAGGTTTATCCTTATGGTACCATTGAGTTATCTCAGCCTGATGGTCCAAATTTTAAAGTGAATGGTCATCGATTAAAGCATTACTTTGGAGAGGACATTCCACCTGTGGTTGTCCCGGATCTACAAACATTCCCCATGAACCAATGAATGCGGGGATCGAGTCAAGCTAATGACTCGGGAATCAAAAATAGTAGCACACACAATATGGATTTTCATCCATATTTCTGTCTTCTTATCCCCTTTCTACCACCCTAGTGTGGGGGAGTTTTTCCCACACTGTTGTATATATCAATCCAAAAAAAAAAAAAAAAAAGTTTATATATCAAAAACAAAATAATGGCCGTAGTATTTCCCTTTTATGTTCTATGTTTCGGCATAACCGCCGGTACTTTGAATATTGAGGGCAATATTCATTTCTAAGTATGGGGGGGAATTCTCACGAATTTCATCATGTAATTATTCCACCTAATTCCCCCGTTTTTGGACAAATTTTTTTTTGGAGTAAGTGTTTTTCACTTACTCAGCAAATGGTAATCAGTCCACCATGTCTAACCCACATAAGGATTGGCTAATCCAGGAGCAAACGGCTCTTGGTAAAGATATCTCAAATCCGTTTATGGCTTGCAATTTGCCTAAAATTGTATGGTGTTCAACTCACCATATCTTTAAACTAGTGAAAAGTTGGCTAGCCCGCAAGTTTATGGCTTGTGGTAAAGGCAGTTGAAAATCCATAATTGGTAATCGACTCACCAAAGATAATATTGATAATTTATCTAAGAGTTGGCTAGTCCAGAAGCAAACGGCTTCTGGTAAAGACAAATCAAATCCGTTCACAGCTTATGATTTGCTCAAAATCATTTGGTTATCATTGTACCAAGGTTCTTACTTGAACTGAAACAATTGGCTACTCCAGAAGTAATGGCTTTTGGTAAAGAGATAAAATCCATTAAATTTTCTCAAATCATTGCTAGGGACTAGCAATATCTTAGTATGGGGGATTGATGAGTGTCTAAATACTCATCATTTTTATACTATTAGAATGCCAAAAACATCTGAAAACACTAAGAAACACATCAAAATGATAAAAATATCACAAACAAGTGTTTTATATGTTTTAAATGCAAAAACATCAAAATCTGGTGAAAAATGTATCAAGTTTGCATAATTGGCAGTTTTAGTCCCCCAAGTTTCAAAAGTTGTCAAAATCAGTCCCTGGTAATTCAAAAACTTGTAAAATATCATTTTAGGTCCATGAGATTCAAAAGTTGTCAAAACAAACCTTCAAAGTTTAAAAATCACAAATTGACAACTTTAGTCCTTTAACTTTGAAAATTGTCGAAAATAGTCCTTGGTTAATTTAAAAAGTGAAAATTATCAACTTTTAACCTTGTTCTATTAATAAATGGCAAAATAGGTCCTTATGATAAACTTTGGAGAAAATTACAAGTTTGGTCCTTATAGTTACTAAATTGGCAGTTTTAGTCCCTGGACATTTATAAAAATGGAAATTATCAACAAAGGTCCTTGTACTATTCTTACTTGGCAGTTTTAGTCCTTATGAAATCTTTGGAAAATGTTCAAGATCAGCTCCTCAACTTTGGCTAAATTGCAAAGTTAGTCCTTGTGGTTACTTAGCTAATAAACCAAACGGATCCAATATTAAACACAACCTTGGCCCAATTCCAACCCTGGCCCAACATCCCAACCCGGTCAAATAAGGTCAAATACCCAAAAACCCGCCTACACTGTTTGTCTCCCTCACTCACCCCTGCATACCCAAAACCAGAGGTGGTTTTCTCACCACCACCTCACCCTTTCCACCTCATCCACCCTTTCCACCTCATCCCCCCTCCTACCAACTAGCCCACAAGCAGTTAATGCTTCCCCACCATAAACCTTCACTGTAGCACTCTCAAACCTGATTTTTGCTTTCCAAATCACCCTAAACCCATTCCTACTTCCCAACTTGTCCCCTACACCTCTACTATACTCCAAAGTTCTTTAATTGGTTTAAAACTGTCTCAAGCTACCTTATCTCAATTTTGGCGCCAAAAGTAAGTTTGATGGCTGAGATACATTTGACTGAATCAATGGTTGATATTGTTGATGGGATATGTTCAGAATCAAGTGGAGAGTTTCAGAAAAGCTATAAAGAAAGCAGAGGAGTCATGGAAGAAAATATCTAGAGTAATTTTAAATTTTAATGTCGTTTTAGTTTAACTTTCAAATTTCAGTGTTTGTTTAAGCTTCAAGCTTTGTATTTTATGTTCTCAAGTTGAAATAAAACTTTTGTAAGCAACCAATTTCAGTTTCAAGTCTTATCTCAAGTTATACAATTTTCTTATTATTCAAAAAATCTCAATAAGTTGAAATGTTGTTAGAAACTGTTAGTTTGGACTCATAAGCCACATAAGCTCCTTATAAAGCTTATTAAAGCTTTTAGATACCTTAAAAGCAGTATTAGTATCCAAAACCAAAAATTCACAAAAATATCAAGAAAATAAAGAAAAAATAAAAAATTCATGGTGCAAGGTTCAAGAAGGCTGGAGCAGGGTATATAGTGGATGGCCTTGGGATTAGTGCTTCATGGGAAGCTTTAGGATGTGTTTTTATGCCTTGGTTCTCAGTTTTACATTGGAAACCAATTTGTACGCATTTTTATCAATCTTGGAATTTCACTGTCTTATGTTGCTATAGTTGTTGTTTAAAGCTAATTTAGTCCTATTTAGTGATAATATCAGGTTTGAAATCATGTTCATGGTCTGAATCTTTGTTATCCTTTGAAAAACATCAAATCAGTTTCTAAAAGTATTGTTTGGATTTGTTGTGTTTACTGTGTTAATGGTTGTTTGTGTTATTGCTTGCACTTGTTTCCTGTCACACTAGTATTCAAGAACTCAAACAAACAATAAAAACAAGACCTTATTTGGTGAAAAGTCAAAATCACTCTTAATATCACATAGATTATTCACTGTTGGATTTCTAAATCTTATAATCATGGTTTTGTGTTAAGAAGTTGGTACACTTGTTCAAATCAGTATTTATACACCTTAATACATCAATATCAGTGTTTTAGATCAATCACAAGTTCATTAAAGTCAAACCTTCAGTTTTCTAAAAAAGTCAAAATGTGTCTTGTGAATCAGTGAGCCTATCAATTTCTCAAGCTCACACAGAGTTTATAAGTTAGCTTAATCCTGAGTGTTTTAACTTTTTGAGAAGCCAACCTAGCTGTCTCAAGGTTACAAGTTCCTATTTTCAATTTACAGCTTATTTAATAGCTTTTTGTTTAGCTTATTTGTCACACCATTTCAATACAATGCCCTGTGCACAGGTTTACATTCATCTTCAAGAGCTTGTAAAAAGCTTTCCAGTGTACCTTAGCTTATAAAATTTGTTTTTTTAGAAAGTAGACCAAGCCATCTCATTAATCCAAGCTTAATTTTGAAGTTTGTAGTTTTTTAGATAGGGCTGCATTTAGTTTCTATTTTTGTCCATTTTCTCAGCATTCACTGAATTTTAACTCAGTGGGTTTTCCAATTTTTAATGAGCTTCTCACAAGCTATCTAGTGAACCAAACAGTAAGTAATTTAACTTTTTGAATAGCTTAACTGGTCATTTAGTTGATTCAAGTCTTTGTTTTCATCTTATAGCTTATCTAAGTGCTTAATTTTTAGCTCAAAGGTGCCTAGTGATTAAACACAGTGTCCTGTGCAAACAGGTTTTCTAGTGCTTATTTGAGCTTATCTCAGAGCTTATTTGTCAATCTTTAAGCTTAATCAGTTTTCATATTAGCTTATTTCCATTATTTAGCTTATTTCCATTTTATACTTTGCTTATTTTTAGCTTAAAAGCCATTTTGGCTTACTCTTTAGCTTATTTCCATTTTGTTGCTACTGTTGAGAAAATAAGCTCATGCTGAGCTTATTAATCTGTTTCATAAAAAGTTGTAGTGATTAAAAGTGCTTAATTTCTTGTGCTTAACAAGTTTGTGAAGAAAAAAGTCCAAAAATAAAAAGTTGCAAAAAAAGTGCCACTGCTGGGATTTGATCTCTGGCCACCCAGCTCACCACACCACACACGCACCAACTGCCCTAGGGACTTTTTCAGTTATCTTTTACACTATTAAATACATAACCCTTGTTTTCAGTTTAAGCCTATACGAGCTTAATTGCTTATTTACAGCTTATTCAATCTAGCTTTTTCAGTTTTTGTATTTTTTATAAATTTGTATTAGTATAAAGTATTTTTACAAAAAGTTTCAGATTTTTCTAATTAGTTTTAGTATTTTTAAACATTTAATTAGTGTTTAATAGTAATTAATTCATAATAAAAAATATAAAAGTCTAAAAAATATAAATCTTTTTTCTAAAATTTTCTTTTGTCATATAGTATGTAAGAAAATTAGTTTTACATTCATAGGCATTTTATTTCATAAAATTTACGTTTTATCTTGCGCTCCAGCGCCATTTTCGTAAATAACACTCGTTTTAGTTTTAAGTAACGTTTTTAAGTAATTTAAGTTTACGTTTCAAATAAAATAGTTTATTTAAGTAATTTTATTTTATAAAATCACAAAAACATCATTGTAAAAATAGTGATAGCGTTTATTTAATAGATTTTAACTTTTTAATTTTCTTAATTTGCATTTAAGTCGCTTTAATTTGTAGATTTTCTCTTTAGGTATAATTTTCCATCCAAAACCTTACTGATCACTATCCTTAGTGATCATTCTACCATCTGATTAAGTGTTTTAACACCAATTCATCCTCCGTGGGACTTAACGACCCAGGAATTCCCTATATTCCTCTGATCTTAATTGCATTAGTGTTTGAGCAGTTTTTAGTCTGTTAGACTTGACTGTTTAGCACCAATCAAATTTTGGCGCCGCTGCCGGGGAGGCTGTTAGCGTGTTTCTAGCATTTTCAGACCCGTACTTGCACATATACCACAGTTTGTAAAAAGTTTTCTGTAAAGTTAATATAAATCAAAAAGTTCATTAACACTTTTCCTAAAGTGTTAAAAACCCAAAAACAATATAAAACAACAAAACAATCGTAACGTTTTCTAGTTTGTGTTTCTTTTAAGGTGATTCTTAAAGAAATACGATTTGGTTAAACGGGACGATACCAAAAATATTTTCCAAAAGTTTTTACACCCCATCAGCACAAATCATACCTACGTCTTTTCACTGGTACTTAATATACATAAAAATCAACCACCGCAAATCAAGGCAGTGCACTACCTAACTGGGGGTGCGACCATAATAAGTTCCCGAACATCAGATTTAAAACTTGCCTTTGTGTCACTTGTGATTTGGTGTACCTTTTTCAAAGAAGCCAGTTCATTTGTGATTATTGGTTAAGTTCACTTGTGTTTTGCCTCATTTGTTTTGAAAATTGATTTTTATACATAGTGCATGCGCACTCGTTCTTCCAGTTCTACAAGTCCACTTTCTGAACTTGGAAACATTCCTCGCAGACGTAGAGGACGTTCAGCTCCTTCAGCCGTGACTGAGGAACGTCTACCACCACCACCACCTGTCGAAATGGCAGAAGACAAACCTATGAATGAGCTTCTCCAAGCACCCATCGAGGGTTACGGAGATGCCATTGTTGTCCCAGCCATTGTGGCTGATACCTTCGAGCTCAAAACCGGGTTACTTAATCTGGTAACCCAAAGCCAATTCTATGGTTTTGAGCGGGATGATCCTCATGCACACATTCGATGGTTCAACAAGATTGCATCAACCATCAAGTACAAGAATGTCCCACACGAAGCTATCAAGCTTCTTCTGTTCCCATTCTCTCTAGAGGGACAAGCCCGGAATTGGCTTGAGAAACAACCCCCTCGTTCCATTGAGACATGGGAAGATCTAGTTACCAAGTTTGTTAACGAGTTCTATCCTCCATCCCGAACTACAAGTCTTAAGAATGAGATAATGAAATTTTCTCAGAGATTTGATGAATCATTCGGGGAGGCATGGGATCGTTACAAAGAATTGCTCCGCAAGTGTCCACATCATGGTTTTACCGAGTTAATGCAAATGGATACTTTCTATAATGGTCTGAGACAAGCTGACCAAGACTCTCTGAATGCCTCCGCGGGAGGTAATTTCCTTAGCAAAACCACCAAAGAAGCCTTACAAATCATTGAAAACAAGTCCCAGGTCCGTCCTTTCCGCACTAAGACATATCAAAATCAGTCTAATGCTGGACCTTCTACTTCATCTCCTGTGAGTACATCTAGCACCGATGCTAAGATTGATAAACTCACAGATATTGTTCAGGCTTTGGTTCTTGCTAACCAAAAGAAAGTCACTTTTACTCAGACACCAACACATGGTGAAGTGAAGAAAGTTGAAGTTTGTGTCACTTGTGGTGGTCCTCATGCATACTACAACTGTACTGCCACCGATGGTAGTCCGTTTGAAGCAAATGCTATAGCCGGTACTTCAAATCAAGGAGGTAATCAATACCGTCCTCAGAATGAACCAAACTACCGTGCTAATACTTATCAGGCACCACCCGGTTTTAACCAGAATCCTAACCGGAATCAGAATCAACCTAGAATGAACCAAGGTTATCAAAACCAAGGTAATTTCTATCCTGGATCCAATCAAGGTTTCCAACAACAAGGGAACCTTCATCAAAACAATTTCAATCGAGGGAATCAATTTCATGGGAATGTGAATCCTAATCAAGGGAATTTTCAACAACAAGGTCATAATCAAAACATTCGACCTCAAAATTTCCCTCCTAATCCACCTCCCGTCATTACTCCTCCAGGACCATCATCTGATGAGTTACTGAAGCAGTTCATGAAATCCCAAGATGAGATGAACAGGTTGTTGGTCAGTCAGATTGCTGATCTCAAGAAGTCTTTAAATGATCAACCCTCGGGCTCAGGAAAACTTCCGAGCAACACGATCGCTAACCCGAGGGGCGATGCCAAGGCGATCACGACCAGAAGTGGTGTTTCATACAATGGACCCGCTATTCCTACTACCTCTTCTTCTTCTTCTCTTCCAAAGGTAGTGGAAAGTGAACCTCTGACTCACAATGGACCTACGACTCCAATGCCCCCTCCTCCTGTGGCAATGAGTCAAGTTACCAAGGCAACAAAGGACAAGGAACTTCCTATTGATAATGGAAGTACCACACACGTCATGCCTTCGGTAATCCATCCTCAAGTTGTCCAGAAACCCAAGTCTAATCCAGGAGTTGTTTTTGAACCACCTGTAGCTCCCGTTGAAAATATCAAATCCAAATCTTCTATTCCATATCCATCACGTTTGAATGAGCAAAAGCTCCGTGAAAAAGCTAGTCATCAAATGGACAAATTTTTCCAAATTTTCCAAGAATTACATTTTGACATAAGCTTTGCGGATGCTATCATGCTGATGCCCAAGTTTGCATCTACTCTCAAACACATGTTAAGCAACAAGGAAAAGCTGTTTGAAATGGCTAAAACTCCTCTTAACGAGAACTGCTCAGCAGTTATTCTGAAGAAGCTTCCAGAAAAGCTTGGAGATCCTGGAAAATTTCTCTTACCTTGTGTATTTCCAGGAATGGTTGAATGCTTTGCCCTAGCAGATCTTGGTGCAAGCATAAACCTTATGCCATATTCAGTGTGGAAGAAACTTTCTCTTCCGGAACTCACTCCTACATGCATGACTCTCGAGCTTGCAGATCGTACAATATCCCGTCCTCTTGGAATTGCCGAGGACGTATTTGTGAAAGTAGGAAAGTTCCATTTTCCAGCTGACTTCGTGGTTGTTGATTTTGATGCCGATCATCGGGTTCCTCTCATTGTTGGTCGAGGATTCCTGAGAACGGGCCGTGCTCTCATAGATGTATTTGAGCAAGAAATCACATTACGTGTTGGTAATGAAGCTGTCACTTTCAACCTTGACCAAACTTCGAGGTACTCCGCAAATTATGATTCTGAATCGGTTAACCGAATAGATATCATTGATGTTGCTTCTGAAGAGTACTCTCAAGAAATTCTTGGTTATGATCATAATTCTTCGAGTGATAATCTCACTCATTCATCTCAACCTATCATCGCCAATTCTACCCCTTCTCTCACCCCATTTGAGGAAAGTGACTTCATCTTAGAAGAGATTGAAGCCTACTTATCCAGTGATTCTGTTCCATGGGAAATTGATCACGCTCCAATTGACATTGAGGGAGACATACTTCTCATTGAGAAGTTGCTTAATGATGATCCATCATCCACCCCTCACTCTAGTGATTCAATTCCTAATGAGATTAATCAAAATGAGATTAATCTGGGAGGAGATTTTCTTCTTGAGAAGTTGTTAAATCATGACATTTCTTCTCCACTCCCTCCCATCAAACTTCATAACAAGGAAGTTAAGTCAGTTGAGAAAACTGAAGAATTTCCTGAGGTTGAGCTTAAGGACTTACCACCTCATCTCGAGTATGCATTTCTTGAAGGTAATGATAAATTACCCGTCATTATTGCTAGAGATTTGAGTAAAGATGAAAAAGCTGCTCTTATAAAAATCTTGAAGTCACACAAGCAAGCAATTGCTTGGAAACTCTCCGACATCAAAGGTATAAACCCTGAGTTTTGTACTCATAAACTCTTGATGGAGGATGACTTCAAGCCAGCAGTTCAACATCAGAGAAGAGTAAATCCAAAAATCCATGATGTTATCAAACAGGAGGTTATCAAACTTCTTGATGCAGGATTGATTTACCCAATCTCAGATAGTCCTTGGGTTAGCCCAATTCATTGTGTTCCGAAAAAGGGTGGCATAACTGTTGTCACAAATGAAGATAACGAGTTAATTCCAACTCGGCTGGTTACGGGATGGCGTGTTTGCATTGACTATCGTAAGTTGAATGACGCCACTCGTAAAGACCATTTTCCTCTACCCTTTATGGACCAAATGCTTGAGAGATTAGCAGGGAATGAATACTATTGTTTCCTTGATGGTTTCTCGGGGTACTTTCAGATTCCCATTGATCCAAAGGATCAAGATAAGACCACATTCACCTGTCCATACGGAACTTTTTCCTACAGACGTATGCCTTTTGGCTTATGTAATGCTCCTGGCACGTTCCAACGATGTATGATGGCCATTTTTCACGACATGATCGGGGAAACAATGGAGGTGTTTATGGATGACTTCTCGGTCATTGGGGATTCGTTTCAAACATGTCTCTCCCATCTAGATAAAATGCTCAAACGGTGTGAAGACACCAATCTTTGTCTAAACTGGGAGAAAAGCCACTTTATGGTCAAAGAAGGCATAGTCCTTGGCCATAAAATTTCAAAGAACGGGATTGAGGTAGATAGAGCAAAAGTCGATGTTATTGCTAAATTACCTCATCCTACTACCGTCAAAGGTATTAGGAGTTTTTTAGGTCATGCCGGTTTCTATCGTAGATTCATTCAAGATTTTTCTAAAATCGCCCGGCCAATGACCCATCTTCTTGAAAAGGATGCTCCTTTTATCTTCTCACCTGAGTGCATCATAGCTTTTGAAACATTGAAGAAAAAGCTTACTGAAGCACCCATTCTCGTTGCTCCCGACTGGGACTTGCCTTTTGAGCTCATGTGCGATGCAAGTGATTTTGCTATCGGCGCAGTCTTAGGGCAACGAAGAAACAAGCATTTTCAGCCTATTCACTACGCAAGTAAGACTATGACTGAAGCTCAAACTCATTACACCACCACAGAAAAAGAGCTATTAGCCGTGGTGTATGCATTTGAGAAGTTTCGGCCGTACTTAATCTTGACCAAATGTGTAGTGTATACGGATCACTCGGCTCTCAAATATCTCTTTGCAAAGCAAGATGCAAAGCCGAGATTACTCCGTTGGGTTCTCCTTCTCCAAGAATTTGATATTATCATACGTGATAAAAAAGGAGCTGAGAACCTGGCTGCTGATCATCTGTCCAGATTAGAAAACCCTCACCAAGATGTTTTCGAGAAAAAGGATATAAATGAAACATTTCCTCTCGAGACACTCAATGCGGTTTCTTTTCGTGGAAACTCTTCTACCCCATGGTTTGCTGACTTTGCAAATTACCATGCGGGTAACTTCATTGTGAAAGGGATGTCGACCCAGCAGAAGAACAAATTCTTCAAGGATGTTAAACACTATTTCTGGGACGACCCTTTCTTATTCAAAATCTGTGCGGATCAAGTCATCCGACGGTGTGTTTATGGACAAGAAGCTCTTGACATTCTTAAAGCTTGCCATGCTGGACCCACCGGGGGCCATCATAGTCCAAACTACACCGCCAAAAAGGTGTTTGATTCCGGGTTCTATTGGCCCACAATCTATAAAGATGCCCACGATTATGTCAAAACCTGTGACGCTTGTCAGCGTCATGGAAACATATCTCAAAGGAATGAAATGCCGCAAAATGCCATTCAAGTTTGTGAGATATTTGACATCTGGGGTATTGATTTTATGGGGCCATTTCCATCTTCTCGTGGTAACAAGTACATACTCGTAGCTGTTGACTATTTGTCAAAATGGGTTGAAGCAAAAGCTTTACCCACTAATGATGCCCGAGTTGTTGTGAAATTTTTGAAAGCTCTCTTTGCCAGGTTTGGAACTCCTCGTGCTATAATTAGTGATCGTGGTACACATTTTTGTAATGACCAATTTGATCGTGTCATGCAAAAGTATGGTGTTACCCACCGTCTATCTACTGCATACCACCCCCAAACAAGTGGGCAGGTGGAAGTTTCAAATCGTGGTATTAAAAGAATCCTTGAAAGGACAGTAGGTGAAAATCGTGCATCCTGGTCGGATAAACTGGATGACGCACTCTGGGCTTTTCGTACAGCTTACAAAACACCAATTGGGTGTACTCCATACAAGCTAGTGTACGGAAAAGCATGTCATCTTCCGATTGAACTAGAGCACAAGGCTTACTGGGCCTTAAAACATGCAAACTTCGATATACAGACAGCTGGTGATCACAGAAAAGTTCAAATGAATGAACTAAATGAACTTCGTGATCAAGCTTATGAGAACTCTTTAATTTACAAACAAAAGACAAAGAAGATTCATGACTCTAAAATCAAGAACCGCGTTTTCAACGTTGGTGATCGAGTCCTTCTTTTCAACTCTAGATTGAAGATTTTCTCGGGAAAGCTTAAGTCCCGCTGGTCTGGTCCATTTACTATCACTAAGGTTTATCCTTATGGTACCATTGAGTTATCTCAGCCTGATGGTCCAAATTTTAAAGTGAATGGTCATCGATTAAAGCATTACTTTGGAGAGGACATTCCACCTGTAGTTGTCCCGGATCTACAAACATTCCCCATGAACCAATGAATGCGGGGATCGAGTCAAGCTAATGACTCGGGAATCAAAAATAGTAGCACACACAATATGGATTTTCATCCATATTTCTGTCTTCTTATCCCCTTTCTACCACCCTAGTGTGGGGGAGTTTTTCCCACACTGTTGTATATATCAATCCAAAAAAAAAAAAAAAAAAAAAGTTTATATATCAAAAACAAAATAATGGCCGTAGTATTTCCCTTTTATGTTCTATGTTTCGGCATAACCGCCGGTACTTTGAATATTGAGGGCAATATTCATTTCTAAGTGTGGGGGGGAATTCTCACGAATTTCATCATGTAATTATTCCACCCAATTCCCCCGTTTTTGGCCAAAATTTTTTTTGGAGTAAGTGTTTTTCACTTACTCAGCAAATGGTAATCAGTCCACCATGTCTAACCCACATAAGGATTGGCTAATCCAGGAGCAAATGGCTCTTGGTAAAGATATCTCAAATCCGTTTATGGCTTGCAATTTGCCTAAAATTGTATGGTGTTCAACTCACCATATCTTTAAACTAGTGAAAAGTTGTCTAGCCCGCAAGTTTATGGCTTGTGGTAAAGGCAGTTGAAAATCCATAATTGGTAATCGACTCACCAAAGATAATATTGATAATTTATCTAAGAGTTGGCTAGTCCAGAAGCAAACGGCTTCTGGTAAAGACAAATCAAATCCGTTCACAGCTTATGATTTGCTCAAAATCATTTGGTTATCATTGTACCAAGGTTCTTACTTGAACTGAAACAATTGGCTACTCCAGAAGTAATGGCTTTTGGTAAAGAGATAAAATCCATTAAATTTTCTCAAATCATTGCTAGGGACTAGCAATATCTTAGTATGGGGGATTGATGAGTGTCTAAATACTCATCATTTTTATACTATTAGAATGCCAAAAACATCTGAAAACACTAAGAAACACATCAAAATGATAAAAATATCACAAACAAGTGTTTTATATGTTTTAAATGCAAAAACATCAAAATCTGGTGAAAAATGTATCAAGTTTGCATAATTGGCAGTTTTAGTCCCCCAAGTTTCAAAAGTTGTCAAAATCAGTCCCTGGTAATTCAAAAACTTGTAAAATATCATTTTAGGTCCATGAGATTCAAAAGTTGTCAAAACAAACCTTCAAAGTTTAAAAATCACAAATTGACAACTTTAGTCCTTTAACTTTGAAAATTGTCGAAAATAGTCCTTGGTTAATTTAAAAAGTGAAAATTATCAACTTTTAACCTTGTTCTATTAATAAATGGCAAAATAGGTCCTTATGATAAACTTTGGAGAAAATTACAAGTTTGGTCCTTATAGTTACTAAATTGGCAGTTTTAGTCCCTGGACATTTATAAAAATGGAAATTATCAACAAAGGTCCTTGTACTATTCTTACTTGGCAGTTTTAGTCCTTATGAAAGCTTTGGAAAATGTTCAAGATCAGCTCCTCAACTTTGGCTAAATTGCAAAGTTAGTCCTTGTGGTTACTTAGCTAATAAACCAAACGGATCCAATATTAAACACAACCTTGGCCCAATTCCAACCCTGGCCCAACATCCCAACCCGGTCAAATAAGGTCAAATACCCAAAAACCCGCCTACACTGTTTGTCTCCCTCACTCACCCCTGCATACCCAAAACCAGAGGTGGTTTTCTCACCACCACCTCACCCTTTCCACCTCATCCACCCTTTCCACCTCATCCCCCCTCCTACCAACTAGCCCACAAGCAGTTAATGCTTCCCCACCATAAACCTTCACTGTAGCACTCTCAAACCTGATTTTTGCTTTCCAAATCACCCTAAACCCATTCCTACTTCCCAACTTGTCCCCTACACCTCTACTATACTCCAAAGTTCTTTAATTGGTTTAAAACTGTCTCAAGCTACCTTATCTCAATTTTGGCGCCAAAAGTAAGTTTGATGGCTGAGATACATTTGACTGAATCAATGGTTGATATTGTTGATGGGATATGTTCAGAATCAAGTGGAGAGTTTCAGAAAAGCTATAAAGAAAGCAGAGGAGTCATGGAAGAAAATATCTAGAGTAATTTTAAATTTTAATGTCGTTTTAGTTTAACTTTCAAATTTCAGTGTTTGTTTAAGCTTCAAGCTTTGTATTTTATGTTCTCAAGTTGAAATAAAACTTTTGTAAGCAACCAATTTCAGTTTCAAGTCTTATCTCAAGTTATGCAATTTTCTTATTATTCAAAAAATCTCAATAAGTTGAAATGTTGTTAGAAACTGTTAGTTTGGACTCATAAGCCACATAAGCTCCTTATAAAGCTTATTAAAGCTTTTAGATACCTTAAAAGCAGTATTAGTATCCAAAACCAAAAATTCACAAAAATATCAAGAAAATAAAGAAAAAATAAAAAATTCATGGTGCAAGGTTCAAGAAGGCTGGAGCAGGGTATATAGTGGATGGCCTTGGGATTAGTGCTTCATGGGAAGCTTTAGGATGTGTTTTTATGCCTTGGTTCTCAGTTTTACATTGGAAACCAATTTGTAAGCATTTTTATCAATCTTGGAATTTCACTGTCTTATGTTGCTATAGTTGTTGTTTAAAGCTAATTTAGTCCTATTTAGTGATAATATCAGGTTTGAAATCATGTTCATGGTCTGAATCTTTGTTATCCTTTGAAAAACATCAAATCAGTTTCTAAAAGTATTGTTTGGATTTGTTGTGTTTACTGTGTTAATGGTTGTTTGTGTTATTGCTTGCACTTGTTTCCTGTCACACTAGTATTCAAGAACTCAAACAAACAATAAAAACAAGACCTTATTTGGTGAAAAGTCAAAATCACTCTTAATATCACATAGATTATTCACTGTTGGATTTCTAAATCTTATAATCATGGTTTTGTGTTAAGAAGTTGGTACACTTGTTCAAATCAGTATTTATACACCTTAATACATCAATATCAGTGTTTTAGATCAATCACAAGTTCATTAAAGTCAAACCTTCAGTTTTCTAAAAAAGTCAAAATGTGTCCTGTGAATCAGTGAGCCTATCAATTTCTCAAGCTCACACAGAGTTTATAAGTTAGCTTAATCCTGAGTGTTTTAACTTTTTGAGAAGCCAACCTAGCTGTCTCAAGGTTACAAGTTCCTATTTTCAATTTACAGCTTATTTAATAGCTTTTTGTTTAGCTTATTT
The DNA here is from genome assembly GCA_019973895.1 of Chrysanthemum seticuspe. NCBI lineage: Eukaryota > Viridiplantae > Streptophyta > Magnoliopsida > Asterales > Asteraceae > Chrysanthemum > Chrysanthemum seticuspe. The sequence continues at coordinate 263,542,558 of BPTQ01000008.1, read as the reverse complement.
GTCACACCATTTCAATACAGTGCCATGTGCACAGGTTTACATTCATCTTCAAGAGCTTTTAAAAAGCTTTCCAGTGTACCTTAGCTTATAAAATTTGTTTTTTTAGAAAGTAGACCAAGCCATCTCATTAATCCAAGCTTAATTTTGAAGTTTGTAGTTTTTTAGATAGGGCTGCATTTAGTTTCAATTTTTGTCCATTTTCTCAGCATTCACTGAATTTTAACTCAGTGGGTTTTCCAATTTTTAATGAGCTTCTCACAAGCTATTTAGTGAACCAAACAGTAAGTAATTTAACTTTTTGAATAGCTTAACTGGTCATTTAGTTGATTCAAGTCTTTGTTTTCATCTTATAGCTTATCTAAGTGCTTAATTTTTAGCTCAAAGGTGCCTAGTGATTAAACACAGTGTCCTGTGCAAACAGGTTTTCTAGTGCTTATTTGAGCTTATCTCAGAGCTTATTTGTCAATCTTTAAGCTTAATCAGTTTTCATATTAGCTTATTTCCATTATTTAGCTTATTTCCATTTTATACTTTGCTTATTTTTAGCTTAAAAGCCATTTTGGCTTACTCTTTAGCTTATTTCCATTTTGTTGCTACTGTTGAGAAAATAAGCTCATACTGAGCTTATTAATCTGTTTCATAAAAAGTTGTAGTGATTAAAAGTGCTTAATTTCTTGTGCTTAACAAGTTTGTGAAGAAAAAAGTCCAAAAATAAAAAGTTGCAAAAAAAGTGCCACTGCTGGGATTTGATCTCTGGCCACCCAGCTCACCACACCACACACGCACCAACTGCCCTAGGGACTTTTTCAGTTATCTTTTACACTATTAAATACATAACCCTTGTTTTCAGTTTAAGCCTATACGAGCTTAATTGCTTATTTACAGCTTATTCAATCTAGCTTTTTCAGTTTTTGTATTTTTTATAAATTTGTATTAGTATAAAGTATTTTTACAAAAAGTTTCAGATTTTTCTAATTAGTTTTAGTATTTTTAAACATTTAATTAGTGTTTAATAGTAATTAATTCATAATAAAAAATATAAAAGTCTAAAAAATATAAATCTTTTTTCTAAAATTTTCTTTTGTCATATAGTATGTAAGAAAATTAGTTTTACATTCATAGGCATTTTATTTCATAAAATTTACGTTTTATCTTGCGCTCCAGCGCCATTTTCGTAAATAACACTCGTTTTAGTTTTAAGTAACGTTTTTAAGTAATTTAAGTTTACGTTTCAAATAAAATAGTTTATTTAAGTAATTTTATTTTATAAAATCACAAAAACATCATTGTAAAAATAGTGATAGCGTTTATTTAATAGATTTTAACTTTTTAATTTTCTTAATTTGCATTTAAGTCGCTTTAATTTGTAGATTTTCTCTTTAGGTATAATTTTCCATCCAAAACCTTACTGATCACTATCTTTAGTGATCATTCTACCATCTGATTAAGTGTTTTAACACCAATTCATCCTCCGTGGGACTTAACGACCCAGGAATTCCCTATATTCCTCTGATCTTAATTGCATTAGTGTTTGAGCAGTTTTTAGTCTGTTAGACTTGACTGTTTAGCACCAATCAAATTTTGGCGCCGCTGCCGGGGAGGCTGTTAGCGTGTTTCTAGCATTTTCAGACCCGTACTTGCACATATACCACAGTTTGTAAAAAGTTTTCTGTAAAGTTAATATAAATCAAAAAGTTCATTAACACTTTTCCTAAAGTGTTAAAAACCCAAAAACAATATAAAACAACAAAACAATCGTAACGTTTTCTAGTTTGTGTTTCTTTTAAGGTGATTCTTAAAGAAATACGATTTGGTTAAACGGGACGATACCAAAAATATTTTCCAAAAGTTTTTACACCCCATCAGCACAAATCATACCTACGTCTTTTCACTGGTACTTAATATACATAAAAATCAACCACCGCAAATCAAGGCAGTGCACTACCTAACTGGGGGTGCGACCATAATAAGTTCCCGAACATCAGATTTAAAACTTGCCTTTGTGTCACTTGTGATTTGGTGTACCTTTTTCAAAGAAGCCAGTTCATTTGTGATTATTGGTTAAGTTCACTTGTGTTTTGCCTCATTTGTTTTGAAAATTGATTTTTATACATAGTGCATGCGCACTCGTTCTTCCAGTTCTACAAGTCCACTTTCTGAACTTGGAAACATTCCTCGCAGACGTAGAGGACGTTCAGCTCCTTCAGCCGTGACTGAGGAACGTCTACCACCACCACCACCTGTCGAAATGGCAGAAGACAAACCTATGAATGAGCTTCTCCAAGCACCCATCGAGGGTTACGGAGATGCCATTGTTGTCCCAGCCATTGTGGCTGATACCTTCGAGCTCAAAACCGGGTTACTTAATCTGGTAACCCAAAGCCAATTCTATGGTTTTGAGCGGGATGATCCTCATGCACACATTCGATGGTTCAACAAGATTGCATCAACCATCAAGTACAAGAATGTCCCACACGAAGCTATCAAGCTTCTTCTGTTCCCATTCTCTCTAGAGGGACAAGCCCGGAATTGGCTTGAGAAACAACCCCCTCGTTCCATTGAGACATGGGAAGATCTAGTTACCAAGTTTGTTAACGAGTTCTATCCTCCATCCCGAACTACAAGTCTTAAGAATGAGATAATGAAATTTTCTCAGAGATTTGATGAATCATTCGGGGAGGCATGGGATCGTTACAAAGAATTGCTCCGCAAGTGTCCACATCATGGTTTTACCGAGTTAATGCAAATGGATACTTTCTATAATGGTCTGAGACAAGCTGACCAAGACTCTCTGAATGCCTCCGCGGGAGGTAATTTCCTTAGCAAAACCACCAAAGAAGCCTTACAAATCATTGAAAACAAGTCCCAGGTCCGTCCTTTCCGCACTAAGACATATCAAAATCAGTCTAATGCTGGACCTTCTACTTCATCTCCTGTGAGTACATCTAGCACCGATGCTAAGATTGATAAACTCACAGATATTGTTCAGGCTTTGGTTCTTGCTAACCAAAAGAAAGTCACTTTTACTCAGACACCAACACATGGTGAAGTGAAGAAAGTTGAAGTTTGTGTCACTTGTGGTGGTCCTCATGCATACTACAACTGTACTGCCACCGATGGTAGTCCGTTTGAAGCAAATGCTATAGCCGGTACTTCAAATCAAGGAGGTAATCAATACCGTCCTCAGAATGAACCAAACTACCGTGCTAATACTTATCAGGCACCACCCGGTTTTAACCAGAATCCTAACCGGAATCAGAATCAACCTAGAATGAACCAAGGTTATCAAAACCAAGGTAATTTCTATCCTGGATCCAATCAAGGTTTCCAACAACAAGGGAACCTTCATCAAAACAATTTCAATCGAGGGAATCAATTTCATGGGAATGTGAATCCTAATCAAGGGAATTTTCAACAACAAGGTCATAATCAAAACATTCGACCTCAAAATTTCCCTCCTAATCCACCTCCCGTCATTACTCCTCCAGGACCATCATCTGATGAGTTACTGAAGCAGTTCATGAAATCCCAAGATGAGATGAACAGGTTGTTGGTCAGTCAGATTGCTGATCTCAAGAAGTCTTTAAATGATCAACCCTCGGGCTCAGGAAAACTTCCGAGCAACACGATCGCTAACCCGAGGGGCGATGCCAAGGCGATCACGACCAGAAGTGGTGTTTCATACAATGGACCCGCTATTCCTACTACCTCTTCTTCTTCTTCTCTTCCAAAGGTAGTGGAAAGTGAACCTCTGACTCACAATGGACCTACGACTCCAATGCCCCCTCCTCATGTGGCAATGAGTCAAGTTACCAAGGCAACAAAGGACAAGGAACTTCCTATTGATAATGGAAGTACCACACACGTCATGCCTTCGGTAATCCATCCTCAAGTTGTCCAGAAACCCAAGTCTAATCCAGGAGTTGTTTTTGAACCACCTGTAGCTCCCGTTGAAAATATCAAATCCAAATCTTCTATTCCATATCCATCACGTTTGAATGAGCAAAAGCTCCGTGAAAAAGCTAGTCATCAAATGGACAAATTTTTCCAAATTTTCCAAGAATTACATTTTGACATAAGCTTTGCGGATGCTATCATGCTGATGCCCAAGTTTGCATCTACTCTCAAACACATGTTAAGCAACAAGGAAAAGCTGTTTGAAATGGCTAAAACTCCTCTTAACGAGAACTGCTCAGTAGTTATTCTGAAGAAGCTTCCAGAAAAGCTTGGAGATCCTGGAAAATTTCTCTTACCTTGTGTATTTCCAGGAATGGTTGAATGCTTTGCCCTAGCAGATCTTGGTGCAAGCATAAACCTTATGCCATATTCAGTGTGGAAGAAACTTTCTCTTCCGGAACTCACTCCTACATGCATGACTCTCGAGCTTGCAGATCGTACAATATCCCGTCCTCTTGGCATTGCCGAGGACGTATTTGTGAAAGTAGGAAAGTTCCATTTTCCAGCTGACTTCGTGGTTGTTGATTTTGATGCCGATCATCGGGTTCCTCTCATTGTTGGTCGAGGATTCCTGAGAACGGGCCGTGCTCTCATAGATGTATTTGAGCAAGAAATCACATTACGTGTTGGTAATGAAGCTGTCACTTTCAACCTTGACCAAACTTCGAGGTACTCCGCAAATTATGATTCTGAATCGGTTAACCGAATAGATATCATTGATGTTGCTTCTGAAGAGTACTCTCAAGAAATTCTTGGTTATGATCATAATTCTTCGAGTGATAATCTCACTCATTCATCTCAACCTATCATCGCCAATTCTACCCCTTCTCTCACCCCATTTGAGGAAAGTGACTTCATCTTAGAAGAGATTGAAGCCTACTTATCCAGTGATTCTGTTCCATGGGAAATTGATCACGCTCCAATTGACATTGAGGGAGACATACTTCTCATTGAGAAGTTGCTTAATGATGATCCATCATCCACCCCTCACTCTAGTGATTCAATTCCTAATGAGATTAATCAAAATGAGATTAATCTGGGAGGAGATTTTCTTCTTGAGAAGTTGTTAAATCATGACATTTCTTCTCCACTCCCTCCCATCAAACTTCATAACAAGGAAGTTAAGTCAGTTGAGAAAACTGAAGAATTTCCTGAGGTTGAGCTTAAGGACTTACCACCTCATCTCGAGTATGCATTTCTTGAAGGTAATGATAAATTACCCGTCATTATTGCTAGAGATTTGAGTAAAGATGAAAAAGCTGCTCTTATAAAAATCTTGAAGTCACACAAGCAAGCAATTGCTTGGAAACTCTCCGACATCAAAGGTATAAACCCTGAGTTTTGTACTCATAAAATCTTGATGGAGGATGACTTCAAGCCAGCAGTTCAACATCAGAGAAGAGTAAATCCAAAAATCCATGATGTTATCAAACAGGAGGTTATCAAACTTCTTGATGCAGGATTGATTTACCCAATCTCAGATAGTCCTTGGGTTAGCCCAATTCATTGTGTTCCGAAAAAGGGTGGCATAACTGTTGTCACAAATGAAGATAACGAGTTAATTCCAACTCGGCTGGTTACGGGATGGCGTGTTTGCATTGACTATCGTAAGTTGAATGACGCCACTCGTAAAGACCATTTTCCTCTACCCTTTATGGACCAAATGCTTGAGAGATTAGCAGGGAATGAATACTATTGTTTCCTTGATGGTTTCTCGGGGTACTTTCAGATTCCCATTGATCCAAAGGATCAAGATAAGACCACATTCACATGTCCATACGGAACTTTTGCCTACAGACGTATGCCTTTTGGCTTATGTAATGCTCCTGGCACGTTCCAACGATGTATGATGGCCATTTTTCACGACATGATCGGGGAAACAATGGAGGTGTTTATGGATGACTTCTCGGTCATTGGGGATTCGTTTCAAACATGTCTCTCCCATCTAGATAAAATGCTCAAACGGTGTGAAGACACCAATCTTTGTCTAAACTGGGAGAAAAGCCACTTTATGGTCAAAGAAGGCATAGTCCTTGGCCATAAAATTTCAAAGAACGGGATTGAGGTAGATAGAGCAAAAGTCGATGTTATTGCTAAATTACCTCATCCTACTACCGTCAAAGGTATTAGGAGTTTTTTAGGTCATGCCGGTTTCTATCGTAGATTCATTCAAGATTTTTCTAAAATCGCCCGGCCAATGACCCATCTTCTTGAAAAGGATGCTCCTTTTATCTTCTCACCTGAGTGCATCATAGCTTTTGAAACATTGAAGAAAAAGCTTACTGAAGCACCCATTCTCGTTGCTCCCGACTGGGACTTGCCTTTTGAGCTCATGTGCGATGCAAGTGATTTTGCTATCGGCGCAGTCTTAGGGCAACGAAGAAACAAGCATTTTCAGCCTATTCACTACGCAAGTAAGACTATGACTGAAGCTCAAACTCATTACACCACCACAGAAAAAGAGCTATTAGCCGTGGTGTATGCATTTGAGAAGTTTCGGCCGTACTTAATCTTGACCAAATGTGTAGTGTATACGGATCACTCGGCTCTCAAATATCTCTTTGCAAAGCAAGATGCAAAGCCGAGATTACTCCGTTGGGTTCTCCTTCTCCAAGAATTTGATATTATCATACGTGATAAAAAAGGAGCTGAGAACCTGGCTGCTGATCATCTGTCCAGATTAGAAAACCCTCACCAAGATGTTTTCGAGAAAAAGGATATAAATGAAACATTTCCTCTCGAGACACTCAATGCGGTTTCTTTTCGTGGAAACTCTTCTACCCCATGGTTTGCTGACTTTGCAAATTACCATGCGGGTAACTTCATTGTGAAAGGGATGTCGACCCAGCAGAAGAACAAATTCTTCAAGGATGTTAAACACTATTTCTGGGACGACCCTTTCTTATTCAAAATCTGTGCGGATCAAGTCATCCGACGGTGTGTTTATGGACAAGAAGCTCTTGACATTCTTAAAGCTTGCCATGCTGGACCCACCGGGGGCCATCATAGTCCAAACTACACCGCCAAAAAGGTGTTTGATTCCGGGTTCTATTGGCCCACAATCTATAAAGATGCCCACGATTATGTCAAAACCTGTGACGCTTGTCAGCGTCATGGAAACATATCTCAAAGGAATGAAATGCCGCAAAATGCCATTCAAGTTTGTGAGATATTTGACATATGGGGTATTGATTTTATGGGGCCATTTCCATCTTCTCGTGGTAACAAGTACATACTCGTAGCTGTTGACTATTTGTCAAAATGGGTTGAAGCAAAAGCTTTACCCACTAATGATGCCCGAGTTGTTGTGAAATTTTTGAAAGCTCTCTTTGCCAGGTTTGGAACTCCTCGTGCTATAATTAGTGATCGTGGTACACATTTTTGTAATGACCAATTTGATCGTGTCATGCAAAAGTATGGTGTTACCCACCGTCTATCTACTGCATACCACCCCCAAACAAGTGGGCAGGTGGAAGTTTCAAATCGTGGTATTAAAAGAATCCTTGAAAGGACAGTAGGTGAAAATCGTGCATCCTGGTCGGATAAACTGGATGACGCACTCTGGGCTTTTCGTACAGCTTACAAAACACCAATTGGGTGTACTCCATACAAGCTAGTGTACGGAAAAGCATGTCATCTTCCGATTGAACTAGAGCACAAGGCTTACTGGGCCTTAAAACATGCAAACTTCGATATACAGACAGCTGGTGATCACAGAAAAGTTCAAATGAATGAACTAAATGAACTTCGTGATCAAGCTTATGAGAACTCTTTAATTTACAAACAAAAGACAAAGAAGATTCATGACTCTAAAATCAAGAACCGCGTTTTCAACGTTGGTGATCGAGTCCTTCTTTTCAACTCTAGATTGAAGATTTTCTCGGGAAAGCTTAAGTCCCGCTGGTCTGGTCCATTTACTATCACTAAGGTTTATCCTTATGGTACCATTGAGTTATCTCAGCCTGATGGTCCAAATTTTAAAGTGAATGCGGGGATCGAGTCAAGCTAATGACTCGGGAATCAAAAATAGTAGCACACACAATATGGATTTTCATCCATATTTCTGTCTTCTTATCCCCTTTCTACCACCCTAGTGTGGGGGAGTTTTTCCCACACTGTTGTATATATCAATCCAAAAAAAAAAAAAAAAAAAGTTTATATATCAAAAACAAAATAATGGCCGTAGTATTTCCCTTTTATGTTCTATGTTTCGGCATAACCGCCGGTACTTTGAATATTGAGGGCAATATTCATTTCTAAGTGTGGGGGGGAATTCTCACGAATTTCATCATGTAATTATTCCACCCAATTCCCCCGTTTTTGGCCAAATTTTTTTTTGGAGTAAGTGTTTTTCACTTACTCAGCAAATGGTAATCAGTCCACCATGTCTAACCCACATAAGGATTGGCTAATCCAGGAGCAAACGGCTCTTGGTAAAGATATCTCAAATCCGTTTATGGCTTGCAATTTGCCTAAAATTGTATGGTGTTCAACTCACCATATCTTTAAACTAGTGAAAAGTTGGCTAGCCCGCAAGTTTATGGCTTGTGGTAAAGGCAGTTGAAAATCCATAATTGGTAATCGACTCACCAAAGATAATATTGATAATTTATCTAAGAGTTGGCTAGTCCAGAAGCAAACGGCTTCTGGTAAAGACAAATCAAATCCGTTCACAGCTTATGATTTGCTCAAAATCATTTGGTTATCATTGTACCAAGGTTCTTACTTGAACTGAAACAATTGGCTACTCCAGAAGTAATGGCTTTTGGTAAAGAGATAAAATCCATTAAATTTTCTCAAATCATTGCTAGGGACTAGCAATATCTTAGTATGGGGGATTGATGAGTGTCTAAATACTCATCATTTTTATACTATTAGAATGCCAAAAACATCTGAAAACACTAAGAAACACATCAAAATGATAAAAATATCACAAACAAGTGTTTTATATGTTTTAAATGCAAAAACATCAAAATCTGGTGAAAAATGTATCAAGTTTGCATAATTGGCAGTTTTAGTCCCCCAAGTTTCAAAAGTTGTCAAAATCAGTCCCTGGTAATTCAAAAACTTGTAAAATATCATTTTAGGTCCATGAGATTCAAAAGTTGTCAAAACAAACCTTCAAAGTTTAAAAATCACAAATTGACAACTTTAGTCCTTTAACTTTGAAAATTGTCGAAAATAGTCCTTGGTTAATTTAAAAAGTGAAAATTATCAACTTTTAACCTTGTTCTATTAATAAATGGCAAAATAGGTCCTTATGATAAACTTTGGAGAAAATTACAAGTTTGGTCCTTATAGTTACTAAATTGGCAGTTTTAGTCCCTGGACATTTATAAAAATGGAAATTATCAACAAAGGTCCTTGTACTATTCTTACTTGGCAGTTTTAGTCCTTATGAAAGCTTTGGAAAATGTTCAAGATCAGCTCCTCAACTTTGGCTAAATTGCAAAGTTAGTCCTTGTGGTTACTTAGCTAATAAACCAAACGGATCCAATATTAAACACAACCTTGGCCCAATTCCAACCCTGGCCCAACATCCCAACCCGGTCAAATAAGGTCAAATACCCAAAAACCCGCCTACACTGTTTGTCTCCCTCACTCACCCCTGCATACCCAAAACCAGAGGTGGTTTTCTCACCACCACCTCACCCTTTCCACCTCATCCACCCTTTCCACCTCATCCCCCCTCCTACCAACTAGCCCACAAGCAGTTAATGCTTCCCCACCATAAACCTTCACTGTAGCACTCTCAAACCTGATTTTTGCTTTCCAAATCACCCTAAACCCATTCCTACTTCCCAACTTGTCCCCTACACCTCTACTATACTCCAAAGTTCTTTAATTGGTTTAAAACTGTCTCAAGCTACCTTATCTCAATTTTGGCGCCAAAAGTAAGTTTGATGGCTGAGATACATTTGACTGAATCAATGGTTGATATTGTTGATGGGATATGTTCAGAATCAAGTGGAGAGTTTCAGAAAAGCTATAAAGAAAGCAGAGGAGTCATGGAAGAAAATATCTAGAGTAATTTTAAATTTTAATGTCGTTTTAGTTTAACTTTCAAATTTCAGTGTTTGTTTAAGCTTCAAGCTTTGTATTTTATGTTCTCAAGTTGAAATAAAACTTTTGTAAGCAACCAATTTCAGTTTCAAGTCTTATATCAAGTTATGCAATTTTCTTATTATTCAAAAAATCTCAATAAGTTGAAATGTTGTTAGAAACTGTTAGTTTGGACTCATAAGCCACATAAGCTCCTTATAAAGCTTATTAAAGCTTTTAGATACCTTAAAAGCAGTATTAGTATCCAAAACCAAAAATTCACAAAAATATCAAGAAAATAAAGAAAAAATAAAAAATTCATGGTGCAAGGTTCAAGAAGGCTGGAGCAGGGTATATAGTGGATGGCCTTGGGATTAGTGCTTCATGGGAAGCTTTAGGATGTGTTTTTATGCCTTGGTTCTCAGTTTTACATTGGAAACCAATTTGTAAGCATTTTTATCAATCTTGGAATTTCACTGTCTTATGTTGCTATAGTTGTTGTTTAAAGCTAATTTAGTCCTATTTAGTGATAATATCAGGTTTGAAATCATGTTCATGGTCTGAATCTTTGTTATCCTTTGAAAAACATCAAATCAGTTTCTAAAAGTATTGTTTGGATTTGTTGTGTTTACTGTGTTAATGGTTGTTTGTGTTATTGCTTGCACTTGTTTCCTGTCACACTAGTATTCAAGAACTCAAACAAACAATAAAAACAAGACCTTATTTGGTGAAAAGTCAAAATCACTCTTAATATCACATAGATTATTCACTGTTGGATTTCTAAATCTTATAATCATGGTTTTGTGTTAAGAAGTTGGTACACTTGTTCAAATCAGTATTTATACACCTTAATACATCAATATCAGTGTTTTAGATCAATCACAAGTTCATTAAAGTCAAACCTTCAGTTTTCTAAAAAAGTCAAAATGTGTCCTGTGAATCAGTGAGCCTATCAATTTCTCAAGCTCACACAGAGTTTATAAGTTAGCTTAATCCTGAGTGTTTTAACTTTTTGAGAAGCCAACCTAGCTGTCTCAAGGTTACAAGTTCCTATTTTCAATTTACAGCTTATTTAATAGCTTTTTGTTTAGCTTATTTGTCACACCATTTCAATACAGTGCCCTGTGCACAGGTTTACATTCATCTTCAAGAGCTTGTAAAAAGCTTTCCAGTGTACCTTAGCTTATAAAATTTGTTTTTTTAGAAAGTAGACCAAGCCATCTCATTAATCCAAGCTTAATTTTGAAGTTTGTAGTTTTTTAGATAGGGCTGCATTTAGTTTCTATTTTTGTCCATTTTCTCAGCATTCACTGAATTTTAACTCAGTGGGTTTTCCAATTTTTAATGAGCTTCTCACAAGCTATCTAGTGAACCAAACAGTAAGTAATTTAACTTTTTGTATAGCTTAACTGGTCATTTAGTTGATTCAAGTCTTTGTTTTCATCTTATAGCTTATCTAAGTGCTTAATTTTTAGCTCAAAGGTGCCTAGTGATTAAACACAGTGTCCTGTGCAAACAGGTTTTCTAGTGCTTATTTGAGCTTATCTCAGAGCTTATTTGTCAATCTTTAAGCTTAATCAGTTTTCATATTAGCTTATTTCCATTATTTAGCTTATTTCCATTTTATACTTTGCTTATTTTTAGCTTAAAAGCCATTTTGGCTTACTCTTTAGCTTATTTCCATTTTGTTGCTACTGTTGAGAAAATAAGCTCATACTGAGCTTATTAATCTGTTTCATAAAAAGTTGTAGTGATTAAAAGTGCTTAATTTCTTGTGCTTAACAAGTTTGTGAAGAAAAAAGTCCAAAAATAAAAAGTTGCAAAAAAAGTGCCACTGCTGGGATTTGATCTCTGGCCACCCAGCTCACCACACCACACACGCACCAACTGCCCTAGGGACTTTTTCAGTTATCTTTTACACTATTAAATACATAACCCTTGTTTTCAGTTTAAGCCTATACGAGCTTAATTGCTTATTTACAGCTTATTCAATCTAGCTTTTTCAGTTTTTGTATTTTTTATAAATTTGTATTAGTATAAAGTATTTTTACAAAAAGTTTCAGATTTTTCTAATTAGTTTTAGTATTTTTAAACATTTAATTAGTGTTTAATAGTAATTAATTCATAATAAAAAATATAAAAGTCTAAAAAATATAAATCTTTTTTCTAAAATTTTCTTTTGTCATATAGTATGTAAGAAAATTAGTTTTACATTCATAGGCCTTTTATTTCATAAAATTTACGTTTTATCTTGCGCTCCAGTGCCATTTTCGTAAATAACACTCGTTTTAGTTTTAAGTAACGTTTTTAAGTAATTTAAGTTTACGTTTCAAATAAAATAGTTTATTTAAGTAATTTTATTTTATAAAATCACAAAAACATCATTGTAAAAATAGTGATAGCGTTTATTTAATAGATTTTAACTTTTTAATTTTCTTAATTTGCATTTAAGTAGCTTTAATTTGTAGATTTTCTCTTTAGGTATAATTTTCCATCCAAAACCTTACTGATCACTATCCTTAGTGATCATTCTACCATCTGATTAAGTGTTTTAACACCAATTCATCCTCCGTGGGACTTAACGACCCAGGAATTCCCTATATTCCTCTGATCTTAATTGCATTAGTGTTTGAGCAGTTTTTAGTCTGTTAGACTTGACTGTTTAGCACCAATCAATTAGCTAAGAAGTTGTTTTGGAAAATTAGTTTGAGATTACCACTCTTGATTACTTTTTTCGTTGATTATAGGCAGTAGTGAAAGAAAGAATTACGACTGCATTAGTTAGAAACTAGAAGTTTTTGTTTGGTTCATAAAATAGTAGAATAACTTTTTTCGAAATATGAACTATATGCTAAAATTGAACATGTATGTTATGTGCCTAAATCTTCTCATATGTGACATGTATGTCAATGTCTATTTAGCTTAAGTATTCATAGTATACGATTTATTTGTTGAAGTAAGAGACCGATGAGCAATTTTAACCAATTTGTTGTAGTAAGAGACTGTTTTTGTCTATATGTATGGTTACATAACTAGTCGAATTTGTATATAGTACTAGTTATTCGTGTTTCATGGATTAGCATAACTAGAAATTTTGAAAATATGAACATGTATGTAAGTAAGCACCATTTGTTTTCATGTAACTTGTGTTCTGTTCTACTAGAGCATATATGGACAAGTCTTGGATGAACATAGTTAATAGGTCGAGCGACCCTAGATATGAATTGGGGGTGATGAAATTTCTTGATTTTGCATATCGTAACAAAGACAGTCGTTTAGAAATTCCGCGTCCTTGCAAAATTTGCCACAATTTTCTTCCTAAAAAAAGACATTGTATATTCGCATTTGATGCAAAAGGGAATTTATCTTGATTATATAAGGTTGAAAGAACATGGTGAGGCTTCTGATGGTGAAGATGATGTAGATGATGGTGAAGATGATACATTAATAGATGAGAGTGATGGTGATATGAGCGATAATGACCTTGGTGATATGTTAGATGATATAGGGCAAAGTACATGGGGCGATAATTGGAAAACTAGTGGTGAATCTGAACATAGGATTGACAAAGATTTAGAAGCTCTTCATAGGTTATTGGATGATTCTCACGAAGCACTTTATTTAGGATGTCCAACTTACTCGAAATTTTCTTTTGTTGTTACTATTTTACATTTGAAAACAACGAGTGGCTGGTCCAACGAATCCTTTGATATATTGCTTGGTGTATTTAGGAAAGCTTTTCCAACTCCATCCTTAGTTCCAAGGAACTTTTATAAAGCAAAAAATACATATGTGATTTAGGGTTTGGGGGACAAAAGATTCATGTTTATGTCAATGGTTGTGTTCTTTATCGAAAGATGTATGCTTTGCTTACCCACTGTCCAAATGAGGTTTGCAAAGAGCCTTGATTTGTAAAGGAATCGAAGGTACCACAAAAGGTGCTTCGATACTTTCTTCTCAATCCTAGGCTTCAAAGGTTGTTCATAAATGAGTCAGCTGCTTTAGATATGAGGTGGCATCAAGAGAAACGAGTTAATGATGAAAATATGGTTAGACATCCTGCAGATAGTGAGGCTTGGAAACACCTTGATAGGAAATATCCTTCATTTGCCAATGATCCAAGAAGTATATGTTTAGGGTTGGCGATCGATGGATTTAATCCGTTTGGTAACTTGAGTAGTTCCTGGAGCATATGGTCTGTATTTATTGTCCCATATAATTTGCTCCCTTGGAAATGTATGAAAGACTCGTACATGTTTATGTCATTATTGATTCCAGGTCCCAAAAGTCCTGGCATCAATATTGATGTGTATTTACAACCTCTTATCAAAGATCTTAAGGAGTTATGGAAAGGTGTTGATGCTTATGATGCACATAAAAAAGAACATTTTACACTTCGTGCAGCTCTTTTGTGGACTATAAATGATTTTCCAGCCTATAGTATGCTTTCTGGATGGAGTGTCAAGGGTTACGATGCTTGTCCAACATGTATGAGTGAAACATCATCTCATTACTTGACTCATAGTAGAAAAATCTGTTACCTGAGCCATAGAAGATTTTTGTCATCCTCAAATAGATGGAGAAAGGATAAAACTAGTTCTTATGAGGGTGTTGATACACGGGAACCAATCACACCTAAGTCTAGACGTGAAATTTTGCATGATATTAATTGTACAATAAGTGACCCGTACCGATTTGTTAAGACGAGAAAGCGTAAGTATTTAGAGGACAAGCATGGGTGGAATAAAAGAGTATATTCTTTAAGCTTGAATATTGGAAAGAATTGAAACTTAGACACAACCTAGATATAATGTTGTCAAAATGTTGCGGAGAGTTTGACAGCCACATTATTCAACATTAAGGGAAAGACTAAAGACACATGGAAATCTCGTAAAGATTTGATGGATTTGGGGTTAAAGAAGAGTTTACATCTAGAGAAATATGGGGAGTCATTCAAAATTCCTATGGGTTGCTACCACTTTACAAAGAATGAGAAACAAAAAGTGCTACACTTTCTAGAGTCACTCAAGTTTCCTGATGGATTTTCTTTGAATGTTTCGAGATGCGTAAAAGAGGGGGAATTTCAATTGTCTCGCATGAAAAGTAGCGACTTTTACGTCTTCATCCAACGAGTCTTACCATTATCAATCAGGGGTTGCTTGACAAAAGAAGTTCGGGTTGTGTTATACGAGCTAAGTGAGTTTATTCAAAGATTATGTGGGCGAACTACGTATTTAGATGTTCTTGAGAAGCAAGAAGAGAAGATTGTTGTCATATTGTATAAGTTGGAGAGGCTATTACGTCTCTCGTTCTTTGACATCATGATACATCTTTTGATTCATTTGCCATATGAAGCGAAGATAGCAGGTCCACCTCAGTATCGATAGATGTTCCCATTTGAGAGGTAATCATATCTTTATAATGTTTTGATTTACTTAGCTAATGTTCATGACACTAACTAGCTCTTATTTCAGGAAAATACGTATTTTAAAGGGGTGTGTTAAAATCAAAGCTCGTCCGGAAGGGTGTATTGCTGAGAGATATATAGATAACGAATGCATAACTTTTTGCTCTATGTATATGAATGATGTTGATACTGTCTTCAACAAGGCTGAGCGCAACAATGAAATGATGAAGAGTAGTGGTAAACTTTCAGTTTTTTCATGCAAAGGGGAAGATTCATGCATACATTTTAAATAATTGTCATGAAATGGAAGGCCTAATAAAGTAAATGCACTCCTCATAAGCATTTTCCTTTTTTTTTTTTTTTTTTTTTTTTTTTTTTTTTTTTTTTTTTTTTAAGAACGTTGCTTAGTTTACTTTCTAATAAAGTGAACATAAAAGTGAACTTGAAGAAAGTAGCCTAACAAAATGAATGAACTTCATGGCAAGCAATTTGCTCTATGGCTTCAAGAAGTGTAAGAACTACAATTGACATTTGTTATTTATATAAAGAAAGTAATTTAGGAATATAAACCTTGTGATAAAAAATAAACTATGTTTTGTTGTGTGTTTAGGCGGATACACATCTACAATCATATACATCAGAAGTTCGGGTCTTGTCACGTGGACCATCAAAATCTGTTAATCAATACAACGAATGTATGGTGAATGGGTATAAGTTCCACACCCAAAGTCGGAATTATAATAGTAAAAGTCAAAACAGTGGTGTTGTAGTATATAGTGATCATGCGACAAATCTTATTGATTATTATGGGAAGTTACAAGAAGTATTAGAGGTCGAATACTTGGGACAAAATAAAAGAGTGCTAGTATTTAAATGTGAGTAGTTTAAGGTTGCTGATTAGAATGTGTAGGATATTAGTTTTCACATACACATCAAACCATAACACAAAGTGGCGTATGAATGGAGTTCTAGAGAGAGAAATTTAGAGGTTTAGGGAACTTAGTGAGAGAAAGTGAAAGATATTATTATGAGCTCCAACTCTCTACATTGGGAGGTAGAGAGTATTTATAGTCTTACATAAATCGCCACACATCGGGCTGTGGATCAGGCATACAGTGAGTAAAGACCCGTCCGTCCTCCACGGTGTTACTTAACTAAATACTACTTAACATAAAAGAACTACGACTACGAGCTTTCTAACGATTACATATACTTGAGGTGACCGACTCTTTAATACCTGGAATTTCTAATTCCTAACAATCTCCCCCTAAGGGAGGTCTCCTCAATCAT
Organism: Chrysanthemum seticuspe; assembly: GCA_019973895.1. NCBI lineage: Eukaryota > Viridiplantae > Streptophyta > Magnoliopsida > Asterales > Asteraceae > Chrysanthemum > Chrysanthemum seticuspe. The sequence continues at coordinate 263,525,862 of BPTQ01000008.1, read as the reverse complement.
ATACCAAAATTACATAGAATACAAATAGATATTACATTAAAAATTGTTCTTGCATTCTTGATGTAGTCCTTTGCTCCTAAGCTCGTAGTCATTGATTCTTCACATTGCATGTTTGGTTACTCCAAGTGGAGGTCTTTTACTGATCCACGTGATAATAATTTTGAGCCAGCTTTTGAGATCATCAGCGATCATAAATCTCTGAGACATCCATTGTGGTGTTGGTATTATGTGATGTTGTGACTTTCGGACCGACATGCTCACATTCTGGATCATGATATCTTCTCATCAGAGTAGCGAAAGCTTTTGTTGATTCATGATATTGGCAGCAGCGTAGCAGAAGCATGGAGTGAAAATATCAGAGTCATTGATGCACTAATCATGATTTCTTTTGAGATGAATGTGATAAGTGAGCATGCGGCTATGGATTGACTGCTTCATTCTGATCAGCTGCAAACGTCGGGTGTACCTGCATACAACAGTTAGCAATAAATAGCACGAAAGTGTCTTTGATCACTTTCGTTGAATTGAGGTACACGGCCCACGGTTCCCCGTTGATCAGTACATGTACTGCCTGTGATCAGGTATAATTCCGAAGAATTTCCTTGACAGGGTTTCGCAGCTGCTCTAGCTGTTCTCAAACCGGAACATCTCAAAGAAGACAACACGGAGTAAGTGAACCAGCGAATTTAAAGTCCACTGATTGATGAAAAGAGATTTGAAAAACAATCGTGTATTGCTCAATAGAAATTGTTTTTGCAATACAACGAAGGTTTTATTGAAAATCAATTATCAATCATAAAAACACCTTTTGGTTTGAAAAATGAGTACACGGTCAATGTGCTAAAGAAAAGAGTTGTTAAGCACAAAGACCGGTTTTTCAAAGGTATCCGTCAATCCATAACCTGAACCAGGATTGATTCAAGAGATTGAATCGCCCCATTGTTTCTGTTCAGTTGTCACATGGTTGATCTATATAATAGATCTCACATGCCACCTACCAGGAGCTTGTTTGATGTTGGCTCCAGAAGGCTTTCCATCTTCATTGTGAATATGTAAACACATCACTCAGATGTTCTGGCAATACCACAAGGATAATGCGTAGGACTCAAGATATAATCTCTCTTTCCACATTGTGTGAAACAGAGAGTCTTCATTGAAAGTGTCCTAATGAGATTTATTGATGATCTCGTGGCTCTAGACTCAATTTTGTGCATATTTGGATCCTGTGCCGGAGACTAGGGAGAGGGTCTCCTTCTTCAATATCAACAATCTCTAAGAGAAAGTCGATAGATAATGTCGGTTCCCCGTGAGAATGAAACAAGTCCTTTTAAGAGGAACTTGAGTGGTTTGGAAAGTTGAAGTGTAGTGCGTCACTGGGTCCATGACATCTTGTCTTCAATACCGATGTTACCATCAGTAGCATATGAATTGAACCCGGTTTCTGCCCTAAGGTTGAATAAATGGAGGGCTATTTGTTTTTACCCTTTCCTCATTCAATTCTTTTTAATTCTTCAACCCCTTCAGTGCTTACCGAGACTTCATAGCTAGAACCTTGTTGGGTTTATTCCAGTACTAGCTCAGTCTTAGTCCGCACTCTTCCCATATCTCATTTTTTTCTCTTTTTATCATCATACCTAAGGACTTTTACACTAACTAGTGGATTGTCCCTGGGTAGATCCCTCCGGTTCTGGCGGATCATGGGAATCAATACCTAACCTTATCATCCTTATATTACCGTACATAAAGTAAAGTTGGTCGGTCTATTTGGTATTGTTCATCTTCCATATGGAACCAATTGAAAATCAATCCAGATACTTGTGATATATTATCAAGACATTTTGCACCTGAATTGTTTTTGATATTTTTAGAACAAGTGCTCCCCCTCAACATGTGCATCAAATGTTTGAAATCGTTTTGCACACGGAGGCAAGAGGAAGAATTTACTTCTTTGATTACCTTTTTCTAAAAGATATCAACATCACTTCCCTGATCAAATCAAGAAGATAAAGCATTTCCAGGAAGGATGAGGTTTTCATAAGTTTGCTCCCCCTCAATATGTGCCTCGAGATTTGAAAAGAGTTTTGCACATACTAGAGGGAACCTGCACATTGAGATCACGTTTCAAATCATAGGTTTTAAGATAGATGCTCCCCCTCAACATGTGCATGGAAAATTTGAAATCGTTTGTCACATGTGTGAAGGATAGCATGTACATCCTTATGAAACCATTTACCGAATTATCAATTTAAATCCAATTTAAATCACACATTCTCCCCCGATCACAATTATCAAATCATTTGAGATTTGTGATCTCTTATTGATTTAAATTGATTTAGAAAGCTTTTAAGGGGAATTGTGACTTGATTATGAAAGCGTTTTAACTGATACGGATCGGATTTTAAGACTTTAAACTCCATTGATAAAACATACATGAATATCTTTTGAAAACAATTGAATGCCAAATAACTTTTTAATTTAATTAAAATCATTCTCCCCCTCAATCAATGACATAGGTTGTTGATTGAGAGATAGAGATTTTGACAAATAAGTCCTGATGATTATCAAAAATAGAGACCGAGTTATTTTTTAAAGCATTTAGTTTTCAGCAGATAAATGTTTATAGAATCAGAGCATGGAATTTGAAAACATGGTAAAACATGGCTCTGTTCTTTCATTTAAAACCGGGTTATTGCCTGAAAATGACAATAAACCATTGTTTCTCTTTCTCCCAAAAATATTTTTGATTTTTTGATTTTTTTTTTTAAATAATAAAAATTCGAACAATATCTAAAGTCCCGTGTCATTCTTTGAATGACAACAACAAGACCGTAGATATAATCGAATCGAGAGAAACATGACAAAATGACAATATTTTTAGAAGATTTTTCGAATTTTTCAAATTTTTATGGATTTTGAAAGTTTTATATTTTTCTATTTGATTTTTGAAGGTTTTATAATTTTGTATTTTGTTTTTCGAATAGATATATACAAGAGACAGATGAAGATAGACCTTTACTCCTCGTCTTCCTCCTGAAGACGTTTGAGTGTTTCTGGTTGAAGGCTTTTTAAGCCAAGACGTGGAAGAATAAACTCAAAACGTTCTCTTGGAAGAGCTTTGGTGAAGATGTCTGCTAACTGATATTCAGACCTCACAAAATAGAGTTCCACCACACCTTTTTCCACTTGTTCCCTGATGAAATGATGTCTAATGTCGATATGCTTTGCTCTTGAGTGTTGAACGTTGTTGCATGAGAGAGCAATAGCACTTTTATTATCACAGTACAAAGGGATTTTGTTGAATTCAAAGCCATAGTCAGATAATTGAGATCTCATCCATAAGATTTGAGCACAACAGGATGACATGGCTATGTATTCAGCCTCTGTAGAGGAAATAGAAGTACTCATTTGCTTCTTTGAAGACCAGCTCACAAGCTTATCACCCAAAAACTGAGCACCTCCAGACGTACTTCGACGTGTATCTTGACAACCTGCATGATCAGCATCTGCATAGGCCGTTAGTGACATGCCGGTGTCCTTCGGGTACCAAAGACCCATATTGATGGTTCCTTGGAGATACCGAAAGACCCGTTTAACTGCTTCAAGGTGCTTTTTAGTAGGCTTAGCCTGGTATCTAGCACACATGCACACAGTGAACAAGATGTCTGGTCTACTAGCAGTGAGGTACATCAGGGATCCAATCATACTACGATATTTCGTTTGGTCAATCATGATCCCTGAGTGGTCCTCATCTAGTTTGGTTCGATCAATCATGGGGGTGTCAACAGGGTCACTTGAATCAAATCCAAATTTCTTTAAGATCTCTGTTGCATATTTAGATTGATTTATGAAAATGCCTCCGGGACTTTGTGAAATTTGTAATCCCAAGAAAAATGACATTTGTCCCATCATTGACATTTGAAATTTTGAACTCATTTCATTAGAAAAACGATCACATTCCATTGGGTCTGTCGAGGCAAAAATAATATCATCAACATAAATTTGAACATGAATTAAATGTTTGCCTGACTTCCTGGTGAACAGTGTAGGATCAACTGCTCCTTTGCTAAATCCGGTAGATAGAAGAAACTTTGACAGTGTATCATACCATGCCCTTGGAGCTTGCTTTAAACCGTAAAGAGCCTTCTTCAAACGATAAACGTGAGTAGGATGCTCTTGATTCACAAATCCTTCAGGTTGGCTGACGTAGACGACTTCTTTAAGATCTCCGTTCAGAAATGCCGTCTTTACATCCATCTGATAGACTACCATGTTCTTACTAGCAGCATTAGCCAGAAAGATTCTGATTGCCTCGATTCGAGCAACTGGAGCAAAAGATTCTTCAAAGTCAATACCCTCCTCTTGACGGTATCCTTTAGCAACTAATCGAGCCTTGTTCTTCAACACATCACCATGCTCATCAAGTATCACTTTGAAGATCCATTTAAGAGCAATAATCATAGCACAGTCTGGAGCAGGTACTAACTCCCATACATCAAGTCGATCAAACTCATGAATTTCATCTTGCATGGCATTGAACCAGCTATCTTCATTCATGGCGGTTTTAACATCTTTTGGTTCGATCTTAGATAGTACGGAGTTGAAGAAGCACCATAAGGCATCGGTTGCAAGTTGTTTCCGTGTTGATACAGGATGAGAGGGATTTCCAATGATGTTGTCTAGTGGATGATCGTGAGTCCATTTTCTAAGGTGTTCATGTGGCAGTTGTTGAGGGACTGAGGTAGCAGAGTCGATGTCTCCTGAAGAAGATGGTTCTGATGATGATTCAGGAGCAAATATGTTTTCAAATGGAGCATCTTCAGGAGTAGCAAAGGGATTAACTTCATCATTGATGCTAGAAACAGTTCCATGATGTACATTTGAAGAATGATGATTTGTTGATGAGACGGAAGGATCAGCAGTAGGCGCTTCTTGACTTAACGATATTGAGACTGAGGGATTGACTTCATTCACAGGAATATGAGCATCCTCTGTTGTAGGGATCAACACCTCATTAGTACTTGAATCATAAAGTTCATCAAACATAGGATCAAACAATTTCTTTAAATCATCTTCAGATGGAGGTACATATGGAGTTTCTTGAGAGGAGTTTGGAACAAGGGATGAACCAATGGGACTGTTTTGAAGTGCGGGTCCTGAGCTGGAGTGTCCAGGAGCCATTTGACCGGTCAGCTCATCAAACGTAACGTGAATTGTTTCCATGATATTTCGGGTTCTTTTGTTGTAGATTCGGTATCCCTTTTTGTTTGGTGCATATCCTACAAATACTCCAATGTCAGCTTTAGCCCTAAGTTTGCCTAAGTCTTGACCCTCATTAGTTGGATAACACAATGCACCAAACACACGAAGGAAAGAGAGATTAGGTTTTCTGTTGTGGACATGTTCATATGGAGTTTTTCCATGAACAGTGTGAATCAGAGAACGATTTTGTGTGTAGCATGCAGTGGCAATTGCTTCAGCCCAGAGAAACATTGGAACCTTTGAGTAAATTAGCATTGTTCTAGCGGCTTCAACAAGAGTTCGATTTCGTCTTTCAACTACACCGTTCTGTTGAGGAGTTCGTGGAACACTTCTTTGATGGCTGATTCCAACGCTTTCATAGAATTCACTAAGTTGTTTGTTGACAAACTCAGTTCCATTATCTTTTCTGATATTTCTGACGGTTTTGCTAAGTCGAACCTGCAGCTGTTTGATGAGTTTGATGATGATATCAGGAGTTTCATCCTTTGTCCTTAAGAACTTGACCGAGGTGAATCTAGAGTAATCATCTACCACAACTAACACATATTTCTTCCCAAAGATATTCTGCACCCTCATTGGTCCACATAAATCCATATGAATCATATGAAGAACTTCAGTGACAGAGTTAATAGGTTTGGGTTTATGGGCATACTTCTTGCTTTTTCCCAATTGACATGCTGAACAAAGATGATCCTTTTCGTACTTGAGTCTAGGCAAACCTACAACTAAGTCCTTTTTGGTGAGATCATTGATGGTGCCGAAGTTCAGGTGATTGAGACGACGATGCCATAACCATGACTTTGTTTTAGAAGCCTTTGACAGCAAGCAAATTGGAGAAGACTTCATCATATCTTCGATGGAGATGGTGTATAGATTTGAACCTCGTGAGCCTCTTAAAAGTTCCTTACCATCAAGTTCTCTAACGAAGCAGGTATGTTTTCTGAAGGCTACTTCTAGATCCGAATCGCAGAATTGACCAACAGAGAACAAATTGTGACCAAGACCTTCTACATAGTAAACTCTGGAGATAACACATTTTCCAACAACATAGTCTCCATAACCCATAATAGCACCAAAATGATCATTCTCGAATCTAACAGTCCCGATGAATTTGCTCACAAAGTTCATGAGCCGTGACCGGTCGCCAGTCATATGCTTGGAACAGCCTGAGTCCAGGTACCACAGAACGATTTGAACGATCTGCAGTTGAACACAGACAAGAATGGATAACTGGATAATTGGGATCCCCATGCAAGAATGGGTTCCATTTGGTTAGTAACAATGGTTGGAACACCCACATCAGAAATAGAAGCATTCATATCAGAAAATGAGGCAATGGAATCATTGTGAATAGATGCAGTACTAGTGTCTGTATTAGCTTTGTTCACAGTGTGATCACTTCTTAAGGGAATAGTTCTACCAGTAGGCATCCATTTTCTAGTGGGCATTATCTGATTAGTCTTATGACCAACAGGTATCCAATAATAGCCTATTTTACTGAATGTTCTTCCTGTGGGTTTCCACTGTTTTCTAACTTTCTTTCGTTTTTACCTTTTAGCCTTCTTAGCATGAGTTTTAGCATTAACAATATTAACTGGACAATTAGCATCATTAGGCAGAGCATTAACACCACATTCATGATTAGAGACAGAATTCAAGCAGACATCAAAAAAGGTTTGCAAATAGTATCAGAATTCGAATTAATTACAGTACGCCTAAGGCTAATACTAGAATCAACACGATTCGTTTTATTCGATTCAAACTTAAAGTTCCTAGACTGTTCTTCTACTCTTTTCCAGTGCACATTCTTAGCTTGCGAGGTCCTATCATTCCTTGTATTGTCTTGAGACTTTGACCTGCTCCCTTTAATGTCATTGATTACTCCTGTAGAGGGAATGGGAACATTAGTTGGTTTTACTACTCTTTGCATCACCTGTTTAGATGTGCTGGGATCTGAACTACATGCAGGCACACTAAGGTTCACTTTCTTGAAACTAGAAGTACTGATATTTGTATTCCTCCTAGAAGGTACACTTGAGTTCTCTTTCTTAGCATTGACAGATCTGGAATCTGAACTACTTAAAGGCACACTACGGTTCATATTCAAAGCACTAGGAATCGAATGAATATCATACTTGGCATTAGGCATCGAGCATGGAATCAAAGGATTAACTCTCTCACCTAATGACTTTGGGCATATTGTGATCAAGCATTCTAAGATTTCTTGAGATCGTTTGGCATATAAGCATGCATGTCCAATTGCATTATCATGAGGTTTCTCTAACTTATCCTCTTCAACAATCTCACGCAGACATTCTAAGCAATCCTTAAGGGATGAGACTTATGTTTGAACAACAAGTTTGTTGTTCCTGAGATGAGGAGGGACATAATTCACAGACAAAGCATATTTATTACAAGAGTGAACCTTTGATACACCATTCTCCCCATTGGTCATAGGCATTTTCCCTTTTACCTGACTCTTCAGATTCTCAATTTCCTTTTGCAATGAAGCTATTTGTTCGTTATTTTTGTTACGAGTGACCTTTATTGATTCAAATAACTCATTGAAATGACGTTTAACTTTTTTATTTTCTTCTAGAAAACTTTCATTTTCCTTTTGTAATGCATTTACTAGGTTTTGAAGATGAAACGTTTGAGAAATCTGAGAGTCTAAAGGAGGAGGCATTTGGGAGCCTGTCATATTGTTCGTTTGACCCTTTAATTGAGAGATTTGGGCTTTCAACTTTCTGATCGTGTTGCAATGAGCTTGAATCTGTTCATCACGTTTGTTAATTTGAAAAACTGCATCAAACTCTGGAGCATCTGAGGATGTCTTGATATTTGAAGTTTTGACATTTTCTTTAAGATGTTGATATTTTAGTTGTAAATTAAAATGCTCAACCTCTAGTTTAGAAAAATGTTTAACCAAATTGTCGTGATCATCCAGTTCAATTTTCTCGTTTAGTTTAGAATTAGTTTTTTCAAGCTCAATGACACGATCATGAGAGACTTTCAGGGCAACAGATAGTTCATGAAATTGGGAAGCATTAATAGAGCATTTTGACGCAGTGAAAAACACATCTTGAGCAACACATTCAGTAATAAGAGTCTCATTTAATGTATGCAAGTTCTTCCTCTCAATCTCATTATATTTTAGTGCACGCTCATAGTCACTAACTTCAACAATCATTGCATCAAATTCCTTTTCCATTCCCTTAATATCAGTTTCTATCCCCTTTTTAAGACTCTCAAAGTGATCTTTTAGAAGTTTAAAGAAAGGCATGACCTCAGTTAAATAACATTCTTTCATTTGTTCAAAACCCCTTTCTCCTTCAGTTATACCAGTGGGTGTGATCCTTTTCTTGCAAGTTTTCTCAAAACCAACAAATAGTTGAAATATAACATATTGGCTAATTAAGGTCTTACTTTTAGTGGCAATTGTTCTCGGAACGAGATGCATTGGTGTATTAGGAGGATACACAGTCGCTTTAGGCATTTTCCAAAGGGGAGGGTTTGTTTCAACAATATTTTCAGCTTTCTGCTTATCTAAATCCATTTTCCAGAAAACTTGTTCGGGAGTCAGCAATGTCTGAGGCTTAAACATGTTCAAGGAAATCCAGTTTTCCTTCTTGTAGTCATGAGGAGTGATAATAATTTTTTTTCTTTGCGTTTAGGATCATTTAGTTTCTTATTCATCTTCTCCCTAGTGATTTCATCTAGTTTCTTATCATCCTCAGTGCACTCAACGCAACTAGGTTTTTGTCTAGGTTTAAGAATCTCATTGCCATCATAGATCACACTTTGAGCTGTTTTTGCTATCTTTCCGTACTCAGGATTGGGTTTATCTATAATGGGAACACTATGCTTATCGCTTAGAACTCTATGCTTAGTGATCATGTGAGCAGTCTGAATGGTGTTTCCTTGTATGTACAACTTGTTTTCAAGTTTATTTTTCAAAGTTTTCAGATTAGAAAAGTCTCTCAAGAGTTTTGATTCCTTTGCATTAAATTCTTGCTTAAGCGTTTTCACATTTTCTTGAAGTTCTTGTTTTTGCTTAGCTGTTTTAGAAAGCTTTTCTTGCAAGGAATTTAACTCTTGTTTCAATACTTTTTCTCTAAAATTACTTTTTCTAATGACTGTACGTACTTGGTCATCCATTTCCTGCTCACGAGTGGTCAACTCAAATTTTGCACGTTGTTCATAAATAGCAACACGTTCTTTATAGGCATTTAGTTCAGAAATTACAGAATCATCAGGGGCACATGCAGTGTATTCATAAAAAACATAGTCATTGTTGACTGCAGAAGATGCATCACTTGGTACAACTTCACTTTCACTTTGTTTCACATATTGATCATATGGGACAATATCGAAATTACCCATATTTTCAACATTTGATTCAATAGTTTCAGTTGATAGTACTTTGTCATGCATCTGTTGCACATCAGCATCATCATATAGTTTTAATACCTCTGAGATGAGTTTGTCTTTGGATGAGCCAGTTTGTGGTGAAGAAGAGACCTTGGGAGAAACCATTGGAGAAATGCTAGCCATAAAAATTGTGTGTGCAGTAGGTCCATCATCCACATCAGAGTCGTATGCATCACAATCTGCGACTTGAAAGACATTCTGATGATTGTGACCTATCTTCTGAATAGGCTGCTCATCCACATCTGCATCATAGGTCTTGGCATTGCCCTCAGCTAGAAACAGCAATTCCTCTTCATCCAAAGCAGCACCATTGTCCTGAGCTTGTACAAGCAGCATCTTATCTCTGAAGTAATCAGCATTCTGTGGACGCTTTGGAGATGTGCAGTTTCTTGCAATGTGTCCCTCACCATCACAGTTATAACATTTGATCGGCTTAGCTTGACCTTGGTTACCATTCCTTCCTCGATTCTGGTTACCAACATAACCTCTACCAGCTCCACCTCTTCCCTGATCATACTGTCTTTCCTGAACTGGTTGCACCACGATCCTTCCATCTTTAACAATAGCTTGATTGTGTGGGTTAGATGCTGTTCTGAGGTTGTTGTTGGTTTGTGGGAGAGAATTCATGTTTTGACTAATCAGAAGAGCTAGTTGATTAATGAAGTTACCCACGTGTGCATCAGCATCAGCTTGTTTGAACATAGGATCAGGAATGAGTTTGTGATTACCATTACCCAAGGGTATGACTTGTGAGGCTTTGGTTGTGATTCCGATGTTTGAGTAGAAGGCAGTTGAGTCATTAGACGAGCTTGACTCTCCCTGGTTGGTTTTAAACTGATTAAGAATCTTTTTTTCAAACATAGCATGTCTCTCATTCTGAAGGAGGAAGGCATAGAGTTGCTCATAGTTTGTATTCTTCAATCCTTTAGTGAGCTTCACAGAGGTGACAAACTTGTGCCATTCGGGATTCATGTTGTTCACAAATTTTGAGTTCAGCTGAATGTTAGGCATAGTCATCCTGATGTTCCTCATATCATTCACCAACTTATGAAATCTCACATAGTACTCATAGACACTCTCATCTGGTTTCATCTTGAAGTGTTCAAATTCGTCATACAGTTGTGATTCTCTGTCTTCCATAGTTAATTCAGAACCTGAGAGAAGCATCTTGACATTATCCCATACTGCCTTTGCTTCGGTGTTGTGATTGATCAGCTTGTAGATGTCTTTAGGAAGACCTTGAAGAACAATGTTAGAAGCCCTGATATCTGCATCGAATCTCTTTTTCTCCTTATCATCAAGCTCATCATACATTTTAGGTCTGTCCATTCCGTAAATAGGAGTTCCATCTTCATTAGTATCAAGTATATCTCTAGTCGTCTCAACTCGATACGGTCCTTCATCAATGGATTTGAGAATGTTGACACCTTTTTCCTTTCCAAGGCAGTACAATCTGATTCGTTGAGCCCAAGAATCGTAGTCAGTTCTGTCAAGCATGGGTGGACGAGTATCTGAGCCAGCTGCTTGAACATCCTCGGCAACAGTGGAGATGATAGTAGGAACGTTGGTAGACATGTTAACAGATTATACGGGATTTTATAACTCTATGATTAAACCGGGAAATAGATTCTTTCACGGGATTTTACTAAATCAAGAGAAAACCGTAAACAATCACCCAAGTCGCTAGAAGAAAATGCACCAAGTCGCTAACACCTAATTCGCTACACTCCCAAGTCGCTAAAGTCCCAAGTCGCTAGACAAATGCAAGTCGCTAAGTAGTAACTCGCTAAGCCTCAAGTCGCTAGCAAAATTTTGGCAGCAATTCGCTACACAAGTCGCTAAAGATTCAAGTCGCTAAAGAGCAACTCGCTACAGACCAAGTCGCTACCACCAAGTCGCTACCCGTAGTGGAGATTCCACTACTTGTACTGTTAATCGCTAGGTCTAAGTCGCTAGCTCCAAAACTGTAACTCGCTACAAAATTGTGAAGCAAGTCGCTACGAAGAAAGAAATCCGTATATCAAGTCGCTAGCAAGAAAAACCATATAAACATCACTTTTTAATCCAAAAACAACCCAACCAAGATGATTCAAGCTTACCAAATGAAAACCTAAACACTTGTGATGATTCTAAACATAAAAGTACTAACAAAATCCAAGCTTTAACACAAGAAATCAACCAAATGATGCACAAACCACTAAACTTTTCAAACTCAAAAACCACCTAAAAACCACTAAAAATCCAAAGATGTGTGAGATATGATCTAACCATGGCTCTTGATACCAATTGTAGGATATTAGTTTTCACATACACATCAAACCATAACACAAAGTGGCGTATGAATGGAGTTCTAGAGAGAGAAAGTTAGAGGTTTAGGGAACTTAGTGAGAGAAAGTGAAAGATATTATTATGAGCTCCAACTCTCTACCTTGGGAGGTAGAGAGTATTTATAGTCTTACATAAATCGCCACACATCGGGCTGTGGATCAGGCATACAGTGGGTAAAGACCCGTCCGTCCTCCACGGTGTTACTTAACTAAATACTACTTAACATAAAAGAACTACGACTACGAGCTTTCTAACGGTTACATATACTTGAGGTGACCGACTCTTTAATACCTGGAATTTCTAATTCCTAACAGAATGGAATACAAATTGACAAATAATATGTAGTTACTAGTGTAAATGTATCTCGCAAATGGTACAAATACCAACCATACATTCTTGCATCTCAAGCCAAGCAAGTCTTTTATGTACCTGATTTAAAATTAGGTGGCAAGTAGAATGTTGTTGAAAAACATGTTCCTCGCTCAATCTATGATGTTCCTGTACACATGGAAGATGAAGTTTATCAATAAGAAGAGCCAAATCTGAATCTTATTTTAGATTTTAACATTGATCACGCATCCTTAACAAGAGGTAACACCGCATTGGAGTTGGTCGATGCTTCAACCTTCTTTGTTGGTGAATCAAGTAGAAAAAGGCAATCCCATCATGTCATGGATGAAGAGTTTATTGATGATGATGATGACAGTTGTGATGTCTATCCAAAAATTTTTGATGATGATGATGTCGATGTCAATGCAACAAATTCCAACTCTTCTCAAGAAGATGAGTCATGCCATGATGATGACTTAACCCATATACCTACTTTCGTATCTTCTGAAAAAGAGGAGTCGTTCGAAGATGATGATTATATTAGTTCAAATTAGAATAATTTTTCTTTTTTAACATTTTAAATCGTGGAAAAATATCTATTTGTTACTTGGATGTCTTTTACATTTATATTTGTTTGTTTTTGTTGAAATGTATGATACTTGTGCACTTACTATTTTATTAGTTGCAATTCGAGTATCGTATTAGTGATATGATGCTGAAGCAACATCATTTGTTTGATACTTGGTTTGTGTAATCTATTTAACGGAACCTAATGATTTTTTTTTATTAAATTCATATAGGTTCAATTGTTGGAATAAAGGTATACAGAAGAGTAAAGCCTTACTAAGCTACTAGATCCGGTATACAGAAGAGTAAAGCCTTACTAAGCTACTAGATGGATCGGAAAAGAAAACGAGAAATGGGGAACCCATGTTACCGATCAAATGGATCAGTGAGTTTAAAGTTCTTATTGTTTAGGGGTGATAATGTGCGATTGAAGAAATGAATCTGATTATATTTTTTATTGCCTACTGTCAAGTTTTTATGTGACTGAATTGCACTGAATTTTTGGGGTTATGTTATGTGTAGCAGGATCTGAAGAAATCTGAAGTTGCTGATAATGTTTCTAGTAAGAGTCGGCTTAGGGTGTGTTTGTTTCATTAAGATGTTTTAGGTCTGAATATGACTACCACATCTTACTGGTAAGAGGTGGCTAGAAAGTATAAATCTGAACGAAATAATGTTTGTTAATACAAATAAGCCGTAAAAAAGTTTATTTATATTTTACGATCGTCTAAATATTTTGTCGATAACAAACGTAAAATCATTTTAACGAAATAAATAAAATACATAAATAGTTTGAGCCAATAGTTTACTAACACACTTACGTTTTCATATAAATTACTAAACAAGTAATAGTGATTTCATGTTATAGTAATACATATGTACAACAGCTAGTGTTTACATAATGGGTATATATATACATACTTAGTATGTATTGTAATGGGAAATATAATGGGTAGAAGTCTAAGTACTTGACCCATTGACTAAATACATTGAATGTAGTTGGATAAAGCCCAAAGTCCATGACCCATACCCATGGAGCATGATCCATAACCCATGACCCATTGCATGACATCTTGCATAAGTCATAATGGGTATTATTGTAACACCCCCAAAATGGCTCATCGGAAGCACATAAGTATTGGGGTGCTACTAAATTGATACCACAACATAAGCGTAGAACAACTGATTTTTATAAAGAACTTTTATTCATTATTACTCCCTCCGTCTCAAAATTATTGTCACCAGACAAGAAGCACATAGTTTAATAAAAGTGGGACCCCTACAAATTTCAACCACCCAAATAGAATATTCCTCCACTAAATTCTCTTTTTATTACCTAAAATAGAAGGTGGACAATTATTTTGAGACACCCAAAAAAGGAAATATGGACAATTATTTCGAGACGGAGGGAGTAAAACATTGTTTACATTATTGATTTGTGCGAAAAATGGCCCATTATAAAAATGTGGTCCCAATACATAAATCAGAATCGTCTATGACCATGCCATGCCTTTGCCTTGCGCCTCCAAAGATAAGCTATCACCTCAAAACCTGAAGATACATGCTAAAAAGTGTCAACACGAGGTTGGTGAGTTCATAGGTTTATTTAAATGGCATTTCAGTATACCATTTAACATTTGGTTTTGATGATCATTACGTCTTGCATAATGACATAAAATTTATGATTTCATTTCATAAAAGAATTTCATTAGTGGACCATAAGCAGGGTATATGCACATTACAACGAATATAATGCCATATATTATAAATCAATTACGCCAGCACTAAGTTCATGCAACCGAAGCTACGACAGTTTCTGTATGCAAATGTAGTCATACAAATAAGGAGCCCATGGCGAGTGTTTATCCCAATACACTCGGTTCCGACATGCTATATGTTTCACCTTGACCCATGCGGGGCTAACCGAATAGGGGAGTCACCCCCAATAGATCTATTTATAACATTCGTGCTTCCCAACAGGAATTGACGGTTCATGAAAAGGGCAATATGGGATCTAAGGACTTAGGCTAAGCTGCGTAATATTCTAGGTCAATCATTATGGTATGGTCCATAAAACATATATGCATGATGTATCTTAAAATATATTAAGCAAAAGGCGTTGTATGCATGGAAATGCACCATTAAAATCATTTAAGTAAAATGAGCATGTATCTTCCCCCAAAACAAGTATAAAACAGATTAAAAGTAGGGGCTATGAAACTCACCTTGGCAATTAGCCGTCCAAAGGGAATTAAATCAATTAATGGTAGTGCACGGCTCCGACACGCAACCTAATTTAGTACGGCTATTTAGTCTTCATGTTTAAGACTCGATAAAGTTTAACTAACTTTATAAATTTTTAAATGTTTATGTTTATGTTGTTGTTGTTGTTGTTGTTGTTGCTTAAGTGGCATAATTTATTTTAGAACAATTTACAAGGATTTGGGTGGATCTCGGCTTAGGAAGGATGACATGGAAGGAATCTCAAGGAACTACGACTTCGGTTCAAGGATGACCAAAAGATAATATACAGAAGGATATTAAGGGTGGACGAGACCTTGGCTTGATGATAGCCAAACGATGATGTATGAAAAAAATAGTCTCATATATTATAGGACGTTATCGGTTTAAGTGAATATTATGGGTGGAGTGCTTATATACTTTTTAATATCACTAGTATTTGCTTAAAATAAATGTATTTATTTTAAAAGGATGTTTAAGTATTAACTTTATTTAAATCAAATTTTTATTCAGGAAAACATAATGTAAGTTTTGACGTAATCTCTCTAGTTGTTATTGAAATTATGTTATGTTGCAAAAATATGTTTGTCGGAAATTGGTCATGACTCGAGTGTATATTCCATTTATCTGAAATGACTAATTGTCAAAATTGGTATCTTGTACTTCATCAACTTTACTATCCGACTTAATAGTCGAAAAATGTATGTTTAGAGGTTCATGTGTCTCGTAGTATGAAATCTTTCTAGTTAAGTTATGACTAATTCGTTTTCAAAACTTGTCCATGTTTGTTACTTGTTTCGAGTTTCCTTTTTAATGTTCTGGTTAATGATGAAAGTCGCGTTGCAAACGGGAGAAGTAGAGTGCAAATGACATGACGAGACGAGATGGAAAAACAAGTCGATTGAAATGGAATGTAGTCAGAAAAACTCGAAACTACGCACGCTATACGCACCCTGGTGGGTTGATAATAAACCAAACGGACCTTCACAGAAACTTGGCTTCGGCCCACGCATTTAACCCCAATATAGAAATGGAAAATTGGGCCTAGCAACACAAATGGACCCTCAAAACACTAAGCTTTGCAACCCAATACAAAATTTGACAAAAACACTCTCAGAATCGGTTTTTAAGGCTCAAGTGGAGTTTTACAAAAACTGAATTTGGGACATTTTGCCTAACAGTTGTACGCAAGAGGAGTTGAATACCAAGTGGTGCAAGAACCATCATGACCAGAATATTTTTAACGCAAGAACATCAATACCCATTTTGGTTTAGTAAACACACTCGAGACTAACACGAGTCTTTCACGACCACTTCGTGGCCTTAGGACAGTGGGTAGTAACAAACACCCTTCAGGGTGTTTTCCCTTGTGACTCTGATCCGTGCAAAACCGTCAAGTTTTCTCACGCAAGCTGACCACTTGTGAATGGCCAACTGTAAGAAACTTGAAACAGCTTAAGCACAAATGCAATGAAGATCAGGGGAGTATAGTGTTTCCCCGGGTCGTTATGTCCCAGCGAGCTATGCAATGGATCACCAAACGTATAGTGATCGAGGGATTTGAACGGAAAAGAAGGATTTGATAGATTATAACTAAGGAAAAGTACATAAACTACAAGGGCTTAAATGCAAATTAAAGAAAATTAAAAAGATAAAAAAATATTAAATAAACGCTATCACTATATTTAAAATGATGAACGTTTAAAACTTTAAAACTTACGTTTAAATAAAAGTACGTAAACGTACAAAATAAAAAGTAAGATCTAAGAAATAAAAGTCCTAAAAATATGAAAATGACATTTTTACAATCCTAATGATAAAAGAAAATTTATAGAAAAAGAAAATTATTTTTATAACTAATTATCTAATTGTTATTAATTAAAAACTATTTTTAACTATTTAATAATAACCTAAAATACAAGAAAATATGAAATAAAGCTAGAAAAATAAAATTTTAACTTAGAAAAATCTAAAATAACAAAATAGAATTTTCAAAACTATTTTTGTATTTTTCTGATTATTTTTCTATTTTCTAGGAATTAAAAACTATTAAAAACTAATTAAATTATTTAAAAATACAAATTTAACTAAGAAAAATCTAGAAAAATATTTTTTTGTCTTTTTATATTTATCTTAACTTAAGAAAAATGAAAAATTATTTTTTTGAAGCTTTTCTTAATTTATTGTATTTAAAGCTAATTAAAAAAGGCCTAAAAATCAATTTAAATGCAGAAAAATAGCAAACCAACTTAGAAAAATCTGGAAAATTCAAGAAAACTCTAAAATAATATTAGGAATCTAAGAAAAATAGAAAAACAGATGGTTGTGTGTAAGATTAAGCAATTGCTATGCAATGTGCTTATAAATAAGCACTTTGAATAAGCCAAACACCACAATAAGCTACCAACTTTTTACAGAGGGTATAAACTGCTAAAAGAGCTAAAATGCAACAAAAAACAACAAGCTACAACCTCTGAATGGCAAGCTAGCACAGATTTGATGTTTGAGCTTTTGTGCCAAACACAGGTTAGGGGGTCTACTTGGGACAAGAAAATAAGCACTAGAATAAGCTGGAAACTAAAAAGCAAATGTTGGGACTTAAAGAAGACCTGGTTGACTATCTATAAGCCAAACACCAGACCTTAGTGAGCTCAAATAAGCTCTGCACAAGCTCTGCAAATCCCCTGTGCAGACTCAGTTTCAACTGAGTCTATGCACAGGGCATTTGTCCCCATGTTCACAAGCAATTTTGAGCCTTATAAAAATTAGCAAAAATGTACAAAAATGATGATAAGTAAATAGACCTACTGAAGTTTTAAAATCCACAATTTTACTTAGATTGGCTCAGAAATGAGCTCAAGAAAAATCACTCTAGCTAGGCCCAAAACAGGTTTTCAAGCTTTTTGACTTTTTAACAAAACAGAAAGTTTGACTAAATTGAACTTTGATCATGATTTCTCAACTGAATAAGATGTTAATTGATGAAATAACACTAATGCAAACTAGCTCTAAGATTTCTAAGCACAAAATAAGAGTATGGTTTGACAAAATCTCAACAGTAAGCTGTTAAGACAGATTTAAGTATGATTTGACTTTTTGAGCCTTGCAGGCACAAGTAATTGACTCAAAGAACTCAAATGAGCTAAACAAGAGTGAAACAACAGGTCTCAACTCTAGAACCAACCTTAAAGACATAATTAGTAGCAAATCCAAACACTCTTGTTAATAACTGTTAAGAACTTAAACTGAACCAACCTATTAACTAGCTAAAGCCAATGATCAAACTGAGTTACTAATCCTAAAAACAACTTAATAAAACAGGTAAAAACAATTTATGGCTATTAATATCAGTACAAACAAATTATGCAAACTGAATGAAAATTGAAAGTGAGATATCCACTCACATGTATCCAGCTGATATGCAAGCTAAGACCAGACCCAATACTACTCTAAACTAATCTATTTCAACCCACCCAATTGCTCTGCATCAACCATATCCAATTTCTTCTCCACTTTGACCCTTTTTGACTTTTGTTGACCATAAACCAACTTTGCTTGAAAATGAGATGTAAGCTTACTCAAAGGTTAAAATAAGCTTAAATAAGCTTATTTGATTTTAACAGAAGCTAATGAGAAGCTTGGACATACAATTTGAAACTTGAAAATTTCCACAGTGAACAATAAACTTGGAATTAATATAAAGACTTGAATTGAAACTCAAAAACACATACAATGATGTTTTCACTTAAATGTGATACATGGAAACTAACATTACAACATTTTAACTAAAACTCAAACATTTATTTGAAAAACGACATTAAGGAAAATAAAAATAACTAACTACTCTTTATCTCCTTCTCTTTCTTCCTTTTTATACACCAATTTTGCTCCCCTGTCACTTCTGAGCTTTTCCCACATCTATTTGAGACCCTTGGATGAGTGGAGACAATCTTGGCCATAGATCACATTTTGGCGGGAAATGTTTTATAACAGCTGTTGGGGTTGAGTGAGGGGAAGGAGGTGCATTAAATGCACCTTGGATGGATGTTGAGGAGGAGGGGACATGGAGGAGTAGGGTGGCTGGAGTTGGAGGGGGGATGGGTGTTTGCAGGCTAGATGTTGGGAAGACAGTGAAAAAGGGCGGGTAGGGGTGTCTGTTTGACTTGGGATTTGACCGGCTTTAATATTTTATGAAGGGGGGTCAAATGAAGGGTCCAAAGGTAAAATGGCAGGGGGTCATGTGGTTAGTGACAAGGTCCAAAATGGTATAAAGGCTTAATAATACATAGGGACCTTTTGTGTAAATTAAGAATTTCAAGGGACCACTCCTGCCAATTATGCAAAGTTGTTCCAAGGACTAAAAGTGACAAGTTTCAATAATGCAAGGACCAAACTTGACATTTTCCAATTTTCCAAGGACTAATTTTGCCAAATTTTAAACTTGGAGGACCAAACTTGTAATTTTCTCAAACTTTTGATATTTTTCACCAAAGGACTAATTTTGACAACTTATGATTTTAAAAGGACCTTTGGTGATTTTTCTTTTGAAATTATGTGCTCAGGGACTATTTCTGACAACTTTTGAAACTTGGGGGACTGAAACTGCCAATTATGCAAACTTAGCTCATTTTTCATCTGATTTTAAACATTTTGCATCTGAAACATATAAAATGCCATTTTTGGAATATTTTCAGTATTTTGATGCATTTCTGAGCATTTTTAGACGTTTTGCAGTTCAGATTGACCCAAAAATGATGAGTATTTACACACTCATCAATCTCCCACACTAAACTATTGCTAGTCCCTAGCAATATTTTGAGAAAAACTTAATGGATTTGAATCTCTTTACCAAAAGCCATTACTTCTGGAGTAGCCAAATGTTTCAGTTCAAGTAAGAACTATGGTACACCGATAACCATGTGATTTTGAGCAAACCACCAGCTTCCAACGGATTTGATTTTGTCTTTACCAGAAGCCGTTTGCTCTGGACTAGCCAACTCTTAGATAAATTATCAATATTATCTTTGGTGAGCTGATTACCAATTATGGTTTTTCCACTGCCTTTACCACAAGCCATAAACTTGCGGGCTAGCCAACTCTTCACTTTTTAGGATATGGTGAGCTGAATACCATACAATTTTGGGCAAATTGCAAGCCGTCAACGGATTTGAGATATCTTTACCAAGAGCCGTTTGCTCCTGGATTAGCCAATCCTTTTGTTTATTAGACAAGGCGGACTGATAACCAATTGAGTAAGTGTAAAACACTTACTCCAAAAAAAATTTTTTGGCCAAAACCGGGGGAATTAGGCGGATAATACATATTAAAATTTGTGAGAATTCCCCCCACACTTAGAAATGAATATTGCCCTCAATATTCAAAGTACCGGCGGTTATGCCGAAACAAAGAACGTAAAAGGGAAATACTACGGCCATTATTTAGAAAGATTTTTTTTTTTTTTTTTTTTTTTTTTTTTTTTTTTTTTTTTTGAAAAACTTATATATATATATATATATAACATGTGGGGCACTCCCCCACACTAGGGTGGAACACATGGGTGAAAACCCATGTTTAGCTACTGTTTTTGATTACCGAGTCGCTAGCTTGACTCGACCCCGTATTCATTTGTTCATGGGGAAGCAAAGTGGAAGAAACAATCTCCATCGGACTTTCATTCAAGATGTTTGGACAAACATTTGAAGCACGAGAAAGTTCCACACCGATGAGATATATTCCCGGTTCAAGATAATGGTACATGGAAATGCCGGGATCAAAGATAATGTCTTCATTCCCGAAGGAGTGAAGAACAGGAGAAGTGACAGAATATATGAAGAAAAGAAAGAAAATCATGATAGAAATCATGACTAACTCTTCATCCTCAATAGGAGAATTCATAGTTTCATGAATCTCATCAGTTAAGCTTGCTTGATCAAGACATATTATGGGAGTGTCTAGATCAAAGTAGAAATTATCATACTCCGGCGGAGATATGATGTGAGTGAGTTCATCTGAGAACTCCATGAAGGCGAATGAATCATATTCAGAATTGATATGAGTGGGTTCACTGGTGAACTCCTCCAATGTACATGATTCATAATCGGAGAGAGAATTATGAGAATGAAAAGTGGTACTGCCACTAATCTTCTCTCCCATATTATCAAAACAGAAGGCTTTCATTTCCGGATTAGAATCATTGGAAAGAATGTCACTACCCTTAATGGGGATAGGAGATGAAATTGGTTTCTCTTTGAAAGCCTCGATTTTAGAAATGAGAAGACTGACATTCAGTAATGTTGCACGAAGTGCTTCATCTTTGATTTCAGTGTCAGTAACTTCATCATTCTCTTCTTCTAGGCTAACAGGCTCAGAAGGTAAATCTTCCACATAAGCGATGTCTCCACAAGATAACGAATCATCATCATCAGAATCAGAGAACATCTCAACATGATCTGTTGGGAAGACAAGAGGGGGAGGGATATTACACAAATGCTCGAGAATTCCCTGTGACTCTCTTGGGATTGGGACAAGGTTCTCAACACTAGACTTTATGAATTCGTCTGATTCCTTTTCAGGAACAGTGTCGAGATGCTCGTCCCCCATAATAAGAGAGTGAGTGTGAATCTCGGGTGTGATAGCAGTTGTTTGAGATGGAATCTCAACTGCTGGGATATCAACTGACTGAGGGAGTTGAGAAATATTATCTTTAAAAGGATAAAAACTCTCCTCGTCATCGTCATATAGAGCTGCCTTCAGAAATTGGGAACGCCTTAGAGCTGCTTGCTCTAGGATTAATAATTCTTCCCTAGATTTGCGAGCCTCTCGTTCTTCTCGTTCTTCGGCCAGCAATTCTCCTATGGTCTTTTCACCACTCACTTGATTCTTAAAGTTACTAATTATATCATCAAGTGTTTTCATTGTGGTTTCAAAATCTTGGGAGATTTCTTGAGACAACGGCTCAGGTGGAGTTTGAACCGTATAGTGCTGTGGAGGTTGGGAATTGTCAAACAAGTAAGAGTCATGATTGTTACAAGGAACTGGGTTCCCTATTTGACAATCAGAGCTGAAGTGGGGACCTCCACAGTACTCACAACAGTAAAACTGTTGAGTCTGGACAAGTGAATCATATGGATTTTGGTCATAACCAAAGTTCTGAGCATCACTGGAAAACTGTTCATAGACAAACGTGTTTCCGGACTGACACTCAAATCCTTGGTGAGGACCTCCACAAAATTCACAGCAGTATTGTTGATTATATGAAGATAAGTCAGGCTGTGGTGGGTAATTGGAAAAATTTGAGGGGTCGTTAAATGAGTTCTGATTAGGATCATAATCAAATGAATTCCTAGAACCACAAAACAAACAACTCCCGTTATGAATATCATTACCACATTGTACACACGTACACCAACGACATGGTGAACCAAAAAGAGGCTCACCACAACCGACACAAGGAATAAACGATTGCATTTGAGAGTTATGAGAAGGAATCAGTTTATTCAAAGAATCAACAAAACCAACATGGTGATCCGAATGACTATCAAGTCTCGAAGAACATTCAGAAAAATCAGGAGGTGGGACAAGTGGTGTGCTCTGAGAGCTAGCAATTTCCACCACTTCCGTTATGGTCTCCGGTTCTTGAACGGGTTCATCGGGTTGTGGCGGATGGTCGGAAAAACTTGGAGAATCATCGAGAGAGTTATCAGATAATTCGCACCAATAACAATATTTTCTTGCACCCATCCTTCCACATCGCTTGCATAAACAATCCGGATTCTGACAACAGAGCTGATCCTCTTCCATACGGATTTTGCAGTGGAAACAACGAGGATAATCGATCGTCGCCATGAGAATTAAACATGTAGAGGGTTAAAGAAATAGAATTAAACGGTTTTGAGGTTAAAGAAGAGTAGAATCAAACGGTACGAGGGGTAAGAGAAATAGAATCATACGGATAAGAGGAATGAGAGGAGTATTTTTGGATTTTTGGAATTTTATAAGAAAATATAAACATATATAGATGGTATGAACAAAGAGTGAATATTCAAATCACTAATCTGCTAAACGTAAGATAATCAGCACAGCTCCCCGGCAGCGGCGCCAAAAATTTGATCCGTGCAAAACCGTCAAGTTTTCTCACGCAAGCTGACCACTTGTGAATGGCCAACTGTAAGAAACTTGAAACAGCTTAAGCACAAATGCAATGAAGATCAGGGGAGTATAGTGTTTCCCCGGGTCGTTATGTCCCAGCGAGCTATGCAATGGATCACCAAACGTATAGTGATCGAGAGATTTGAATGGAAAAGAAGGATTTGATAGATTATAACTAAGGAAAAGTACATAAACTACAAGGGCTTAAATGCAAATTAAAGAAAATTAAAAAGATAAAAAAATATTAAATAAACGCTATCACTATATTTAAAATGATGAACGTTTAAAACTTTAAAACTTACGTTTAAATAAAAGTACGTAAACGTACAAAATAAAAAGTGAGATCTAAGAAATAAAAGTCCTAAAAATATGAAAATGACATTTTTACAATCCTAATGATAAAAGAAAATTTATAGAAAAAGAAAATTATTTTTATAACTAATTATCTAATTGTTATTAATTAAAAACTATTTTTAACTATTTAATAATAACCTAAAATACAAGAAAATATGAAATAAAGCTAGAAAAATAAAATTTTAACTTAGAAAAATCTAAAATAACAAAATAGAATTTTCAAAACTATTTTTGTATTTTTCTGATTATTTTTCTATTTTCTAGGAATTAAAAACTATTAAAAACTAATTAAATTATTTAAAAATACAAATTTAACTAAGAAAAATCTAGAAAAATATTTTTTTGTCTTTTTATATTTATCTTAACTTAAAAAAAATGAAAAATTATTTTTTTTGAAGCTTTTATTAATTTATTGTATTTAAAGCTAATTAAAAAAGGCCTAAAAATCAATTTAAATGCAGAAAAATAGCAAACCAACTTAGAAAAATCTGTAAAATTCAAGAAAACTCTAAAATAATATTAGGAATCTAAGAAAAATAGAAAAACAGATGGTTGTGTGTAAGATTAAGCAACTGCTATGCAATGTGCTTATAAATAAGCACTTTGAATAAGCCAAACACCACAATAAGCTACCAACTTTTTACAGAGGGTATAAACTGCTAAAAGAGCTAAAATGCAACAAAAAACAACAAGCTACAACCTCTGAATGGCAAGCTAGCACATATTTGATGTTTGAGCTTTTGTGCCAAACACAGGTTAGGGGGTCTACTTGGGACAAGAAAATAAGCACTAGAATAAGCTGGAAACTAAAAAGCAAATGTTGGGACTTAAAGAAGACCTGGTTGACTATCTATAAGCCAAACACCAGACCTTAGTGAGCTCAAATAAGCTCTGCACAAGCTCTGCAAATCCCCTGTGCAGACTCAGTTTCAACTGAGTCTATGCACAGGGCATTTGTCCCCATGTTCACAAGCAATTTTGAGCCTTATAAAAATTAGCAAAAATGTACAAAAATGATGATAAGTAAATAGACCTACTGAAGTTTTAAAATCCACAATTTTACTTAGATTGGCTCAGAAATGAGCTCAAGAAAAATCACTCTAGCTAGGCCCAAAACAGGTTTTCAAGCTTTTTGACTTTTTAACAAAACAGAAAGTTTGACTAAATTGAACTTTGATCATGATTTCTCAACTGAATAAGATGTTAATTGATGAAATAACACTAATGCAAACTAGCTCTAAGATTTCTAAGCACAAAATAAGAGTATGGTTTGACAAAATCTCAACAGTAAGCTGTTAAGACAGATTTAAGTATGATTTGACTTTTTGAGCCTTGCAGGCACAAGTAATTGACTCAAAGAACTCAAATGAGCTAAACAAGAGTGAAACAACAGGTCTCAACTCTAGAACCAACCTTAAAGACAGAATTAGTAGCAAATCCAAACACTCTTGTTAATAACTGTTAAGAACTTAAACTGAACCAACCTATTAACTAGCTAAAGCCAATGATCAAACTGAGTTACTAATCCTAAAAACAACTTAATAAAACAGGTAAAAACAATTTATAGCTATTAATATCAGTACAAACAAATTATGCAAACTGAATGAAAATTGAAAGTGAGATATCCACTCACATGTATCCAGCTGATATGCAAGCTAAGACCAGACCCAATACTACTCTAAACTAATCTATTTCAACCCATCCAATTGCTCTGCATCAACCATATCCAATTTCTTCTCCACTTTGACCCTTTTTGACTTTTGTTGACCATAAACCAACTTTGCTTGAAAATGAGATGTAAGCTTACTCAAAGGTTAAAATAAGCTTAAATAAGCTTATTTGATTTTAACAGAAGCTAATGAGAAGCTTGGACATACAATTTGAAACTTGAAAATTTCCACAGTGAACAATAAACTTGGAATTAATATAAAGACTTGAATTGAAACTCAAAAACACATACAATGATGTTTTCACTTAAATGTGATACATGGAAACTAACATTACAACATTTTAACTAAAACTAAAACATTTATTTGAAAAACGACATTAAGGAAAATAAAAATAACTAACTACTCTTTATCTCCTTCTCTTTCTTCCTTTTTATACACCAATGTTGCTCCCCTGTCACTTCTGAGCTTTTCCCACATCTATTTGAGACCCTTGGATGAGTGGAGACAATCTTGGCCATAGATCACATTTTGGCAGGAAATGTTTTATAACAGCTGTTGGGGTTGAGTGAGGGGAAGGAGGTGCATTAAATGCACCTTGGATGGATGTTGAGGAGGAGGGGACATGGAGGAGTAGGGTGGCTGGAGTTGGAGGGGGATGGGTGTTTGCAGGCTAGATGTTGGGAAGACAGTGAAAAAGGGCGGGTAGGGGTGTCTGTTTGACTTGGGATTTGACCGGCTTTAATATTTTATGAAGGGGGGTCAAATGAAGGGTCCAAAGGTAAAATGGCAGGGGGTCATGTGGTTAGTGACAAGGTCCAAAATGGTATAAAGGCTTAATAATACATAGGGACCTTTTGTGTAAATTAAGAATTTCAAGGGACCACTCCTGCCAATTATGCAAAGTTGTTCCAAGGACTAAAAGTGACAAGTTTCAATAATGCAAGGACCAAACTTGACATTTTCCAATTTTCCAAGGACTAATTTTGCCAAATTTTAAACTTGGAGGACCAAACTTGTAATTTTCTCAAACTTTTGATATTTTTCACCAAAGGACTAATTTTGACAACTTATGATTTTAAAAGGACCTTTGGTGATTTTTCTTTTGAAATTATGTGCTCAGGGACTATTTCTGACAACTTTTGAAACTTGGGGGACTGAAACTGCCAATTATGCAAACTTAGCTCATTTTTCATCTGATTTTAAACATTTTGCATCTGAAACATATAAAATGCCATTTTTGGAATATTTTCAGTATTTTGATGCATTTCTGAGCATTTTTAGACGTTTTGCAGTTCAGATTGACCCAAAAATGATGAGTATTTACACACTCATCAATCTCCCACACTAAACTATTGCTAGTCCCTAGCAATCTTTTGAGAAAAACTTAATGGATTTGAATCTCTTTACCAAAAGCCATTACTTCTGGAGTAGCCAAATGTTTCAGTTCAAGTAAGAACTATGGTACACCGATAACCATGTGATTTTGAGCAAACCACCAGCTTCCAACGGATTTGATTTTGTCTTTACTAGAAGCCGTTTGCTCTGGACTAGCCAACTCTTAGATAAATTATCAATATTATCTTTGGTGAGCTGATTACCAATTATGGTTTTTCCACTGCCTTTACCACAAGCCATAAACTTGCGGGCTAGCCAACTCTTCACTTTTTAGGATATGGTGAGCTGAATACCATACAATTTTGGGCAAATTGCAAGCCGTCAACGGATTTGAGATATCTTTACCAAGAGCCGTTTGCTCCTGGATTAGCCAATCCTTTTGTTTATTAGACAAGGCGGACTGATAACCAATTGAGTAAGTGTAAAACACTTACTCCAAAAAAAAAAATTTGGCCAAAAACGGGGGAATTAGGCGGATAATACATATTAAAATTTGTGAGAATTCCCCCCACACTTAGAAATGAATATTGCCCTCAATATTCAAAGTACCGGCGGTTATGCCGAAACAAAGAACGTAAAAGGGAAATACTACGGCCATTATTTAGAAAGATTTTTTTTTTTTTTTTTTTTTTTTTTTTTTTTTTTTGAAAAACTTATATATATATATATATAACATGTGGGGCACTCCCCCACACTAGGGTGGAACACATGGGTGAAAACCCATGTTTAGCTACTGTTTTTGATTACCGAGTCGCTAGCTTGACTCGACCCCGTATTCATTTGTTCATGGGGAAGCAAAGTGGAAGAAACAATCTCCATCGGACTTTCATTCAAGATGTTTGGACAAACATTTGAAGCACGAGAAAGTTCCACACCGATGAGATATATTCCCGGTTCAAGATAATGGTACATGGAAATGCCGGGATCAAAGATAATGTCTTCATTCCCGAAGGAGTGAAGAACAGGAGAAGTGACAGAATATATGAAGAAAAGAAAGAAAATCATGATAGAAATCATGACTAACTCTTCATCCTCAATAGGAGAATTCATAGTTTCATGAATCTCATCAGTTAAGCTTGCTTGATCAAGACATATTATGGGAGTGTCTAGATCAAAGTAGAAATTATCATACTCCGGCGGAGATATGATGTGAGTGAGTTCATCTGAGAACTCCATGAAGGCGAATGAATCATATTCAGAATTGATATGAGTGGGTTCACTGGTGAACTCCTCCAATGTACATGATTCATAATCGGAGAGAGAATTATGAGAATGAAAAGTGGTACTGCCACTAATCTTCTCTCCCATATTATCAAAACAGAAGGCTTTCATTTCCGGATTAGAATCATCGGAAAGAATGTCACTACCCTTAATGGGGATAGGAGATGAAATTGGTTTCTCTTTGAAAGCCTCGATTTTAGAAATGAGAAGACTGACATTCAGTAATGTTGCACGAAGTGCTTCATCTTTGATTTCAGTGTCAGTAACTTCATCATTCTCTTCTTCTAAGCTAACAGGCTCAGAAGGTAAATCTTCCACATAAGCGATGTCTCCACAAGATAACGAATCATCATCATCAGAATCGGAGAACATCTCAACATGATCTGTTGGGAAGACAAGAGGGGGAGGGATATCACACAAATGATCGAGAATTCCCTGTGACTCTCTTGGGATTGGGACAAGGTTCTCAACACTAGACTTTATGAATTCGTCCGATTCCTTTTCAGGAACAGTGTCGAGATGCTCGTCCCCCATAATAAGAGAGTGAGTGTGAATCTCGGGTGTGATAGCAGTTGTTTGAGATGGAATCTCAACTGCTGGGATATCAACTGACTGAGGGAGTTGAGAAATATTATCTTTAAAAGGATAAAAACTCTCCTCGTCATCGTCATATAGAGCTGCCTTCAGAAATTGGGAACGCCTTAGAGCTGCTTGCTCTAGGATTAATAATTCTTCCCTAGATTTGCGAGCCTCTCGTTCTTCTCGTTCTTCGGCCAGCAATTCTCCTATGGTCTTTTCACCACTCACTTGATTCTTAAAGTTACTAATTATATCATCAAGTGTTTTCATTGTGGTTTCAAAATCTTGGGAGATTTCTTGAGACAACGGCTCAGGTGGAGTTTGAACCGTATAGTGCTGTGGAGGTTGGGAATTGTCAAACAAGTAAGAGTCATGATTGTTACAAGGAACTGGGTTCCCTATTTGACAATCAGAGCTGAAGTGGGGACCTCCACAGTACTCACAACAGTAAAACTGTTGAGTCTGGACAAGTGAATCATATGGATTTTGGTCATAACCAAAGTTCTGAGCATCACTGGAAAACTGTTCATAGACAAACGTGTTTCCGGACTGACACTCAAATCCTTGGTGAGGACCTCCACAAAATTCACAGCAGTATTGTTGATTATATGAAGATAAGTCAGGCTGTGGTGGGTAATTGGAAAAATTTGAGGGGTCGTTAAATGAGTTCTGATTAGGATCATAATCAAATGAATTCCTAGAACCACAAAACAAACAACTCCCGTTATGAATATCATTACCACATTGTACACACGTACACCAACGACATGGTGAACCAAAAAGAGGCTCACCACAACCGACACAAGGAATAAACGATTGCATTTGAGAGTTATGAGAAGGAATCAGTTTATTCAAAGAATCAACAAAACCAACATGGTGATCCGAATGACTATCAAGTCTCGAAGAACATTCAGAAAAATCAGGAGGTGGGACAAGTGGTGTGCTCTGAGAGCTAGCAATTTCCACCACTTCCGTTATGGTCTCCGGTTCTTGAACGGGTTCATCGGGTTGTGGCGGATGGTCGGAAAAACTTGGAGAATCATCGAGAGAGTTATCAGATAATTCGCACCAATAACAATATTTTCTTGCACCCATCCTTCCACATCGCTTGCATAAACAATCCGGATTCTGACAACAGAGCTGATCCTCTTCCATACGGCTTTTGCAGTGGAAACAACGAGGATAATCGATCGTCGCCATGAGAATTAAACATGTAGAGGGTTAAAGAAATAGAATTAAACGGTTTTGAGGTTAAAGAAGAGTAGAATCAAACGGTACGAGGGGTAAGAGAAATAGAATCATACGGATAAGAGGAATGAGAGGAGTATTTTTGGATTTTTGGAATTTTATAAGAAAATATAAACATATATAGATGGTATGAACAAAGAGTGAATATTCAAATCACTAATCTGCTAAACGTAAGATAATCAGCACAGCTCCCCGGCAGCGGCGCCAAAAATTTGATCCGTGCAAAACCGTCAAGTTTTCTCACGCAAGCTGACCACTTGTGAATGGCCAACTGTAAGAAACTTGAAACAGCTTAAGCACAAATGCAATGAAGATCAGGGGAGTATAGTGTTTCCCCGGGTCGTTATGTCCCAGCGAGCTATGCAATGGATCACCAAACGTATAGTGATCGAGAGATTTGAATGGAAAAGAAGGATTTGATAGATTATAACTAAGGAAAAGTACATAAACTACAAGGGCTTAAATGCAAATTAAAGAAAATTAAAAAGATAAAAAAATATTAAATAAACGCTATCACTATATTTAAAATGATGAACGTTTAAAACTTTAAAACTTACGTTTAAATAAAAGTACGTAAACGTACAAAATAAAAAGTGAGATCTAAGAAATAAAAGTCCTAAAAATATGAAAATGACATTTTTACAATCCTAATGATAAAAGAAAATTTATAGAAAAAGAAAATTATTTTTATAACTAATTATCTAATTGTTATTAATTAAAAACTATTTTTAACTATTTAATAATAACCTAAAATACAAGAAAATATGAAATAAAGCTAGAAAAATAAAATTTTAACTTAGAAAAATCTAAAATAACAAAATAGAATTTTCAAAACTATTTTTGTATTTTTCTGATTATTTTTCTATTTTCTAGGAATTAAAAACTATTAAAAACTAATTAAATTATTTAAAAATACAAATTTAACTAAGAAAAATCTAAAAAAAATATTTTTTTGTCTTTTTATATTTATCTTAACTTAAGAAAAATGAAAAATTATTTTTTTTTGAAGCTTTTATTAATTTATTGTATTTAAAGCTAATTAAAAAAGGCCTAAAAATCAATTTAAATGCAGAAAAATAGCAAACCAACTTAGAAAAATCTGGAAAATTCAAGAAAACTCTAAAATAATATTAGGAATCTAAGAAAAATAGAAAAACAGATGGTTGTGTGTAAGATTAAGCAACTGCTATGCAATGTGCTTATAAATAAGCACTTTGAATAAGCCAAACACCACAATAAGCTACCAACTTTTTACAGAGGGTATAAACTGCTAAAAGAGCTAAAATGCAACAAAAAACAACAAGCTACAACCTCTGAATGGCAAGCTAGCACATATTTGATGTTTGAGCTTTTGTGCCAAACACAGGTTAGGGGGTCTACTTGGGACAAGAAAATAAGCACTAGAATAAGCTGGAAACTAAAAAGCAAATGTTGGGACTTAAAGAAGACCTGGTTGACTATCTATAAGCCAAACACCAGACCTTAGTGAGCTCAAATAAGCTCTGCACAAGCTCTGCAAATCCCATGTGCAGACTCAGTTTCAACTGAGTCTATGCACAGGGCATTTGTCCCCATGTTCACAAGCAATTTTGAGCCTTATAAAAATTAGCAAAAATGTACAAAAATGATGATAAGTAAATAGACCTACTGAAGTTTTAAAATCCACAATTTTACTTAGATTGGCTCAGAAATGAGCTCAAGAAAAATCACTCTAGCTAGGCCCAAAACAGGTTTTCAAGCTTTTTGACTTTTTAACAAAACAGAAAGTTTGACTAAATTGAACTTTGATCATGATTTCTCAACTGAATAAGATGTTAATTGATGAAATAACACTAATGCAAACTAGCTCTAAGATTTCTAAGCACAAAATAAGAGTATGGTTTGACAAAATCTCAACAGTAAGCTGTTAAAACAGATTTAAGTATGATTTGACTTTTTGAGCCTTGCAGGCACAAGTAATTGACTCAAAGAACTCAAATGAGCTAAACAAGAGTGAAACAACAGGTCTCAACTCTAGAACCAACCTTAAAGACATAATTAGTAGCAAATCCAAACACTCTTGTTAATAACTGTTAAGAACTTAAACTGAACCAACCTATTAACTAGCTAAAGCCAATGATCAAACTGAGTTACTAATCCTAAAAACAACTTAATAAAACAGGTAAAAACAATTTATGGCTATTAATATCAGTACAAACAAATTATGCAAACTGAATGAAAATTGAAAGTGAGATATCCACTCACATGTATCCAGCTGATATGCAAGCTAAGACCAGACCCAATACTACTCTAAACTAATCTATTTCAACCCATCCAATTGCTCTGCATCAACCATATCCAATTTCTTCTCCACTTTGACCCTTTTTGACTTTTGTTGACCATAAACCAACTTTGCTTGAAAATGAGATGTAAGCTTACTCAAAGGTTAAAATAAGCTTAAATAAGCTTATTTGATTTTAACAGAAGCTAATGAGAAGCTTGGACATACAATTTGAAACTTGAAAATTTCCACAGTGAACAATAAACTTGGAATTAATATAAAGACTTGAATTGAAACTCAAAAACACATACAATGATGTTTTCACTTAAATGTGATACATGGAAACTAACATTACAACATTTTAACTAAAACTAAAACATTTATTTGAAAAACGACATTAAGGAAAATAAAAATAACTAACTACTCTTTATCTCCTTCTCTTTCTTCCTTTTTATACACCAATGTTGCTCCCCTGTCACTTCTGAGCTTTTCCCACATCTATTTGAGACCCTTGGATGAGTGGAGACAATCTTGGCCATAGATCACATTTTGGCAGGAAATGTTTTATAACAGCTGTTGGGGTTGAGTGAGGGGAAGGAGGTGCATTAAATGCACCTTGGATGGATGTTGAGGAGGAGGGGAAATGGAGGAGTAGGGTGGCTGGAGTTGGAGGGGGATGGGTGTTTGCAGGCTAGATGTTGGGAAGACAGTGAAAAAGGGCGGGTAGGGGTGTCTGTTTGACTTGGGATTTGACCGGCTTTAATATTTTATGAAGGGGGGTCAAATGAAGGGTCCAAAGGTAAAATGGCAGGGGGTCATGTGGTTAGTGACAAGGTCCAAAATGGTATAAAGGCTTAATAATACATAGGGACCTTTTGTGTAAATTCAGAATTTCAAGGGACCACTCCTGCCAATTATGCAAAGTTGTTCCAAGGACTAAAAGTGACAAGTTTCAATAATGCAAGGACCAAACTTGACATTTTCCAATTTTCCAAGGACTAATTTTGCCAAATTTTAAACTTGGAGGACCAAACTTGTAATTTTCTCAAACTTTTGATATTTTTCACCAAAGGACTAATTTTGACAACTTATGATTTTAAAAGGACCTTTGGTGATTTTTCTTTTGAAATTATGTGCTCAGGGACTATTTCTGACAACTTTTGAAACTTGGGGGGCTGAAACTGCCAATTATGCAAACTTAGCTCATTTTTCATCTGATTTTAAACATTTTGCATCTGAAACATATAAAATGCCATTTTTGGAATATTTTTAGTATTTTGATGCATTTCTGAGCATTTTTAGACGTTTTGCAGTTCAGATTGACCCAAAAATGATGAGTATTTACACACTCATCAGACTCGAAGCTAAAACAGCACCCCCTTGGGGTCCTTTTGAAAACAAAACAACAATAACAACTGTGACAGATCCCTAACAATGACTAGGGATTCATAATTCTAATGTATACATTGAGAGGACTTCATCAGGATAGTGGCTAAGTTAAGCTCGTGCCTACCGAGTACAGCCCGATTCGAACAAGACTTGATACCACTTTTCCCTTACGGGTTTTATGGAATTTGTACGAGTTGAACTAAAAGGTGAGCAAAACTAGTACTTCTCGTGTGTGATTCCCACCACAGCCTAGACATACAAGCTCGCTACAAAGCACCTCGGGTGGGGTTAATCTCTGTCGAGATACCCAATTGTGTCTTATTACGAACAAGTCAATGGATATGCATAGCATAAGTCGAATAGGCTGAGGTTAAGCCGAAAGAAAAGATGATAAGGCGATTACCAACTAAGCCAATACCAATATTTCTAAGTGTTTTCTCAAGTCTTTACCACACAACTCAACAACAACAATCTCATATTTGTATGACAACAACAATATTTTGCTATTATCATTATTAGTCCGAATAATTAACAACTTCAATAAAATCATTGCATGTGTAATATTTGACCATAAAAATGATAACAATCACAATAGTTCATATTCTTTGTACCCGAAATTACAACAAAATGAATTTAGATTAACAAGAAAATGATGGTTACAACGAAATCAAGAAACGAGACGTATGGTTATGACCACCGAACACCAAAGAGCCGATTGGAAGAGATTCAGAATGAATTGGTACAATTGACAACTTGGGATAGCTTCTTTACGCATCCAAGAACAAAACCCCTCAATCAATTTTGAAAAGCCTCTTGATTTGAGAAACCCTAATTTCGCAGGAACCCTAATTGAAATGGTGTTTGTGTGAAACTTGAATAAGACCTGTGATTCTTGTTCCCTGTTTATAGATACATGAAAGTAATGTCTTGGCTCTCCTTTCTTGACCTCAAGTTTGGTTGATAGCTTCTCTTGGCACACATCTCTTTCCACAGCCGCATCTTTTGATATCTAGGGTAGTAGGGAGAGCGAATTTGGCATGTAGGGGTGATGGCTTTTAGAAGTTGATTTTCTAAAGAAGAAGAATTAACCATTTCTATGTTTGGTGTTTCTGGCTTGTGTCGACAAGGGAGAGAGAGGAGGGACATATAAGGTAGAAACGTGGGGGGGGGGGGGGGGGGGGGGGAGAGAGAGAGAGATAGGAGTTTTATCTCTTTTGTTTTATTATATGAAACAGTACAATCGGTACCCCGTGTTTAGTCGAATCCTCGAGTAAACGTACCTTCCCGCTACCCGAACAATATAAAGATTATATTTCTCAAAACGTTTTAATGAGCGTAATAATATAGTATTATTATTACGTGAGATTTATATTATAACTGATTGTCGTTACTAATTTGGTGTCGGTATGCGTGCGGTGCCGTGACTTTCTAAATTCACGAGATAACCTCTCGTTTTCTTCCGTAAATTATCCTTGAATGATAAAATGTGTATATTTTACTTATCTCATTATTTAGTTTTAGTCTTGTATGCTACTGCGCTGCAGTATGCGGAATAACTTCCCGAAACAATGGATTAAGCTTATGTATGCTTAAATTTTAACTTGGACAATAATAAATTTCACTTTTATTATACAGATACTTAGTGGACAAGTATCGTGTGTGCGGTGTCGGGTTTTTAAGGAAACGAGATGACCTCTTGTTTTTAAATTTAAATATTGACAACTGTCAGAAAATAACCGATTTAAATTTTCTGACGTAATAAATATTATTATAACAATCCAAAATTTTATGGGTTGTTATAATTATCCATGACCCATGGAGCTAACTCATGACCCATTGACTAGATGCATTGCATCTTCTAGATACATTTTATCTATTTAGATACCCATGATCCAAAGTCCATAACCTATGACCCATGATCCATGACCCATAACCCATTTAGGGGGAGCGTCCAATGGATCCCAGAAATAAACTGGACGGATCCCCTCAAGCAAGGGATCCGTGAAACAGTAGTCATTTTTCCTCTATAAATAGTGAGCCATTTCTTCATTGTAACATACCCCTTTCACACACATTCTCTCTTAGTGTTGTTAACTCTCTAACCTCATATCCAAAGTATCTTTCTATGTAGTTTTGTGTTGGTGTGATTCTCTAGGTTCCTCTTAAAGGCGAGATCACCACCTCTTGAAGTCGAGCAAGCTCAAGTCCATAAGTTGCCAAGCTTCGTCATCATCAAGACTATTGAATTTATCTTGTTGATAGTTCTTTCCTCCTCTCTAGAAGTGTTGTATTGAAGGCATTAGTGAAAGATGCCAAAAGGGTCAAGTCGAAGGCATTAGTGAAAGGTGCCGAAGATCTAAGTCAAAGGCATTAGTGAAAGGTGCCGAAGACCCAAGTCAAAGTCATTAGTGAAAGGTGCCGAAGATCCAAGTCAAATGCATTAGTGAAGGGTGCCGAAAGTCCGTATTAAAGGCATTAATGAAGGGTGCCTAGGTCCCATGTCAAAGGCATTAGTAAAAGGTGCCTAGGGTGTACATTCGATATGGTGTGTCGATGTACAAGATAGATTAGTTTGGGTCAAAGGATATTGATATCCTTGTTGATGTTGTCATAAGGAGTGGATCTCCTTTGGGATAGGTGTTGTGTAGTGTTGGGTAGTAGTTCCTCTTTTGTAATGGAACTAAGTATCTAGCCTTGTACCGGATAAAGTGTAGGCGATGTTGTGATAGGTTTGGTTCTACGTCGTGGAAGAACCTGGTGTCTAGCCTTGTACCGGATAAAGAGTGGCGACGTTGTGAGGGCTTCTCCGCCACAAGGAGTTGGTGTTGTGTAGTGATTACGAACTCTCGAGTAGGTGACTCGGGGAGTGGAGTAGGGCAAGGAAGGTGTCCTTGTAGCCGAACCACTATAAATACTCGCGTTGTGGTTTTGTGCTTCTTACTTTTTATCTTTGCTTTACTTAGTTATATACTTTTCTATCAACATCCAACACACACATTTAAATAGATTGACATAAGTCGATCTAAATAGTTTAAAACGAAGTTTTAATCGGTAAAACTATTCAACCCCCTTCTAGTTTTCCACAATTGGTACCAGAGCTTCGTTACCAAGTTTCTTAGAGTATGTTGTACTTTAAAAAATTGATACGATCCGTGTATGATTGAAAACTACAAAGAAGGAAATCTTTTAAAACAAATGTTTATGTTGGATAATGATAGATTATTCTAACAATTTTTTCTTAAGAAATTATTTTGCTAGGACTCCTCTAAAGTCTTCATTTCTATCCAAAGAAAAATGAAGTCAACACTAAAGGAAGAACCCAAAAGTAATCACAACCTACTTCTACTAAGTACAATGGATTACTTTAAAAGATCATGAAGTATTTCGAGTATATGGTCTTTAAAAACCATACCAAGAGGTTAGAGGTATGCTCACTTACCCATAAATTAGCTAATTCTATCTATAGTACGTTTATATGGATATGTTGATAATATGTATCTTTCTCCTGATTAAAACCTAGTTCTTTGATACTGTTTTATCAAACACATGAATTAGGACATTAACTTCAATTATTGCAAGTCTCTAAAATGTCTCTCTTCACCACTTTCCGGACTTACTCATCATTGGGAATAGTATTCCTCTTTGATGTTCTATCGTCAAACCTACGTCGTCGTCACTAAATAAATTCTTGATAGTTAACCTATCAAAACATGTCGACCAAAACATCTATTAAATTAGGAACCCCATTCTACAAAGTTCTTTTTGTACTATAAGCTATTGTATAACTTATTACAAAAATAACACCAAACACTCCTTTTTCTGTCCACAGTAGCCGGATCCCACAAGTTATACTAGCCATATCCTTGTTACAAGGGATCCGGGGGAACCGTGTGACAGAAAGCTGATATACGCTTTTCAAAACCAAAATAAATCTTTTCCCTCTCCTCACAAACACAAAAACGTTCCAAATCCTGCTTCCATCTCCATAGGGCTTCATATCCTCAAGCATCTCCTTCTTGAACATCATTGTAAGTAATTACACTCATATGTTTTATTCATCATCATCTTCATCCTAGGGTTTATGGTTTTAAAATTTTCAATTAACCACCAATTGATGAAATTAGGTATTGCAAAATTAATCACAAAAAGGGTTTTTATATAATTAAAATTTTATTGTGTCTTACAACATTGTTAATACAAATCAAAACCATAAACCCATCTCGACCAATTTTACCTAATTGGAATATTTGTTTTACTAGGATCAACCATGCCCAAAGCTACCCAACAAGACTACCATGACACCATCCACTACCTCTCTAGATACTATCAAAAAAATGAGCTCTCAAAAACCAATCGTAAAATTTTCAAAAACCTTAAAAAATGACTTATTCACGAAGGTCGTGTGGTTAAGGAATGTTTCCTTGAAAACACCAATATTCGTCAAGTCTTCTCGGCAATTAACTTTGATTGTCTCCTAGATATTGATGAACAAATTTGTCTGGTTTTTATCTTTGAATTTTACAAAAGTGTTAGGATCATTCGTAACAATGATGAAAGCATTTCAATCACTTTCATTGTCAACAACCAAACCATCACATTACCCCTCAATACCTTTGCAAAAATTCTTCGCATTCCATGTGAAGGTATTTGTATGTACTCCCAAGATTGGGCAATATCCACTCAATCTTTTGCACTAGATCCAAAACCAATCTATCACACTCCTCTCGATGACACCACACTTGTTCGAGACACCATCTTCAAAATTAGAGCCGACCAATCTCGCCTCAACCGTAACAAAGAACTCATCCACCGTGATCCCTTTCAAATGAAACTCTCCGAAATGAATCCCATCTATAGAAAGTGGGAAGAAATTCTTAAAGAAAATGTCATTTGTTTGGTCGGGAACAAAGATCATCCCAATGCATGTCTTGTCCAAATGATCTATTGCCTCATTCACCAAAGACCATTTAACCTTGCGTATTACATGGTGAAAAGAATGGTAGGTGTATTCAAAGTCAACACCATGGTACTTCCCTATGGTATGCTCCTAACACGACTCCGTGAGTATGTTAGTGCAATGCAACCTTCTCCTATCAATAATGATCATTTCCTTGCCGATCACGTTATGGTACCACTCACCAAACAACCCTCTAAACGACTCATGATCAATGGAAAAAGGCCTCCTGCTCTCTCGGACTCTTCGGACAAAGAAGAAGAAAAAGTCAACCCCGTTGCCAACGTCCACATGGACCCCATAACCTACTTTGAACAACTTCCAAATCTTCCAAACGAGTCCAAAGAATTCAAACAATTGAAGGGTATGATCCAATGGCTAACTAACTACCTCATGACGTCGGGAAAGAGGAAGAGAAGAGATTGACAAAAGAGACATTATGCTTATGGTTGTCTTAGACATTTCTTTTATGAACTTTTTACAATATTTGCTTATGTTTGTACAAGATTTATCTAGTTACTTCTTTGTTTTGAATATTATCACTATTACTCACATTTATGTTATGATTATGTGAAATATTTACTTATCTTAATGTTTACTTACAGTAGAAACTTGTGGTATTAGTATGCATCATCTAGTGCAAAATCTGCACACTTTCTGTGAAGGTACTAATCTATAGTAGCCGGATCCATCACTTTGTACTAGACGAATCCCTCCTTTTAGGGAACCGTGGGATCCAGGCAGAAAGTAATGCACTTGCAGACCTCCACACATCAAACCATTCCACCATACCACTTCATACCAGCTAAACATAATGCCTTAGGACCACTTAAGTCTTCCTCAAGCTCAGTAGGTCTTACACTCACTCATAGCTAACTTAGGATCACATTCAAAGTGCTTTTGATTTATCAATTTACCTAAACTGGCCATATTTCCGCTCCAATGCTCACACATTGTTCCTCACATCTCAAAACACTTAGCTTGATATTTTTTCTCAATTTTAGCAAATTGATTTTAGTCATCCTTACCTCAAAATAGGCCAAAAACTAGTTTTTCATTTATCATGATTTTTAAAGAATTTTCTAAATTTCTCTTGAGCTACCATCTGATCTCTAGGATCATTTAAACATCACTTGACACTCTCAAAATCATTAGTGTCATCTTTGATCACCCAT
This sequence comes from Chrysanthemum seticuspe, assembly GCA_019973895.1. NCBI lineage: Eukaryota > Viridiplantae > Streptophyta > Magnoliopsida > Asterales > Asteraceae > Chrysanthemum > Chrysanthemum seticuspe. The sequence goes on along the minus strand of BPTQ01000008.1, from coordinate 263,486,313 downwards.
TGGTGCTCATAAAGTCCCATTTTCTTCCATAAAAGGCAATTATTAGCTACCATCACTCATTGCTCTTGATCATTTAAATCACCTTTCACTTAAGACACTTAAGAAGACCGAAACACTCAAGATGTATAGGTATTAGACCTTACAAAACATCATTTCCTTCTTCTCTTGGCTGCTGAGAGCCGGATCCCTAGGATTAGCCTATACGGATCTCTCATTGGAGGGAACCGTGGGAACCGGCTGACATATTCAGCAAATCCTAGTTAAAACAATCATTTCAAGCTCTCCTTGCTAACTTGAACACTCCATCTTGCCATAATTAACCTCCTTGATCAGTGCAACTCTGAAATTGACTCTTGTGCATGCAAATCATTGCATTTCAAAGGATCTTAGTGGCTTGAGTATTGAATGCACTTGCCAAATCCTTCCCTTTATAAACCATCTTGTTAGGACTTCTTAGTTACCATCCACAACTTAGTTCTCAGTAACTAGAAGCTTCTATCTCACTAAACTTTATCATCTCATGATGAGGAAAGCTCCTAGTGCTAACTCATCCACCAAAGGACCACCCAAGAAACTTGCTCGTGTTGTTCATGAAATTTCTTCAACCGAATCATCTCCTGTTAAATCCACAAATGCTAGGATTTCCCCTCCACCAACTCAACCAATCAAACCAATCCTCAAAAGGATTGTTCCCACAAAACTACCATTGCCAAACACCACTATACCTCCTAAACCGAACACCCCTATTTCCACTAAACCATCACCTTTAGTACCTAGAGCCTTATTATTCACCACTCCACATTCATCTCCACACCTCTACAACTTAGAGGAATTGTCTTCTAGGCCCTCTCATCCTCCATCATTGCCAACATTCTCCTTAATAGAGAGAATAGCGCAACAAAATCAAGGTGTTGAATCGACACTAGCACCGGTATCCTTTTCTCCGTCACCCTCAAATAGTCCCTTTTAGATTATGAGGAATCATCAAAGTCAACCACCCGATCACATGGAAGTAGATACCTCTCTACCACTATCCTCGTCACATTTTCCACCACCACCACCTTTGGTTGAACCACCTCCACAAATCCCTCCTTATTTTGAGAATCCTCAACCTTCCTCACTTAACCCTCCTCCTTTTGTAGAACCTCGACCAAACCTTCCATCTCAAGCCATTCCATTTCTACCACCACCATTTCCGAGCCATGATAAAGATTGTTATCATTGTCAACAGGTTGAAGGCTTGATACATGAATTACGTGAAGAGCTCCCAGAGCATGGTATGAAACTCTCTCAGCCTTCCTAATCCAAAACAAGTTTGTCAGAGGAAAGATAGACAACACATTGTTTATCTACAGGACAAACCAAGATATGACACTAGTCCAAGTATATGTTGATGACATCATCTTTGGCTCAACAAACTACACTCTTTGCAAACAGTTTGAAAAACTGATGACAAAGAAGTTTGAAATGAGCATGAAGGGTGAACTCACATACTTCCTTGGACTACAAATCAGGAAAACTGATAAAGGAATCTCTATCAGTCAAGAGAAATACACAAGAAATCTCTTGAAGAAATATTAGATATCTGACTGTGCCTCAGTGAAGACACCAGTGGTCCCTCCTAACAACCTTGGACCTGATCTCACTGGCAAGTCAGTCAATCAAACCCATTTCAGAGGGATTGTTGGCTCACTGATGTATCTAACTGCTTCCAGACCAGACATAGAATTCTCAGTCTGTCTAATTGCAAGATATCAGTCCAATCCCAAAGAATCCCACCTCACTGCAGCCAAAAGAATACTCAGGTACCTGAAGGGAACCCCAAGCCTTGGACTCTAATATCCAAAGTGCTCAGGGTTTGATCTCAAAGGTTACTCTGATTCTGATTATGCTGGCTGCAACATGGACAGAAAAAGTACCTCAGGGTCCTGTCAATTTCTTGGAGGAAAACTGGTTTGTTGGAGTGCTAAAAAGCAACAATCAGTGGCTATGTCTTCAGCTGAAGCTGAGTATGTGGCTGCTGCAGGATGTTGTGCCAATGTTTTGTGGATGAAAAGTCAACTCAGTGACTATGACATCCATTACAAAATGGTACCCATCTTCTGTGACAACACCAGTGCAATTGCAATCTCCAACAACCCCGTCCTTCATCAAAGAACCAAACACATTGATATCAGATATCACTTCATCAGGGACCACATAATGAAAGGAGACATAGAACTCCATTTCATCCCCACTGAATATCAACTAGCTGATATCTTCACCAAACCCTTGGATGAACCTACCTGCAGTAGACTGAAAGATGAATTGGGAATGCTTGACATTGAAAGTCAGGCATCTGAAAACCAATCTCAATAAGTTCTCTAAAATGGTTCCTCCTCCCTGAACAAAACCTACAATACAACCTCTCACTGAATGAGTAAGACTTATTCAGGGACCCTGACAGTTAATATTGAGCATTGAATGAGTAACTAAATGATACAAGTATCAGTTACTTAAATGTCCTAGGTTGGTAACTATGCAAATTTAATATAGGAATATATGTCTCTTTGTCTTATTGTCAACCATATCAAGGGTCCCTCACAAACTTACCTCATCCCCACTTGGCATTAAATGCCTCCTCTCACATAAAATATCTTAGTGATATTTTATTACTGCAAAAGTGCACTTTTACTGTGCACTGCAACTGTTCCCTTGAAAAACAGGATTTTACTGCAGGTAGTGGAGGGTGGCATTAAATGTGGAAATTCAAAATGTTTTCAAAAACCGACTTTACAAATCCACAAGTTTGCACAAACAACCCCTCTCAACACCCTATAAATACCCCTCATAAAATCCTTATAACACACACAAAATATTTCTGCAAATAAAACTCTGTCAAAATCTCTTTTCAAACCCAGAAATCTTTATGTTCTTCAAATCTTTTCTGAAAAATCTTCTTTGTAAACCTTTACAAAAGTTTTTCATCACAACTTAAGAGATTCAAAACTTTTGATTGTTCTTGTCAAGTTATTCTTCTCAAAACCCTAAAACCTTTTAAATGGAAATGGCAAGAACACAATCTCTTCAGTTTGCTTCACAGTGGGTAGGTGATCTTAGCAATGTTGAATTTAAAACAAATAATGTCATAGGCAATTTTGAATATCCTCAAACTGTCCCAGCCTATAAGGACATTATGAAATTTTTGTATAACTGCCCACTGAAAACGGCCTTTGTTCAGTGTCCCTCAATACTGTACCAAAACCTCATCAGGGAGTTTTGGGCAATAGCTATTAGCTAAGGCCTTTGACCCGACCCCCTCCACTGATGAGAATAACCTTAGACCACTCAGGGAATATCTCATCAGGTTCAGTCTCAACGGGGGGCAACAATTCACCCTGGATTATAAAACGTTTTGCACTTCAAAAGGGTTAGATTATAACAAAGGAGTTTATGTCACCCATCCTGAACCCTCCACAGTGAAGGATGGGTTAAAACAAATCGTTTTAGATCCAACTTTTTTGGACAAGACCCCACCCACTAAAAGTTCATTCCCTGTGGCTTGGAGGATCCTATTCACTTTTGTGATTCAGGTCCTTGGCGGGAACAACTTATCCACTGAACAAGTTAACTCTATTCAATTGATGATGGCATACTGCCTGATGAATGGGGTCACTGTCGACATAGGGGAGATCATTTACAGTGATCTCGTAACTAAGCTACAGAGCAAAACTAGGACCAAATACGTTTCGTATCCTAGGTTTGTCTCTTGTGCTTTGCAAACGTTACTGGGTACAAATTATCCCCAGGAAGAAAATTTTGGAGCTTTACCTGGCATCCTGAGCCAATCAAACTTTCAAAAGGACCCATCCCTTGTCACAAATATTGAATTAACGGCCCATATGGTTGCTGTAAACAACCAGAGGGAATCAGTGTCTCCTAACCCTGCTCCTAAAAAGAGAAAGGGGAAGTCTCAGACTGGGACTAAGACCAAACCCAAGTCTCAGGGCCCTGAGGCTTCAGGAGCACTGGCCAAAAGGCAAAGAAAACCCAAGACTGATTTGCCACCCACTGGAGACCAAGCAACATCCACCCAAAGGACAACGAAGGACACTGATAAATCACAATCATTACCCTTGGTCCAAACTACTACTCCCCAAGATCCAGAGGGAAACAAACAACCCAGTGATGACATTAGCAAATCAAAGCCTTTGTCTGAGGGCACACTGAATGATCCCAAAGACTCAGAGGGAACCAAACAACCCGCTGATAGGGATATCACCTTCACTGACTTTGCTAAAGGCACTGGGAAAAACCCATCAGTGTCTCAAGGGTTTCAGGGGGACAAAGACTCGGGGGGAAAGGAACAACCCGCCGATACGGAACCCAAAACCAATCCTGACTCCAGAGAAGGCACTGGAAAACTCCCACTAGTGTCTGAGGGGTCAACGGGGGACAAAGACTCAGAGGGATTAATACCACCCACTGATATGGAACCCATCACCAACCCCTTGTTGACTGTTGCTGATGTTACTGGGATACTATTTTTTGAAGATGAACTGGCTGCAGTGATGATGAAATATTATCAGCAGGGGAAGAAGTGGAAGCTGAGGTTCAATCTGAACAAGGACCTCAGCCTGATCCACATGAGCATACTAAATCACCATTCTAGCCTGACAACAATGACTCTGACTCCTCTTCCTCCACTGATGAATTCAAAAGATTTGATAATGTTCTTCCACTAACCGAGAGGCAGCTTGTTCAGTGAATCACCAAAGCTTCAAGGAAGCTATACTCCGGGGTCACTGAAACATTATGGGAACAACACACTGAGGCTGGTGCCAGTTATGCAGATCTGAAAGCTGAAGTACAAGCCTTTGATGAAAATGTTCATGAGCACAGGGATCTGATGTATGACACTCTTCACAGACTGGATGACAAATTGGCTAACTTTCTCAGGCACCTTCAGGGTGTAGGAACAAAGATAGATGAAATCAGGGAATTTGTCAAAGAAGACCCAGCGCTTAACTCTAAAGTGCTGAAGGCTACTGAGGCTTACTTGAAACAATCCTCCAGCCTCACTGAACTGATCGAAATGCTCAAGTTTGCAAATGTTCAGGGTCTTCAATCTTCGGTCCAGTCTCTTCAAGCTACATTGGGCTCTGTGAATACTCAGGTGGCAACTTTGGCTCAAGTATCTTCATCCTTGTCCTGGAATCTCGGACCCAGAATGACTGCTTTGGAAGTATCTCAGGCAAACTTGGAAACAAAAGTCACTGGTATTCACGCAGACACTTCAGATATCAAGGCCATGATCACTGAAATCTATCAGGCTTTCAAGGGTCAAGGAGCTCCGTCCCCTTCAGCACCCACACCAACTCTCGCCCTCACTGACGCTCCGGCAATAGTTGAAGGGGAGAATACTACTGAAGAAACCCCTCTTCACACTTAGGGGGAACCAACACCACCAACATCTGAAGCTGTACCAATCTCATCACCACCAGTCCCAGCAGTACCAATCTCATCAGTACCACCAACATCTTCAACAACAACAACATTGACAGTAATCACACTAATAACAACAACAACACCACCCCTGGTAGCAACATCATCTTCCTCAGGCCAGGACAATGGAAAAGGCATAATGAAGACACCACATGAGCCTGAGAAGATACCCTTTAAGATCGGCAACATTGTGTACCTGCTCACACCACAACGGCTAAGTTCATACCTTGCTAAGGAGGAAAGGAGAAAGAAACTTGCTGAAGAGGAAAGAAAGAGCAGAGAAGCACTGGTACAAGTAGTTGCTGAGGAAGCTGAAAACATTGGAATAGATGCTAAGAAGCTTGAAAAGGGTCAGGCAGGACAGAAGTTCAAGGATGCTCAGGCAGCAAAAATGGCTGAAATGAAAAAGCAGTTGGAAGAAAAGAACAAAAGAACTGCAGCCATCAGGAAAGCAAGAATTAACCATGATAATTGGACAATGTCAAACAGAAGACTGCCTGAGAAGATCACTGATGTCAAAATCATCCCCAGATCCAAACCACTGGCAATGAACGTCTACAGGGGGGATGATAAAAGACATTTCAAAGTTCATGATCCCCTAAAATTCACTGAATTTGGGATCACTGAACTCGGTCTAATTGTAATGCCCCGACCCGACAAGGGTAAAGGAATCACAAATAATGGTGTCATATCAAAGCAAACATAAATATCCAAAAGAAGTCTTAACATAAATGATGAAATAATTCAAGTCAACATGACTTCAATACATAGGTCCCAATGAAAAAATAAACTCCAATAGAAATAGTCTGAAATAGTAAAGTCTTAAATGGCATCATAAGATCAAAACTAAATATCTCTAAGGTAAGTCCACTCAGCACTCATCCCAAAGCAAAACCCAGCTCCAATGCTTAGATACCTGCCGCGGAAGAAAGGAAAATGCGGCTGAGCTTCAAAAGCTCAGTGAACAGATATAAAAGCAAAGCAAATACGAAACGATATCGGATACGGAATATAGTGAACGAAAGATAGCAAAATCATAATCATTTTCAGAGTATAAAACAGAATTATCGAATAAGGTTTATACTTAACTACCACGAGCCCAGAAACATATATCAGATCATAATCATATTCACATAAGGCAACATTTGTAGGGGAGACCTACCAGAGTTATGAAGGACGTGCATGCACGCAGCATCAATCATCAGATAACAGATAACATATAACAGATAACAGATAACATATAACAGATAACAGATCTAGGATGCATCCATACGCCCCACAGACAGATATTGGTCATATAACATAATTTGAGCTCATAACAGATAACAGATAAGGGACGTGGCAGAACATCACTCTACTGCCCTAGAGTCATGTCAGAGGTTCATCACTGACACAGACATGGAACCCCCATGACTAGTGAAATATTTGGCTCGGGTGTCAAACTATCTTAGGTCAAATCAGAATGTCAAAGCTGAAACAGATCATACTTTATCAGAAGATTAATCATATTTTCAAAATCAGAGTTTTCATATCATATAGTTCAAAATCAAATGTTTCATAATTCAGGAATCAGAAGTTTCAAATAAGCAACAGCTCAAACAAACAGAATGGGGTTCATAGCAAAGGCTTAGGAAACCCTAATATAAAAGCTAACGAAAGAAAACGTTATAAGGAACCTTTACTGAAAAGGTCAGAATATCTGTACCTTATTCCAAAGCAAATGACCAAAAAGCAGAAATACGGAAAGCAAAGGATTACTCCTTCTTCACAGAACCTATACACATTAACGGTCGTACATGTTATTTATGATTCCATAATTGTCGAAATGATCTTTTAATGTTTGGTGTTTATACTTAGTGTATTCAGTGATCTTAATAATTTAGAGATTTATGATTAAATGAGACTTAAGTGTTTTATAACCAATATTGTAGGTTAGGGTTCATTATGACATTTATTAAAGTTTAGGGTTAAATGTGAAAATAGTTTAAAAGTCATAACTCTCACAACTCATTAACTCTTGTTTATTTACTCAACACCTTCATGACTTTAACCATACGTTACTTATATACATATTATACGTCAACTCTTATACCCATGCACGTTTATGATTTCATGTGACAATAAAAGTTACTTATTATCCGGATTAGATACACATCGACACACACATGCACAATAGCTTTGAAAAGATATGAGCACGTACTACGTTTACATATTGACAAGCTCACTTGACTCACAACACACGCGCATGATACACGGTTCACAAACCAATTGGTTCGGTTCACACATCACTTAGGGTTTAGGTTTTGCATGCTCTTTACTCATTTAACATACGTTCACAAACACTCACATGGTTCGGCTAATATATATGTTTCGGCTTCCATGTTTTACGCAAACCCTAACTCCTCTTCGTACCTTACATATTTACGTTTGCATGTTATACCTTGGCCGATTTATTATATATGTGGTTCGGTTTACATATAGCTCGACATACTTAATACCGATTCACACAACACATATTACAATACATGCTCTCTAATATTTATAAGGTCCGATTCATATATGTTGTTTCGGTTTCATATGGTTCGGCAAAACACAAGCTTCGATTAAAAACAAAACATGTTACAACATAATAACGTTAGGTGTATCAAAGTGAGACGAGAAGAACGTAGTTATACCTTAGCTTGTCACGTTGGAACCAAAACTTCGACACCAAGGGGGTGTTAGCAGTCGGCCGAAAGAAAAGAAAAAGAAGAGGCAAAGAAAATACCAAACTTGCAAACTAGGGTTCCAATTTGTGTTAATGTGTTTGTATTTATAGGTGGTACAAATCGGATTAGGCTTGAGGTGTGTGGGCTTCGGCTTGATCCGACCGAACAAAAGAAACACGGCCCAAGTGGGCTCTCGGCTTGAGTCCAAACCAACAAAACGAACGACCCAACTTGGTTCACAAATAAACGAAAAGCGAGGCCCAACTATTTATGCGAGACGTTTAACTTTTCGTCATACAAATGTCGATTTCTTAAATATATCCGTTAAGTTTTAATTATTCATAAGTTAGATTTTAATTTCGTTAAATGAACATAAATGTATTTTACGTATTTTATAATTTCGATTTCAAGGGTATTTTAGTCTTTATTCATGTTTTAGATTTTCAGGTTTTACAACTCTTCCCCTCTAAAAGAAGAATTTTCGTCCTCGAAAATTGAAATGAAACGAAACGAAAACGAAATGAGAACATACCAAACTATTCAAAGAAATGAGGATAACTAGCTCGCATCGACTCTTCGGTTTCCCAAGTAGCCTCACGCTCCGGGTGATTTTCCAAAGAATCTTAACGAACGGAATGACTTTATTTCTCATGACTCTTTCTTGCCTTTCTAAAATGGCTTCCGGTTCTTCAGATAAAGACATATCGGACTGAATTTGATCAAACGGATAAGAAGCAACGTGTAACGGATGATAGTTGTATCCCCTTAGGAGTGATACATGGAAAACATCATGAACATGCGATAACTGAGGCGGAAGTGCTAACCGATACGAAACTTCTCCTATACGTTCCAGAATTTCAAACGGACCGATGAATCGAGGACTGAGCTTGCCCTTGATTCCAAAACGTTTCACACCTCTAAACGGCGAAACTTTCAGAAATACACGATCTCCAACCTGAAACTCCAAATCACGACGATGCTTGTCGGCATAACTTTTCTGACGATACCTAGCCTCCTTCAACTTTTCTCTAGCAACAGTTACTTTCTCATTACTGATCTCAATCATTTCCGGACCTTCAATTAAACGTTCACCTACTTCATCCCAACAAGTAGGTGCTCTACATTTTCTCCCATAAAGAAGTTCAAACGGTGCTGCCTTAATACTAGCATGCCAAATGTTGTTGTATGCAAACTCTACTAAACACAAATATTCATCCCAGCTGCCCGTCCATTCCAAAGCACAAGCCCTTAGCATGTCCTCTAAGGTCTGAATAGTCCTTTCTGACTGACCAACCGTTTGAGGATGAAATGCTGTACTGAAATTAAGTCGAGTACCCCAAGCTTTTTGCAACCCTTTCTAGAAACGGGAAGTAAAATGCGGATCTCTGTCGGACACAATAGATGCCGGAGTACCATGAAGCCTAACTATCTCTTGTTAAAAAATTTCCGCCAATCTACCAATACCATAATCCTTTCTAATTGGTAAGAAATGAGCAGATTTGGTTAGTCGATCAACAACTACCCAAATCGCATCATGCTTCTTCCGAGTAAGAGGTAGCCCAGTCACAAAATCCATAGATATCTTATCCCACTTCCATGTTGGAATATCCAATGGCTGTAACAGTCCACTAGCCCTTTGATGTTCAATCTTAACCTGCTGACAAATCATACACTTCGACACAAACGTCGCCACATCTTGCTTCATGCCATTCCACCAGAAGTACTGCTTCAAATCCCTATACATCTTGGTAGAACCAGGATGGATAGTGAAAGGAGAACTATGAGCTTCAGTCATAACTTTCTCGCGAAGTACCGAATCATTGGGAACACAAAGCCTATCTTCATACCATACAATTCCATCATTATCCACCTTAAACTCCGTTTGTTTACCTTCTTCAACATTTTGCGCCACGGCCCACAGCTCGCCATCATCTTTCTGAGCTTCTTTGATTTGCAGTATAAGGTTCGACTCCACCTTCATACTAGCCCAGTATCCATCAAAGCCTCGTACGCACAACTCAACATCTAAACGCTCTAAGTCACGAAGAATCCTAGATTCAATTTCAATACTTGCAAGAATGCCTGATTTCCGGCTAAGTGCGTCAGCAACTACATTAGCCTTACCGGGATGGTACTGAATGTTGGTGTCATAATCCTTAAGAAGTTCTAACCATCTTCTTTGTCTCATGTTAAGTTCTTTCTGAGTGAAAATATACTTGAGACTCTTATGGTCAGTGAAAATATCACACGTCTCTCCATACAAGTAATGCCTCCAGATCTTCAACGCGAACACCACTGCAGCTAACTCAAGGTCATGAGTTGGATAATTCTCCTCATAAGGTTTCAGTTGTCTTGAAGCGTAAGCTATCACCTTTCCATGTTGCATCAACACACAGCCCAATCCTTTCTTAGATGCATCACTGTAAATTTGAAATCCTCCAGAACCAGATGGAAGAGTCAAAATAGGAGCGGACACCAATCTCCGTTTCAACTCTTCAAAAATTTTCTCTCATTCATCCGTCCATATAAACTTTTCACCTTTTCTCATCAGTTGGGTTAGGGGTAGAGCTAAGCGAGAGAAACCTTCAACAAAACGTCGGTAGTAACCAGCAAGTCCTAGAAAACTCCCAACCTCAGTCATTGTCGTAGGTCTTGGCCATTTAGTGATAGCCTCAACTTTAGACGGATCCATGGTAATACCATAAGCAGATACAATATGACCAAGGAACGCGACTTGTCTTAACCAAAACTCGCACATCGAAAATTTGGCGTACAACTTCTTCTTCCTCAGAATCTCCAAAACTATCCGGAGATGTTGTTCATGCTCTTCTTCAGACTTTGAGTAAACCAAAATGTCGTCGATGAAAACGATAACAAACTTGTCGAGGAACTCATGGAAAACATGATTCATTAGGTCCATAAACACAGCAGGCGCATTTGTCAAACCGAAAGGCATAACGAGGAATTCATAATGACCATATCTGGTACGAAACGCGGTCTTAGGAACATCTTGCTCCCTCACACGTAGCTGGTGATAACCCGATCTCAGATCAATCTTAGAAAAGAATTTAGCTCCTTGCAGTTGATCAAACAAATCATCAATACGTGGCAGAGGATAACGGTTACGAATGGTAATACGGTTGAGTTCACGGTAGTCGATACATAGACGCATGCTTCCATCCTTCTTCTTCACAAACAAAACAGGTGCACCCCATGGAGAAACACTGGGTCGAATAAATCCATTTTCTATCATCTCTTGCAGCTGCTCCTTCAACTCCTTCAGTTCTATAGGTGCCATACGATACGGAGCTTTCGAAATCGGTTCAGCACCAGGAATTAACTCAATGCTAAACTCAACTTCTCTAGCTGGGGGAAGACTGGGAAGTTCATCGGGAAAAACGTCGGTGAATTCACAAGAAACAGAAAGGTTTTCAATGTTAGGACTCTCCAAAGAGGTGTCCTTAACAGATGCCAGAAAACCTTGGCACCCATGAGCAATCATGGTCCGTGCCTTCATAGCATAAATAAACTTAACTGATTTGAGGGGTTGAGAACCATGATAAACGAATTCAGGATGTTTTATGTCTCCAAAGATCACAGTTCTAGCATAGCAGTCGATGGAAGCTCTATGATAAGCCAACCAATCCATGCCTAGAATGATATCAAAGTCGACCATATCGAGAGGATACAGATTTGCAGGGCGAATACGATCATCAAAACGAAGAGGGCACTTAACGTATTTATGATCAATGATCATGTGGTTTTTCATAGGCGTAGAAATCGATAAGTGATTTGTTAGTGGTTTGGGCTTCATATTAAGTTTCTTAGCAAATGTGACAGATATAATGGAGTGTGTGGCACCGGTATCAAATAAAGCGAAGACAGAATAATCATCAATGAAAAGAGTGCCCGTAATGGTACCTGAAGTGCGCTCCGCCTGATTTCGAGTAGTAGCATAAACGCGTCCAGTAGTAGTTGGCGGCTTGATGTAGTTTCCAGGAATCACCGGGTTCTTCTTAGGGCAATCCTTGATCTTGTGAGTAGTAGAACCACAAGAGAAACATCCACCAGTGGCCTTGAAACACTGCCCCGGATGAGCCTTTCCACAAGTAGTGCAGAGAGGTGGGGGAGGCAAAACCTCAGCTGTCCTTTGCTGACCAGAAGGTCCTGAAGCACGACCCTGATATGATCCTCGAGCTGACTGATCCTTGTTGTAACGCTGGTTGTTGTTACCTTGATTCTGACGATCATTTCCATTTCTACCAGCAGCTCTGCTATCCTGACTCCTCGCCTCAGGGCGCCTAGAGTCCACATTCCTTCCTGACTGACCCCGCTGATCATAACTCCTATCCACTTGACCCCTCGAATCATAAATCCTGCCAGATTTTCCCTTATAATCATTACTTTGAGTCCTACCTTGAATCCGATCACCATCGCGGTTACGCTTGTTGGAACCCGAAACCTCATGAAAGATCTCAATGTTACGAGTTGCGTCATTGCAGGCCGACACATCCTCATACTCAATATTCAGCAGTCGGTCCAACACCCACTTCTTTAGTCCCCACTTGAAGTGCTTAGCTTGGCGCCTACCATCTCCAGCAATCGTTCCCACAAAACTTACCAGCCTCATAAACCTGCCCATGTACTCATTGGAGTTCTCATGATCAAACTGGTAAATCGCCTGATAATCCCTCTCATACCTTTGCTGCTCAGCATCAGGGAAGTAACGGTTATAGAAGATAGTACGAAATTCAGTCCAGGTACAAGTAATAGCAAAAGCATCTCCTCCTCTTGCCTGTTTGAGTGCCTTCCACCAATTCAATGCATCACCTTCCAACTTAAATGTAGCCAAACGAGTCTTAAACTCGTCTCCACAACCCAATACTTCAAACAGCTTCTCAATATGAGTGATCCAGTCCTCGGCCTCAGTGGGAGTAGCAGCAGTGCTAAAAGAAAGAGGCTTGAGCTTACCGAAACGCTTGAGCCAAGTGTGAATGCCGGTGGGTTGATTACCTCCACCACTACCCGAAGCACCAGTCTGATTACGAATGTTGTTGATCACCTGTGTCATCATCTCAGGTGTGGTGAGACCAGGGAAAAGAGTGTTGAGAGCATTAGCAATCGCAGCATCCATGTTAGGAGCATCATCGTCCCCTTCCGAGTTACCGTTACGACGAGTTTGAACCATCTGAACGATATTCAAACGATTAGCAAAATGAACAAAGGTAAGATACGAAATGGAAGTACGCAGAAGGAATCCTAAGGTCTACCCAAATCCTCACAGGTCATAGCCTAAGCTCTAAGGGTCTCAAAACCTAGGGCTCTGATACCATAAATTGTAACGCCCCGACCCGACAAGGGTAAAGGAATCACAAATAATGGTGTCATATCAAAGCAAACATAAATATCCAAAAGAAGTCTTAACATAAATGATGAAATAATTCAAGTCAACATGACTTCAATACATAGGTCCCAATGGAAAAATAAACTCCAATAGAAATAGTCTGAAATAGTAAAGTCTTAAATGGCATCATAAGATCAAAACTAAATATCTCTAAGGTAAGTCCACTCAGCACTCATCCCAAAGCAAAACCCAGCTCCAATGCTTAGATACCTGCCGCGGAAGAAAGGAAAATGCGGCTGAGCTTCAAAAGCTCAGTGAACAGATATAAAAGCAAAGCAAATACGAAACGATATCGGATACGGAATATAGTGAACGAAAGATAGCAAAATCATAATCATTTTCAGAGTATAAAATAGAATTATCGAATAAGGTTTATAGTTAACTACCACGAGCCCAGAAACATATATCAGATCATAATCATATTCACATAAGGCAACATTTGTAGGGGAGACCTACCAGAGTTATGAAGGACGTGCATGCACGCAGCATCAATCATCAGATAACAGATAACATATAACAGATAACAGATAACATATAACAGATCTAGGATGCATCCATACGCCCCACAGACAGATATTGGTCATATAACATAATTTGAGCTCATAACAGATAACAGATAAGGGACGTGGCAGAACATCACTCTACTACCCTAGAGTCATGTCAGAGGTGCATCACTGACACGGACATGGAACCCCCATGACTAGTGAAATATTTAGCTCGGGTGTCAAACTATCTTAGGTCAAATCAGTATGTCAAAGCTGAAACAGATCATACTTTATCAGAAGATTAATCATATTTTCAAAATCAGAGTTTTCATATCATATAGTTCAAAATCAAATGTTTCATAATTCAGGAATCAGAAGTTTCAAATAAGCAACAGCTCAAACAAACAGAATGGCGTTCATAGCAAAGGCTTAGGAAACCCTAATATAAAAGCTAACGAAAGAAAACGTTATAAGGAACCTTTACTGAAAAGGTTAGAATATCTGTACCTTATTCCAAAGCAAATGACCAAAAAGCAGAAATACGGAAAGCAAGGATTACTCCTTCTTCACAGAACCTATACACATTAACGGTCGTACATGTTATTTATGATTCCATAATTGTCGAAATGATCTTTTAATGTTTGGTGTTTATACTTAGTGTATTCAGTGATCTTAATAATTTAGAGATTTATGATTAAATGAGACTTAAGTGTTTTATAACCAATATTGTAGGTTAGGGTTCATTATGTCATTTATTAAAGTTTAGGGTTAAATATGAAAATAGTTTAAAAGTCATAACTCACACAACTCATTAACTCTTGTTTATTTACTCAACACCTTCATGACTTTAACCATACGTTACTTATATACATATTATACGTCAACTCTTATACCCATGCACGTTTATGATTTCATGTGACAATAAAAGTTACTTATTATCCGGATTAGATACACATCGACACACACATGCACAATAGCTTCGATAAGATATGAGCACGTACTACGTTTACATATCGACAAGCTCACTTGACTCACAACACACGCGCATGATACACGGTTCACAAACCAATTGGTTCGGTTCACACCTCACTTAGGGTTTAGGTTTTGCATGCTCTTTACTCATTTAACACACGTTCACAAACACTCACATGGTTCGGCTAATATATATGTTTCGGCTTCTATGTTTTACGCAAACCCTAACTCCTCTTCGTACCTTACATATTTACGTTTGCATGTTATACCTTGGCCGATTTATTATATATGTGGTTCGGTTTACATATAGCTCGACATACTTAATACCGATTCACACAACACATATTACAATACATGCTCTCTAATATTTATAAGGTCCGATTCATATATGTTGTTTCGGTTTCATATGGTTCGGCAAAACACAAGCTTCGATTAAAAACAAAACATGTTACAACATATAATAACGTTAGGTGTATCAAAGTTAGACGAGAAGAACGTAGTTATACCTTAGCTTGTCACGTTGGAACCAAAACTTCGACACCAAGGGGGTGTTAGCAGTCGGCCGAAAGAAAAGAAAAAGAAGAGGCAAAGAAAATGCCAAACTTGCAAACTAGGGTTCCAATTTGTGTTAATGTGTTTGTATTTATAGGTGGTACAAATCGGATTAGGCTTGAGGTGTGTGGGCTTCGGCTTGATCCAACCGAACAAAAGAAACACGGCCCAAGTGGGCTCTCGGCTTGAGTCCAAACCAACAAAACGAACGGCCCAACTTGGTTCACAAATAAACGAAAAGCGAGGCCCTACTATTTATGCGAGACGTTTAACTCTTCGTCATACAAATGTCAATTTCTTAAATATATCCGTTAAGTTTTAATTATTCATAAGTTAGATTTTAATTTCGTTAAATGAACATAAATGTATTTTACGTATTTTATAATTTCGATTTCAAGGGTATTTTAGTCTTTATTCATGTTTTAGATTTTCAGGTTTTACACTAATAATAGAAAAGAAGCAAAATGCGGTGGTTAAGGAGCTGATGAAGATGCTTAGTAAAAGATATGAAAGACTGAGGGATGCACAAGCACAACTGGGGATTCAGCCTGCCTTAACTGCACCTCAAGGATCTCAACCACAATCATCCACTGGCAAAAGGAAAAGAGTTGAGTTCCAGCCTGAGATAAAAGTGCCTGGACTAGAATGCAACAGGGAGCTGCCTGAAGGTGTGAAATTCGTGAACTGTCTAGTAATTGAGAAGCCTGAAAGAGGGCTATTCCATATTGATGTCTTTGGAAACCCAGCATTTCAAAGATGGAGTGTCATTGATCAGGCAGGTGTGGCTGCAATGCTAAGCTACATACCAGTGGCCTCTCAAATTCAGACTCCTGCAAATGTCAGGTTCTGTGCTGACCTAAACGCCAAGATAAGAGAGCACCCTGACAGAGAAACACTCATCACTAAGAAAGTCAAGCTTGAAGAACTGGGAATCCATCTGGACTGACATCATTTTCTTTATCTTTTGTACTAATGATAGGAAACTTGTAATCTGATCAATAAACGATGTATGTTTTGTTAAAATATTCAGTGTTCCTTATTATATTCATTAGTACATTCAGTGTAAGAAGAAGCCATTTGCTCACTTACACTGATCAAACACTTAGGCTATTTGTATATCCAAATAGGGGGAGACTGTTGGGTTCAGTAAATACCCAAACCCCTTAATCTAGGATTTGAATAGAAAATAACCTAAGTGCTTAGACCGTTAAACACTAACAGGTCACTGAGTGCATAGTCTCTCAGTGAGCCATCTTCAGGACGCTCTGTAAGAGACATAGAAGTAGTCTCTCCACTCAGTAAGGCGGAACTTAAAGGGTGAAGACTGAGTCAAGAAGAAGATGGTGGATTCAGTAAGTGATGACATTAACTTACTAAATCCCTCAAACTTCTCTCCAACTACAAACACTGAATACAAACTGAAACTAAAGATTGAAGACTATGAAGACTGAAGAATGGGCGGGACAAAACGGTTATGCTTGAAGCGATAAAGACAGAGTACTTACCTTCAAGAAGTCAACCTTCCCTAAAAGGCTCAGCATCAGTACTGACATGAAGAAAGTTACTTGGTCCCTTTACCTAATATAGTCTTTGTAAACAGAGACAAAATACATCATTGTCTTCTGCAAATTGTCAGTTTGTCACTTAGGAAAGAGTTAAAACTCATACTTGTATAAATAGCATAAGAGATGGAGTGAAAGGTTAAGCTTGTGAATTGTAAAAACACACATACACGCAAGCCATCTTTCACTCCTCCAAATACAAATTAATCCCTGAGATAGCTCAGTGGGTACTTGTAGTTGTGCTCAGACATAGCCTGAGCTTAGAGAGGAGTTGCAAACACTTTGTCATTTCAATCCCTAGTACTGTTCCACAAGTACTAGGGTAACGTATTCTTCTAATTCACTTCTAATAAGAATATGACGTTGAAAATTACTCTTGTGTTTTATTTATATCCTTTCAGTCATTGATTCACTATTAGTCTTGTTTACTTTACTTAAAACTGTTTTTATGCTATAGTGAATAGGGAACAACAGACATTATCAGTAGAAATGTCTTGGAAGAATGCATCCATGTCCATGTGTTCAGGTGAAGGTGGTTGTGGTGTGTTGTGTACTACGGGTGGAGGAAGTGGTTCACCGTGATATTTCCAAGGGGTATAAAGTGTGTCAAACCCGTATTTAGATATGTGTGACTCAAGAGTTTTGAGCGTACCCAATTTAGTTGGAGCGTTACCACAACGAACACATGGGCAATGAATCATTTTTGAGATGGGGTTTACCAATGGCTCACAATGCGCGATGAATGCAAAAAGACCATTTAAAAATTCTGGGGAATTACGGTTGGATACAGTGGTCCAACTCTTATCAATTGTCATGACTGCGTTGTAAAAAAACATATTCAAAAAAATGAATTTATATATATACATACATATGCAAATAAACACATTCAAACATGAAAAGGCGTAATTATGAGGTGTTCTGTTTACCTAGTGCAACTATGGAAGGCAATCCTAACTCACTCTTTGAATGTGTCGTCTCATATATGAATGCGTATAACTGATTTAATATTTGAAAAAAATTCGGCAGCATTTCCCCTCAACTCCCCAAATATGTGCATTAAAGACATATTCGTAGGAGTGAAAGGGAAATACTGTCAAATTTCTCTCAAATAGTAAAACAGTTATACGTATCCATATCCTAAATGAGACAAAACATTCAAAAAGCAGTCCCAAACAGGGGACTTTCCGAAATTAATTTCTAATAAATTAATTTCGGACGGGTTTTATATAGGATGATTAACTTCGGACGGGGAATTTCCAAAATTAATCACTAATATCCTAAAAACAGTAACACAAGTTTAACAATCACAATATTACTAACCAAAGTAATAAAAGTATATAAGTAACTTTAAGTATTATAAGTAACAATTAATACATATCACATGAAATTTTTAAGTATTATTAGTAACAATTAATAACATATCACATGACATTTTTTCCGATATCACATATCATTTTCATTATCGACAAAGTAATAAAAGAATATACATTATCGACAAAGTAATAAAAGTATATATATATATATACCTATTTCGCGGCTGAAATACAGGAAGTGAAGAAAATAGAGAGAGAAAAAGAGGTGGTTGCTCGACCCGGCCAGACACGGCTGTCCCGGTTGTCCCAAACACTCCGACGGTCCCGGCTGTCCCAAACACTACACATAAAACAATAATTAAACAAACTATTGTCGTCCCAAAGCACATTGTCGTACCAAATTAATTAATAAAAACTTTTTAGGACGACATTGTCGTACCAAAAAACATTAACAAAATTAAAAAAAAAGTCACTAACCAACACAAAAGGTGGTGGTGGTGGAGCTGCGGCTGCTGCGGTTGTTGGTGGTGGAGCTGCGGCGGTGGTTCACAGTGGTGAGCTGCTGCGGTGGACCATCTAACCAACACAAACACAACATAAAACCATAGTTAAACAACCCATAATTAAAGAAATTAAATTAACAAACAAAATTTTAACAAAAAAAAAAAACCTTCAAATGTTACAAAATAACAAAAATTATACAAATTGTGTACAGTGGTGCGTGTGTAATTGATGGTTACGAGTGATAGTAGTGTTGTGGTGGTGTCGAATTAAAGAAAATTGCGTTTTTTTGGGATTTTTACGGATTTTTTTTTTTTTTACGAGCAGCAGTGGTGGTTTTATTTGTGGTGGTGTTAAGAAAGAGATGAAGATGAGATATTCTGCTCAATTATTGTAATTTTTTTGGGACGACACAAAAGGTACGACATTGTCGTGCCTTTTTGTCATTTTTTTTGGGACGACACAAAAAGGTACGACAATGTCGTACCTTTTTGTTTTTTTTTGCCAGAATTATTTGGCGGGTTATTTAATTTTCCGTGAAAAAAATTGTTAAAAAAAAGGCACGACAATGTCGTCCCTTTTTGTTTTTTGTTTTTTTTGCCTTTATTTTTCGTATATTAGAATGTCCTTAAATTATTTAATTAATAATAAATAAATTGAATTTGTTATAAACTTTTTAAATAATTTAAAAATTAATTAATTAGTTAAAAAAAGTTTAAATAAATTAAAAATAATTTAAATTAGTTATAAAAAATTTAAATTAGTTATAAGAAATTTAAATTAGTTATAAAATATTTAAATTGATTAAAATGATTTAAAATTATTTATAAATTGTTTATATAAATTAAAACGGATGAATCGAGATAGCATGATATTTTATACATGAGATGACCAAGTATAGGTGCTATGGTATACGTATCATGTTAAACAACCAAGTATAGGTGATATGGTATACATATCATGTTAAACGATCAAGTATATGTGCTATGGTATACGTATCATGTTAAACGATCAAGTATAGGTGTTATGGTATACGTATCATGTTAAACGACCAAGTGTAGGTGCTATGGTATACGTATCATGTTAAACGACCAAGTATAGGTGCTATGGTATACGTATTGATAAGGTTTTAAAATGTACCTTTTTGAGGGGTCATTTAAGCCCTTATTCGATCACTTTTGTATCCGTTATTGCTTAATATCGTTCCTTTTCACTTTTTAGGTCTCTTGAAGGCAAAATGCTGGAATGATGCTTATTTGGACGAAAAGGCGTGAATATACGAAGAAAATGGCCAAAGTCAGAATCGAGACACTCAAAGCTGCTGAAACATAAGGCGACGGCGTCACTGCATATCTGCGACGCCGTCGGGAAGGAATTTTGCGACGGCTCAGAAGAGAAATTGCATGTTTTCAAGGGACGACGTCAGGTTCTAAAGGAGTAGGCCGTCGTTACTCAGACGGCCTAGATGCAGCCAAGACGGCGTCAGAGCTGAAGGGGACGGCGTCACAGTCATAAGGTGACGCCGTCGCAAGGTTTACGTGGCCAATACGAAACCCTAATGACGGCGACACGACGGCGTCACGAAACATAAGGTGACGCCGTCGCAGATGTAATCTTATATATAGAATCCGAATTTTTCAGTTTTGTGGGTAGTCTTTTGGAGTAAAAACCTAAAACCGAACCAAGGCTTTCTTGTGCAGTATTTTAGGGTTCTAAACCCTATTATACATCAAGATAAGTATTTACTTCATTAATTTAATTATGTCTTTGATTATTTGTGTGTATGCTTGCATGTTCTCCATGTCCGGCTAATTTATTTGTGTGTTTGCTTAGGGAATATGAAACTTAATTATTGAATATTGATTGGTTGATACTTATCTTAGTTGACTAATGATCTAGAGTGCGCTAGATTATTCGTTGTGTACTTAATGCTTGACTTTTCTTTGTGAACTTTAGAATATAATTATCTAGGTAATTGTAGGATAAAGTATTCAAGGACAACCGTAGAGTAGGCGTCTATAAATCACTAGAGGATTTGTAAACAAGACCCTTTGGTAATTTCAAAGAGTTAGGGAAATAAGCACGCCCTATAGCCTTAGAATCACAACGCAACTAGGAATAAGGACGTGACAAATCAACCATCAATAGGAGATAATTAAGGAGTAGTAAAACCTAAGTAAACACATCTTTAAACTATCATACGAGTACACATCAATTAGACATAGACTATCACAACCTTAGCATAGATAATTAGATAATAGTAGAGTAATCGGTAGCAATACCAACCTCCCAAATCCAATACCCGAGATTCGTACCTTTTCATTTTCTAAAAAAACATAAAAAGATAAAAAAATAATCTTCCTCAACCTCAACCTTAGCGTAGTAACTTCTCACTAGCATTCCTATTCCCCTAGAGAACGATATCAATACCCGTGGCTTACCCTAATTACTACACTACAACGATTAGGTTCACTGCCTAGGGTGTTATAAAACTTGCTCGAAGAAAAGGAAGTTTCCTTGACCCCGAACGACGCGTGTAGCGTTATCACGTATCATGTTAAACGACCAAGTATAGGTGCTATGGTATACGTATCATGTTAAACGACCAAGTATAGGTGCTATGGTATACGTATCATGTTAATCGACCAAGTATAGGTGCTATGGTATACGTATCATGTTAAACGACCAAGTATAGGTGCTATGGTCCTGTTAAACGACCAAGTATAGGTGCTATGGTATACGTATCGTGTTAAACGACCAAGTATAGGTGCTATGGTATACGTATCATGTTAAACGACCAAGTATAGGTGCTATGGTATACGTATCATGTTAAACGACCAAGTATAGGTGCTATGGTATACGTATCCTGTTAAACGACCAAGTATAGGTGCTATGGTATACGTATCGTGTTAAACGACCAAGTATAGATGCTATGGTATACGTATCGTGTTAAACGACCAAGTATAGGTGCTATGGTATACGTATCATGTTAAACGACCAAGTATAGGTGCTATGGTATACATATCGTGTTAAACGACCAAGTATAGGTGCTATGCTATACGTATCGTGTTAAACGACCAAGTATAGGTGCTATGGTATACGTATCTTGTTAAACGACCAAGTATAGGTGCTATGGTATACGTATCATGTTAAACGACCAAGTATAGGTGCTATGGTATACGTATCCTGTTAAACGACCAAGTATAGGTGCTATGGTATACGTATCATGTTAAACAACCAAGTGTAGGTGCTATGGTATACGTATCATGTTAAACGACCAAGTATAGGTGCTGTGGTATACGTATCATGTTAAACGACCAAGTATAGGTGCTATGGTATACGTATCATGTTAAACGACCAAGTATAGGTGCTATGGTATACGTATCATGTTAAACGACCAAGTATAGGTGCTATGGTATAAGTATCATGTTAAATGACCAAGTACAGGTGCTATGGTATACATCAATACATTATTATTATTATTATTATTATTTATTTATTTATTTTATTTATTTATTTTTTTTTATAAAAACATCACTTTCATTAAAAACAAAACCAATGGATTACAAGAAATTAGTGGGGAGCCTCGAAACAATCTGGGCTCCCACACCTTTATTATTATTATTATTATTATTATTATTATTATTATTATTATTATTATTATTATTATTATTATTATTATTATTATTATTATTATTATTATTATTATTATTATTACATATGTCCAAATTGTTGCAGTTCCCACCAAAAATGGCACCAAGAATTCCCACAAAAAAAATGGCGCCAAGAATTCCCACCAAAAAACATGACAAACATATTATATAGAATTCACAACCTCTTATCATCAAAACCACTCAACCTCACAACCTCTTATCTTCACACAATTTTCAAAACCTGAGATGGAGCCATTTAATCCTTTTATGTGTTCTTGTGGAGCAGGAAATATAAAATTAAGAACATCACATAGAGAATATTCATCTGGACGACAATATTATTCATGTCCTCTGTCAAAGGTGAACAATCATAAATTTCTTATTTATGTAAATATACAAATAATTGAGTTGTAATCTCTTATAATTTTCTTATTATGTAACAGCCCAGAAAAGATAATGGGTGCGGATATATTATGTGGAAGGATGCATTTGATGAGTACTTAAGAACAATCTCTTCTCAAGGTTCTGGATCTGCACCAACAGAGTACTCGAGCTGCCATGAAAAAGATCTTAGGATAAACTTTCTGGAATCACAAAAACATGTGCTAGAGACAAGAGTAAGGTTGCTAGAGGCAAGACTTGAAATGGCAAGGATTCCTGACGACCACGCATGTTAGTCGGATGCATTACTTCGTGAGCTGTTAGGTGACAAGAAAAATCTTCGTATGTAGTAGTAGTTGTTGTTGTTGTTGTTCTTGTATTTGTTGTTGTTGATGTAGTTGTTGTTCTTGTAGTTGTTGTTGTTGATGTTGTTGTTGTTCTTGTAGACCATAACAAACATTGCCCATTCAATTTTTTAGTTAACAAGATTAATAGATTATGGTTTTCAAACACCCCTTTTCCAATACTAAATTACACATGAATAAAGAAACAACTTGACAACAAAACGAAACAGATCAAACGAAACAACTCGGCAAGCAAACGAAACAACTCAAACGACATGTTACACACGACATAGACCATAACAAACATCTCTCATTCAATTTTTTTCCCTGCTACTTCCCGCTCTGCTATAACCTGCACCATCTTTTCCCTTCCTTTGCTTGACGAACTGTTCAAACAATGCTTCAAGATTTGTTACCCTATTTCCCGCATCATCAAATGTGTAATCGAACGGGCTTTTTTCAGCTTCATCTTTTTCCTTCCTTTGCTTGACGAACTGCTCAAACATTGCTTCAGCTCCCAGCGTGTTTTCTCCTCCAACACCATTAGCTTCACAGTCCAAATACACCCTGTAGAATGGCTATTTCCTTAACCATTCCAGAATGCGGTCTCTCATCAACGGGTCTATGTTCTTGTAAGAACCATATTCATCATAAATTTCTGACCCATACGTATCAAGAACTCGAGTAAAGAGATATATCGACGATAAAACCAGTGACCACTCTTTTTCCGGCGTGTAATCAGCCATTTTATTGTTACGTGTGTTTTGTGGGAATTGACGATTGGGTTATTTATGTTTTGTCGGGATATATAAGGAAAACTTTGCGGGAAAAATAATGGCGGGAAACTATTGGCGGTAAATATTTTTTTTAATTCTATAAATGTATTTAATTTTAAATTAAAGTATTTAGTTATAAATATAAACTATTTAATTTTAATTCTACATTAAATAAAAGTATTTAAATTAAATAAAAATAATTTTTTAAAATTAAATAATTTTATTAAAAACTGGTTTAAAAGGAAAAAAAAATAGATTTACAGTTTGGGACGACAATGTCGTCCCAAAGTGTTTGGCGGGATAAAAAAAAGGGCGGGATGTATTTTTTTTACTTTGCTGGTTTATTAAAAAGATTTTAGATTATAAAAAAACAAATAATAACAAAAAGGCACGACATTGTCGTGCCTTTTTGCGTCGTGCCAAAACATTTTGGTTGACTGCTAGTTTTGTTGAAAACTTGTGGGTCCTACTTGCAATTTGGGACGCTAATGTCGACCCAAATAATTTGCAAACTCTGATTTGGTGTAGTGAAATCCGCATACCAAAGGTGGCAATTCTCTAGTATAATTTATTCTTTGTAAACCAAAGCTACAATTTTTTCATGTAACGAAAGTTTCTTCTCTTCTATCAAAACTTAATAATTGAAAATAACAGTTATAACTCTCAACACATTTGAAACTTATGTGCAAAACAATTCTCAAACATTTTATGGAACTTTGAACACATAAAAATTACTCACAAAGAAAGCATGTTATCCACAATCTTTATTTCGGCAACCAAACTAGGTGAACCTAACTTGAAAGTGTGTCCAGGTGGCCCATTGACTACAATATCAACCTTATTCCCTTACAAACTTCCATGCTTAACTTATTTCACATATCAAAGAAAAGAAAAGAAAAGAAAAAAAACCTTAAGTTTAGCTACAATGTTCTTTGGTGTTTCCAATGATACAGTTTTGTTTTGTGCTTGTATATTAGTTTTATTATTTCGAATTAAACAAGATGTCGTCGAAAACTTAGTGAGACTTGTGAGCTACGTATTTTACCCTTCTCATTTTCGAGATGTTACATGGGATCTTCCTATCATTCGTTTTGGAGACTTGCAAGACCGAAGAGGACAAAGATCATTCGACGAGCTTTGCTTCATTTGCTTAAAGGAGTATGAGAAAGACGATGTAGTGAGTCAGTTAAGTAGGTGTGGGCATGTGTATCACACAAAGTGTGTTGGGAACTTGTTACGCGATTGTGAGTATGCTTGTCCGTTTTGTAAAACATTTATTTTTAAATCATTGCTTACTACTTGATTTAATTTGTTATAAATAAAATTTCACTTTTCCCAGACAATGTTCGTTTAAATTTTACAACTATAGTTATTTAGGCTCTGATTTGAATTATTTGCATATCTTAAAAGCTTGTTACGACTATATAGTAAACCTATTACGAGTACATGTTATCAACGTGGTTGTGCTAGTTTAAGGTCTATATCACACCATTTTTTGGAATAAATAATAATTTTGATCTGCCTTTGCTAGCTACTCTCTGACCTATGAATTCACTTGATTGTGTAAATTAAAACATCTTGTCCCTACCGAATTAAAACAAATTTTGGGCAAATGATCAAATGGACAAAATACAGCAAGTCTGGGTCATAGATTATACTCTCAATCAATCCTTAGCCTTGCAACTCTCGTCCCCATGACCTTAACTCTTGATCGCGATAATTGTGTTCCCTTCATCCCCCCCCCCCCCCCTTTGGCACCTTCAGCAAAGATGTATCTCTTCAAGCGTTTTTTTAATTGGTTAATTTCTGTCTTTCGTTTTGAAGAGTAGTAATTTAGTATATTCGTAAAAACATATAGCAAATGCATGCCCTCCAGTTATGTTGTCATACATAAAAATGCTCAGGCTGTATTGCAGTCTTGATCATACTCCCCAATATATTGCTAAGGAGCTGCATGAAGTTTGCTCATGATGGAAGATGGTATCACATAATAGCAGTGATGGGTCTAGGAAATTACCAGACAAATTATATTACAGTAAAGTAAACAAGACTTATAACACAAAACCGTTGAACGTGTTTCATGACTATAAAGGTAAGCTTTTTTACTATATATTACATGATAAATCAACGTGCTTCCGGAGAACCAACCTAGGGCCGACCTGCATGGATACTGAACAAGGTGGTCCAAAATAATATTTTCTTCTAAGAGCCTTGGGTACGGTGGCTGATGGCTCAAGCCATGGCCGACGGCACTAACCAACGGCGCCACAAACCATACCAGATTTCGGCTGTTAGCCTCTCGCGCCACCACCACCAGCTCACGCGGTGGGATTTATTTTTTGTTTTCTTTGTTTGTTTTGTTTTGGGTTTTGTGTTTATGTGTGAGAAACTGAGATGAAAAAGTGAAGTTTGTGAAGTTTTTGTTGAAATTTCGACTTGCTATGGCTGGTAAATGTGATTTGTGAAGTTGGTATGTAGAAGATGACTTTTGAGAGAAAAGAGAAAATATAAAACTACCTACCCTTTTACTTTTGCAGGCTTCTAGCTCCACATGTTTATTTATCTACTTTTTCAACTTCCAACATGATACTTAATATTTTCTTTTGAAACAATTTTAATCTCATACTGTAGCAAACTTAGCAATTACATATGTGTTTTGAAGTAAGAAAGCAAAAACAATAATAAGGGAAAGTAAGCTAGTAATAAACATAATAGGAGAGGTACTTAATTAAATTCAAAGTAGTCGATTCTATCTTTTGGGAAATGATAGTTATTTCACTCATTATCTTAAAATTGACAAAAAAATGTGGTGTTATGCTAGTTATATATATTGTTTGTTAAAAAAAAAAAAAAAAAATTACAACGGCACCATAAAAACTGGTGTTATGCTAGGGAGAGGGGTTTTGGTGCCATAGCCAAAAGTGGTGCCATGAAAAAAAGGTGCTGATGTGACACCACTTTTTCTCATGGCACAACCCATAACACCAAACGATAATAGCTAAAGACAATTTGTTCGTTTACTATTATTCAGTTTGGCAGAAGAAGAAAAACAAATTGTAGAAACGTACTAAATAATTTAATGAAAGATCTTTTATTAAAGAGTAAATTACACCGTTCGTCTTTGTGGTTTGCGTTGACCGTAGGGTTTCGTCCTTTGACCAAAAAAGTTGCACCGTTCGTTCTTAAGTGTGAAACGTTATGCACCGTTCGTCCCTCCATCCAACTGGGCCCACCAATTCCCACTAACTCTCGTTAAGTCAGTCCATGTAAGGGTCCATGTGAGGGTATTTTAATATTTTCACCTTTATTTCTAACTTCATCTTCTTCCTTTTATCTCCAACTATCACCACCCAATAATCATTCACCATCACACATTCAGACACATGTTTATCTTGACCAAATTCAGAAATAAAATCACTTTCAATAACAAATTAAAGATCTATGAAAATTGACAGCTGAAAATACTTCCAATAACAGATACATCAAATACTTATATGGTAGTAAATTATCACCAAATAAAATCATGCCAACTGCAACCATTTTCATACCCAAAACAACAAAGATTTGCATACCAAAAAAACAACAAACTAAAATCATTCTTGTGATTTTCTTCTTCCCATATCTTATCAAACCACTAATCACACCTTTAGAACCCATAAAAATTTTGTTTGGCATACCCGCAACCAAATCAAATAAAAATTTTGTTTATCACCAAATAAAATCATTCTTGTGATTGTCTTTGAGGTTTGACTTTTTCATTTGAAGTAAACAAATCAAATGACAAACGATCTCAGATTTCTCATTCGAAAATCAAGACAGACTTTTAAACATACAATCGAAGAGAACTTCATCATGGATCAAAACAAGACTTCAAACATAAAAGAAAACAAGATCTCAGGTTATTAGAAAATATCAAAAATCCTAAAAGATCTAACAAACCCATCATCGATCTATCAAAAACAACAAATAAAAACTTACCTGGGAATGTTATAAGATCATTAATCGAATCCATTTTCATTTGGGTTTCGTAATCTAAGTTCATGCGAGGGTTTTAAAAAAGTTGTTCGTGTGACAAAAAGATAATGGTGGTATGTTTGGTTGGAAAGAAGGAACTCGTGACTCAAAACCCGTGTTGGTTTTGTGATGGAGTTATATGAGCCATCAACATCCAGTGCCACACAATGAACCAAAACCGTATAACTGAAACCAAAACCGAACCTCGTTGTTGTTTATGGTTTTTGGCAATTACTCCGGCGCCAACAACAACCGAAAGTTATCAAGGGATGAGAGGGTGGTTCGATGTTTGTAGATGTAGATCTTAGTAGATGGGACATCAGATCGGAAATAAGACGATGAAATCCAATCACAATGGTTGCCGGATCTGAAAAAAAGGATACCGAAACCACCGATAAAACTCTTAGAATCGGGGTGGTACTAGATTTGTTTTATTAAGTGTAAATCGTCTTCTTCTTGTACCTAAACTAATCTGAGAGAGATTGAGGGAGTGTGGTTTACTTTTGGTGAAAGATGTGATTTGTTTATGTGTGTGTGAGTTTGATTTGCAGAAACATTTATGGGTGGTGATGTCCGGATTTTGTAAACCGGAGAGACACAGAGGTGGTGGTGAAGATAATTAAAAGAGATAAAGAAGGTGGTTGGTTGAGGTGTAGGTGAGTTGTTAATAATTTTTGGGAGGACAAAAAGACGGATATACCCTCACGTGGGTATCACATGGGAGCAGTTAACGACCGTTAGTGGGCCCAGTTGGATGGAGGGACGAACGGTGCATAACGTTTCACACTTAAGGACGAACGGTGCAACTTTTTTGGTCAAAGGACGAAACCCTGCGGTCAACGCAAACCACAAGGACGAACGGTGTAATTTACTCTTTATTAAATGACTTCCTACTAGCTACATATTGACAAGGGGCCTAGCGTACTGTTTTTACAAGGGTAAAAGCAGTAAAATAATAATGTATTTTTCAATATTTGTCGACTTAAAATACTTATTTTTTTATTACCTTACTTCATCAACAAACTTTCAAAATTTGTTCTGATTTCACCCATATCACATGTTTATATTAAAATAATAACTTAAATGATTATATTACCTTTGTATTCTTTAAAATTTGTTCTGACTTCACCAACGAACTTTCAAAATTTGTTCTAACTTCACCCATATGCCGATGGTAATATAGTCATTTTAGTTATTACTTTTATATAAACGGGTCATATGGGTGAAGTCGGAACAAATTTTGAAAGTCCGTTGGTGAAATAAGGTGATAAAAAGGTAAGTGTTTTAAGTCGGAAAAATTTGAAAAGTACGTTGTTATTTTATGGGTTTTACCTTTTTTACAACATGGTTTTTAAGTGAGTGTTGAATCTTGCTATAAAAAGAACCCAAGTAACTACATGCCATAGACTAACATGTATGCTACCTTTTATCAGGGGTGTCGATCGGTTTGGTTATCGGGTTGTTCAGTTTGTTCGGTTCGGTTTGTTCGGTGAAAAAACTTTTTTAGTCAACTCGGAAATCGAACTGAACCAAACTATAATTCAACCGAACCGAACCGAAAACCGAATTTAAATTCGGTTCAGTTCTTGGGTTGACCCGAATAACCTGAATTTCACTATATATTCTTCAAAAATTAATAATTACATAGATATTTAACAAAATATATATATATATATATATATATATATATATATATATATATATATAAATATACATATATATATATATATATATATATATATATATATATATATATATATATATATATATATATATATATATATATATATATATATATATATATATATATATATATATATATAGAGAGAGAGAAGCGTTCAAATGAGAAGAGCTTTTTTTGTGAGAACGCGAGAAGAAATCTTGGTCCTCCATCTTATCACCTCTTTTTTTTAATCTGATGGCTAAAATAAATCATAATTTCTACATTAAACGTACAATAAACAGATACATTTTTTTGCATTTAGTTTCAAGGCCGGTATAAAACAAAAAACACGCACACTCTCACTTTTGAAAGTGTGAAAAACACAATACTCTCTCAAACTTCATCAACACCAGCTTCCACCACAGTCATCGCCAATCACCACCATCAACCGTCATAATCCTCACCGTTCACCACCGTCCACCCTAGTAATCATCACCTATCAGCACCGTCCACTTCAATCATCGTCGATCACCACCGCCCAACTAATCTTCGCAGATCACCGTCCCCTGCCGTAACCATCACCGATCACCACCGTCCTCCATCGATAATCATCATCATCATCATTATTATTATACAGAGGCATTGAGTAAGTCTGAATTTAAGCTTGATTCATATGTATTTAGTTTTGATTCAGTGATTATAGATAAATTTGTTCTTGTGGTTTATGCGTTTGATTTTAGTTATTAGTTGTGTTCATGAATAATCTAGATGATTATGTAAACTTGATGAAGAAAATGAAAAATGAACATGTGTTTTACTTGTGGTTTGTCAATGTACACTACGTGTTTGATGAAATGCTAGTTGTTTTCACATATGAATGTAGGTTGATTTTTTTTAATCGGCACCGATTATTAGGTAAGTTCATGTGCTAAAACATTTCCTGAGTTCCAAGGTCTTGCACATAAAAGAAACGTGTGGTCATCGAAACTAATCTAGCTTTTTTATATTTTTTTTTTTGCATATCAGCGTCTAGATGGTGTTAACAGGAAAGTGGTCATTAGTTATGTGATCTAGCAAATATGAAATAATATACACCAATTCTAAAGTTCAATAGAATAGTAGATTTGCTTATGACTGATTTGTGTTGATGGCTTTAATAAGGTAATGAAATTTGAGAGGCTTTAAATAAGGTATTAAATACCCTCACATGTGAAGAAATAAGGTATCGAATATCTTCACATGTGAAGAAATATTGTATCGAATATCTTCATACGCGAAGAAATATTGTATCGAATATCTTCACATGTGAAGAAATAAGGTTTCAAATATCTTCACATGTGAAGAAATATTGTATCGAATATCTTCACATGTGAAGCAATAAGGTATTGAATATCTTCACATGTGAAGAAATAAGGTATCGAATATCTTCACATGTTAAGAAATAAGGTATCGAATATTCTCACATGTGAAGAAATTTGCTTAAAACTTGATTTGTGTCGATGGCTTGAAATAAGGTATTGAAATTTGAAAGGCTTTAAATAAGGTATCAAATACCCTCACATGTGAAGAAATAAGGTATCGAATATCTTCACATGTGAAGAAATACGAAAAATAGATCAAAACGTTGTGAAACACTGGTTGTGGTTGATTATATGAGATGAAGTACGGATATAAAATGGAGAAAAATATTTTATCTAAACTTATAACCCAATAAGCTCTATTCTTCTCTTTATCATTTTTGTGATATATCATTATTTTACATTTTTATCCATATTATCGATATTTGCATTATGTGTAAAATATTTGCAGGTCAAAGATAGAGAGTTAGCTGATGTGGGCGGCAATAAGTGCAGGGAACAACCCCGAAGTGGGAAATATGATTGCAGAAGCCATGAGTAAAGTAGGTAGGCAAGGTATAGTGACCCTTAAAGAAGCATATAATGTAGGATAGAGTGTTGGCTGCTGCTTTGTTTTGACATATCTTGGCTAGGTTTTAGTGGAATTATTATAGCAGGTGGGTCTAGTAATTAGGAATCTTTAATACTACTGTTTTACCCTTAAATAATTAGGAGAGTTTGTATGTTCAATCATTAAGGGTATGTGTCTCGCATTGTAGTTTGAGAGTAATTTCCAATTATAGCCTTTTAATTGCCTGATTATAGCCTTTTCTCAAGTTAGATCTATTGCTTGAATTTAGGGATGCTTATTTTGGTTATCAGATTATTTAGTGGTCACATAATCAGGTTAGGAAACCACCACCAAATGGCCTAGTGGTAAGGTGCCTAACCTTCTCACAACAGATCTAGCGTTCAAACCTCGCTATATAAACTGATAACGCAATAAAACTGATTACGCCTATCTGATCATTAGGGACCATTTCACATGTAAATTGTCAAATAATCAGAATTTTTCAGTTGTCATACACTAAAACAACTGATTATTATGACTGATAAACGTGAGCACATTCAAACACTGCCTCGTATAAACCCTTCCATATCAAAAAATTGCTTTCAATAACGCAAAACACGGACTAAAACTTATTATCAGGTCTTCTAGTCGTAAAAGAAAATTCAAACACGTTGTGGCACTTACACAGAAAGGATTAACATTTAGAACATTTTTTACTGAAACCATATGAGTGATGTTTCCAATTATGCTCATCAAATGAACTTACTAGGTTACCAAACTTTGAATAAGTTCATAAGCCAATCTAATAAGCTAAAAACAAACACAGAGTTGTCAATATTGTGCTATGCAAACATAATAATGAGATAATTTACTACAATGTGCCTCGTCAGCGTCTTAACCACTGCTAGCGTTACTAAACCACTGCTAGTGGTAGTGATTACCACTGCTAGTATTTGGTAACCACTGCTAGTACTTGGTAACCACTGCTAGTACTTGGTAACCACATCTATGCTTAAATGGTAAAAGGCAAAATGATTGTGCAAATGCTAGCTGCAACAATTCATTCCTTAACTTCTTGATGTATAGCTCCAAAACAAACACATGCTCATCCACAATATCACAGGCCATTGCATCTTCAGCCAGTTTCACTGCTGCTTTTTGAGATAACTGAAAGTTTTCTCTAACTCGCTGCAACTTTCGTGCAATATCTTCCTTCCCAATCATCACAAGGCAAGCCAACAAAGATTTGAGCTCGCGCGCTGCTCCACTTGCAAGTGACATCCCCTTCAGATGATCTACTAATGCCATTTCCTCATCGGGGCTAAGATAATGTTCGACCATTAAAAGAGATGTAAGATATGACCAGTAAGACGAAAGAACATTAGAGGTGGGAACTTGGACGTATCTACTAACGAACGGGTCAGGGAGGATTATGTTTATCTCTACCGAATAAATGGGTAATATCCGAGTTAATTAGCTTGAAACTAAGCAAGTTTATAAGTCGAAGGGGTCAACATTTTTAAATGCTTAAGACCTCCTAAATCATATTATTAGAAAATCTAGATTAGTATTTTGTATAATATAAGTTTTGTCATCATATTTAAAAACTAATTATCTGTATGAACATAAAGTATCTCTCGTTAAAGTTCAAAAAAAAATGTCTCGGGTCAGGTCAAGTCAGGTTAGCCAAACCCAACCCGTTCAGATCCAAACCATAAAATTACATGTTTCAAACCAATACTTAACCCACCCATTTGACATCTCTAGAAGTATACTTCTCTATTGTTAAACTAATTACCTGCCAGCACGGATTTTCCCTCTTTTCTTTTGACGTCTTAGCCCTCTTTTGCTAGTGCCACTTGAACTCATGGAAGCAGCAGAGCTTTTTCTTGACCTGGTCAAATATAAAACACTTAGAATAAGTACCCAATAACCTACTTATGCATCACTGAACTCCCCACAACAATAATGAATTGCATACAAACCAGTAATCCGCTAGACTAGATGAGGAAATATATATAAAGGTGTAGTTCATACCCAGTGGTGTAAGCACTCATTCCACCGAAACTGTTACTAGCTTCTGAAACAGTATCATCATCTAATTCGTTTATCGATCTTTCATCTGCCTGAAGCTTAGCTGCAAGCAATAACCTCCGCTGCCGAACCGCCAAGTACCGTGTCAAATACTTACCGATTTTCTCCAACCCTTCTTCATATTCCGTGATCATGATGGTGGCGAATTCACCAGCTCCAATTTTAACATCTGAGATCAAGTCCTCATTCCTGTGCATTAAAGAAATTCTCAGAGCCTCCTCCCATTCTCGTGCAGTGATCAAGAGGGTTATCCCGTTCTTAACATCTCCACAATAATCCAAAGCAATTTTGGCGGCTTCACTTGCTAGTACTTGGTAACCACTGCTAGTACTTGGTAACCACATATGCTTAAATGGTAAAAGGAAAAATCTTTGTAATCACATGCTTTGTTAAAACCAAATCAACATATCCGTACCAAATCAACGGCAGCCTGCAAAGTCACATGATCACCCCATTCACCGACCCTAATTCACATCCAAATAGAGCAGAAACACAAGGTAAGATGGTAATTCATGGAAATGTAATATCAAATTACAAAAAGAGAAGCAGCAAAATAACTTTTTAAAAGAGCTAAAACCTAATCCTAAGTTAGTTTTACAAAAGAAATTTTAGTATTAGTTTTAAAAAAATCAGTTTTTAAAAGAGTTTTACTCCATTCAGGGGTGTTTGGTTTTGGCTCAAACTTGGGTCAAAACCCATTTTCACTCACTTTGACTTCATAAGTCAAAGTTGCTTTAAGGTTTTAAAGTAGTTTTGAAAGAAGTAAAATTGATTTAACAAGTTTTGTTAAGTTTTGAAAAAAAAAAGTCCATATATGTTCTGTCTCAGCAGCTTTTATGCCCAAGTGGCTTGTCTTTTAGATTTTTCATTTGCTTAATATGAGTCCTTATGATCTGAATTTTGGTATGCTTCTCATTCAGTTGGTCACCTAGTTAATGGTATTTTTTTATAATTTTTAGTTTTAGCTTATTAGTAGCTTTTTAGGAGCCCCAAAGTACCCCATTGGACTGAGTTGTTGCTTCACAACAGCCCCTACATTAAGCTTTTCACAGCTTATTTATAAGCTGTCCTAAGCTTTTCATAGGATCCCAAGTAGCTTAGGATTAGGTTTTATACACCAAGTTAACTTGAATAGTGATTTTTGCCTTGTTTGTGTTGTTACGTTGAATTAATATTAAACCACTGCTAGTGGTAGTGATTACCACTGCTAGTACTTGGTAACCACTGCTAGTGGTAGTGATTACCACTGCTAGTACTTGGTAACCACTGCTAGTACTTGGTAACCACATCTATGCTTAAATGGTAAAAGGCAAAATCTTTGTAATCACATGCTTTGTTAAAACCAAATCAGCATATCCGTACCAAATCAGCGGCAACCTGCAAAGTCACATGATACCCCCATTCACCGACCCTAATTCACATCCAAATAGAGCAGAAACACAAGGTAAGATGGTAATTCATGGAAATGTAATATCAAATTACAAAAAGAGAAGCAGCAA
Source organism: Chrysanthemum seticuspe (assembly GCA_019973895.1). NCBI lineage: Eukaryota > Viridiplantae > Streptophyta > Magnoliopsida > Asterales > Asteraceae > Chrysanthemum > Chrysanthemum seticuspe. The sequence goes on along the minus strand of BPTQ01000008.1, from coordinate 263,451,000 downwards.
AATACTTGGACATATTCTTCAGGTAATCACTATAAACCATGGGGACATATCCCTCATATATCTCTGAGTGCGATTTTAGCTATGGAAAAGAGAGAACAAAAGTTAAAAAGGAATACAAATGGTGCAAAATCCGATGAAAATGATACCTACAAAACTTAACAATTTTGGACCAACCTGATCAACAATCTGTTTTGTGAATGCAATCCGAAACAATAATTGGTGGAAATGTAAAGGGAATGAATGAGAATAATAATCGGTGGAAATGGAAGAGACAAGGGTATAGTAGACAATTTAGTTAAAATTATAATTTTGAAAAGTGTAAAAAAGGTACTAAAAGGTACAAACAGTGTACAGTAAAAAAATCGCTTAAATTATTTCGCTTAAGTCGCTCAGCATTGGGAAGGAGCTAAATGTATAAAAAAATATTTTAGTAACTTTGACTTTTTTTTACTAAAGGACAAAAAAAAAATTCGCAAGATTCTTAAAAAAGTCGCTCAGATTCGGTCGTTGTACAATCATAGCTGTAAAAGTCAGAAACAATAATTGGGTACACAAATTACGAAGGACACTTGTCAAGCTTATATGAAAAGTAGAAAATTCGCAAGTCTCAAAGTCTATTTTGGAAATACCCAAACTTTTTTCCTAAAAAGTGTTGACACCTTGAGCAAAACATGTATTCTCATAATTACCCCTTTATAATACTAGTATTTACTTAGAGCGTAATTAACGGTTCATGAAATTAGGGACTTTCATGCAAAAAGGTACTCACGTCTATAATTCACGTGATCAGGTAAAGCATACCAAAAATTCACTTGTGTTCAATTTATAAAACAAGCATGTATCTCCCTCGCGGAGTTTATAAAACGAGTAAGTAATTAAAGGCGAGGCTATGAACTCACCTTAAGCAATGGAATCAATGAGCATGAATAAAATCAACCGAAAGACCGAAGCGAAACTAGAAACGACCTATAAAGAATAATGTGTCTAAGTGTATGCTAAATGAAAAAGAGAATGAATGCACAATATTCTTGATTCATACTGCTAAGAGGCCTGGGTACAGTGGCTGGTGGCTCAAGCCATTGTACTCAGCGCGAGCCTATAACGCGAAAACCCATACCGGGGCTAGGCTAAGCCCACGACAAAGGTTTCTTTTTTGGTTTGTTTGTTTTTATTTTGGTTGGTTTGTTTCTCTTTTATGTGTTGTGATGTGTTTTTTCTCTCTCTCATTTTTTTTGCAGGTTTGCGAGGAAGATGTTAGCTGATGAAGAAGATGGTGTATGGCTGCGTACAGGGAATGAATGAGAAAAAAACCTAGGTTAAAAGTGTAATTAACTGGGCTGTGGAATATTTTGTTACTTGGGCTCAATAGTTGTACAATAACTAATGCCTAAATGCCATTCAAGGTGTCCAATTTTTATCTTTTTGTTATTTATTATTATTTTTTTTTAAAATATTTTGCTACATGCTCGTTTATGATAAGCTCCTTTAAGTTTATTAATGGTTGACAAGAACTGGTCTTTTATTTAAAAATGAAAAATAAAATAAAAATAATAAATAAAGTCCAACGGCACCATAAAAACTGATTTATGCTAGGGAGGGGGGTTTTGGTGCCATAACCAAAAGTGGTGCCATGAGAAAAAAGTGCTGAGGTGGCACCACTTTTTTCCATGGCACCACTCTCGGCACCAAACGATACCTAGCGCTCTAAGGCATTGTACAAAGGGTTTTCATAAGTTAAAAGGTCATGGTTCCAAAAATGGTAAGTTCCCGGGTCGTTTACCCATCTCATTTCCTTAATTTTATTAGTGGCTGAAAACTTTTCCCGTTTTGTAAAAATCACTACTTGCAAAATGCAAGTCAAAATTTCAAGTTCTTTATATCCTTAGTTTCTTTTAAGTCTCTAGTGTACTGGAAAAATAAGTTAGCTCAAAGTTTTGAAGGTCTAATTACTTTTTATAAATTTATTCTACAGGTCTATCTTGAATAAAAGTGTGACTGATTTTTGTGGGTCACCTTATCGGACGCTATTTAAAATCTATAGGTTCTATAAAGGTTAAACCAATTGGACGTGATAACTCTCTACTTGTCTAGTACAGGTTACATAATTGGTTTTCAAAAATTTATTGCCTAAAACTTCATTTTTGCCTCGTACACTACAGAGTGCAGAATCTGACCATTTTCACCATAAAAATCACGTTTTAATCATCGTAACACTTCTTTTTTTTTTTGAAAGTTGACTATTATTCACAAACACGCGACACCCGTCAAAACAACGGGGCGCAGCACCAAACAAAAAACCTTACAAAATATTGAAAAGATACCAATTCTTCCAATCTATCGATTGCCTACTAGTTCTATTGGAATACCACAAGAAACTATACGTTTTGATGTCTTGTAGAATCCTCCGACTATCAATACTAATATTGGAAAAACGCTTCTCGTTGCGAGCCTTCCACAAACACCAAACAGTGGTGTAAATGATTCCTTTAACTAGCTCCTTTCCTTTTTTGTCCAAGCCCTCCACCTGATGAATATAAAAAATATCCAACCTCAAGAAAAGAAAAATGGGAGATAACCTGCACCACGACCCAACGTAGTTCCAAACTTCCATAGCAATTCTGCAATCACAAAAAAGATGATCACCTGTCTCATCCGCTGAGCCACACAAGCCACAAGCGAGGTCCCCGAAGTCACAGTTCCTCGACTTAAGAGCCATCATCGTTGGAATACGATTTAGCCCCAACCTCCACATATGGATATTGCACTTCTTTGGGATCCATTTAGACCAACTGAGAACGAAATTCCCACTATGGTCCAGACCACTTCTAAGGAAGTCCTTAACAGCTTTCACGCTAAAACCCTTTCGATCTCTACCAAGCCACGACCAAGAATCTTTGCCGTTCCCCAAAGTCTGATTCTCCAAGCAGCTCTCCATGCTAATCTTTTCGGCAATCTCTTCCTCAGACCATGTCTCTCTCGATTCGGACCAGCATCCCTCCAACCTATCATGCTCCGAGTTATACAAGTCGGAAACCAAGCTTTTCTTGCACTTTTCCTTCTTAAACAACTTAGGAAAAACTTCCCGTAAAGGTTTATCACAAACCCATGGGTCCAGCCAAAATCTAATATTATTCCCATCTCCCACCTTTCTTTTAAACATTTGGCTTAAGTGAACACCTGCAACCTTGACCTTATTCATGGTCTTTACAATATTCGAGCAGACCCCCGGGACAGAATTGTTCACCGGAAGGGACGCCCAACACCTAGGCGTTCCGTGAATAGCATCCACCACCGACTTCCACAAGCTGCTAGTCTCTGTTCTATACCTAGGTCTGAAAAATGAACCTGAGACATATACCTAGGTCTGTATATGTTTTTCCAATTTTGTAATTTTCTGTATCAATGTCGTTTCATTCCAACAATGCAGCTCTACAAATTTCTGCATCATAAATCTACCTAACCTAAACATAACATGTCCCAATCACAATCACCTTTAACCTATGCCCCTAATGAATCAAGTGTAATATGATTATCATATAGAAGGTTTACCTAATGAGGTAAAACCAATATTTACTTGAAAAACAAAACCCATTTGCATGTGTAAAAATCAAAAGAAATGATGGGATTTACTTACAAGAAGTGGAAAATCACAAATAACTTGTCTAGGGCTTGATTAAAAACGTCCACGAGACACCACAACAAGCAAGGACCTTCTCTTCTACTATTCAAAAAGAGCTTGAGGGCTGTAGGAATATCAATTAAATAAACTTGAGGAAGCATTTAAGAAAAACTCCGAGAAACTTCTTCAAATCCTTGATTCAAAGTGCCATTTTTTTGCAAGTACCTTCAATTAGAGAATGATTTGGTGATGATTTTATGATTAAAAGTTTTGTGAGATGGTGGTGATTCATGGCAGCCCGCACAAGAAGAAGAAGAAGAAAAACTTCAAGATTTATTATGGAAATGGGGTGGAGTGAAATGGGGATATAAATGCATGTATAGAAAATATAAAAAGTGAAGTGTTTAGGTGGTTTTTGATTAGTCCAAAAGAAATACAAATTATGAAGTTGGTATCCTCGGATCGTTTCCCAACGAAGGTTGAATGGAGATTTTAACTCGAGTCGCGTTTTCGTGAATTTGAATAGTGAAAAAGTGTGAAATTTGGTTTTTTGCACTAAAATTGATAAACATAAGCTAAAAACAACTTATTAAGCATCTAAAACAATAATACGAAGAAATTTGGGGGGGGGGGTGGCTAAAACGCAAAACAAAACCTAAAAACGTAAAATCCCAGGCTAATACCGAGCTTTAAAAGTGAAAATGAGAAATATTAACCCTAAAAATGCAAAACTATTTTTCCTACATGCTAAATGACAAAATAAAATTTTAGGAAAAAGCCTGATATTTTTTTGACTTTTCTTTTATTTATTATGAATTAAAAACTAAAATAAAGGAAAATAATTATTTAAAATAGTAAATGAAAATGGAAAAATTCCAAAATTTCAGGGAAAGTACAATTTTAACAACTTAATAAAAGAAAAATATGAAAAAGATACCAACTTATCCAGATAAGCTGGAATAAGCTTTCAAAAAGCTATTGGGGTAGAGTTGAAAATGTCCATTTAAAAATAATGACTGACCCTAGGAACTGTAAGTCCCTAGGGTGCTGTTGGGTGAGGTGTTTGTGTTGAGGTTGTGAGTGCTGAGACCAGGGTTCAATCCCTGATTTTGGCATTTTTTATTATTTTTTTTAATATTTTAAAAAAGGTTGTAGAAAAGCTTGTTATGACAAACTTTTGTAAAAACCAAACTTATGAAACTATTGAAATAAGCAGATTAATCAGCTTAATTTGTTACAGATTGCTAATAAGCTAAAACCAAACACATCTTTAACTAAAATTGCTAACAAGCTTCTAATAAGTTGGGATAAAGATGAAAAAGCTAAAAAGAAACATTTAAGTCTACCCTAAACTTACAATTTCAACTAGAAATAATCAAAAGCAAGGCATAAAATAAGCTGGAAACTAAAAAAAGCACGTAATCTCTTTTTACACAAAACAACCTATGAGACCAAGTTCAAACTTATTGACTATAAGCTAATTCCTCTAATAAGAATGAACATCAAATATAACCAACAAAGAGCTTATTTACCAGAATTCAGACCTAATGGAGTTCTTATGAGCTTTTTGCAAGCTTATGAAGGTGGCTGTTTAAGACTGCAGTCTACTTAACTGAATTGAAAAAACTGGACTGAGACCCCCTTTTTAATCACAAGTTTAATGGTTTTAATGATTCCCTTTTACCAATTTAGCTTAAAACAGATTAAGAGGGACAATCAAACAACTCAGAAAAGCTCTTGTTTTACTTTTTACACTCATTTATCAGCTGTCTGATATCAGTAGGACAGCAACAACTTTTGAGCTTATTTTAGACTTTGAAAACTAAAAGTTGACTACAAATTTGACTTAAACTTTGAATGCTAAATCTAAAATTAGACTAAGACATCTAAAATGAGTCTAAAGCTACACTTAAAACTAACTTATCCTCAACTTATAATGATAAGCTATGGTGACTGATCAAAACATACTTAAACAACAGATTTTCTTTGAAATGACAATAGAAATGGAACGCTCTTCATTCGCAAGCAGTTACGGGGAATTTGATTTTAGCTTTTAGCCTTCCTAGCTACCCGACATAGGTCGAACTTTCTTACTTCTTTATTGAAAGCTAAAGAGAAAACTGACTTACTGAACTTTTTTGAATGACTAAAATTTGCAACAAACTAGAGAATTACACTCTAAAACACCATTTAGACTAAATCAGAACTAGATTTATAAATCTAATTTGACCCAAATGCATTTGAGACTAAAAACAACCCTTGTTCCAAACACCCATAAAAGGGTCGGTTTTGGGATTTTCGACAAAACTAACCATAAAACTTGTATACTCTTGATTACAAATGACTTAACTAACACAAATGATAGATTATTACCAACTCTTAATATCTAATAAGCTGTGATTAAGCTAAACTAGTATTGAATTATTTTTTGTTTTTCAAGGGTTTATTTGGAAAATTCAAACAAGTAACTTTTAAAAACTGTAATTAACTAACAATAAGCCATATTAAGTACAATCAGAACAAATAAGCATTAAAATGAACATAATAAGCAGGTTAAACTAAAAAAATACGCTAATAAGCTAACTTACAAATCCCCTAGCTAAACAAGGGGTTAAAATTGCTCGCGGAACTACTCTACAAGCTCTAGCTATTTTTTTGACTTATTTTGACTTTTGCTTTGACTTTTTGAACTTTTTAGTACAATGAAGGTATAAGCCTACTGATAGCTATAAAAGCTTTAGTAAGCTTGTATACAAGCTGTATTGAGCTTTTTGACAGCTTACTTGAGATCAATCAACCATTGACAATTTAAAATGTAAGATAGAAATATATGTAAGAATAATTAAAGTAAAACAAAGTAAACTTTTATTGAAATAAAATGAGAGTACAAAGCTTAAAAGTGAATTAGAAAAAACATTAACTAAGAAATTACAACTTAAAAATCAAAATGACATGGTAACATTAACCTAAAAACTACTCTCCAAAATCTGAGAATGAGGGGGGTATTTATAGGGAGCCTTGAGGTCTTCAATTAGGGTTTGGGAAAGATCCAGAAGCACCAATCTTCACCCTTGATCACCCCTTGCATCATTACAATCAATCTCATCCTTATGATCAAATCAATGAGGTGGCTCAGCCAATAAGAATCCTCCATTTGTACACTCTGGCAATCCCCTGCCTATGTCAGCCCTCAAGATGCTTAGTACAATGTTATGCTAGGGGCATGGTCGGAATTAAATCTGAGAAGAAGGATGAACAGTAGTAGGTGGGAAGGGTAACTTTGGGTTTTATTTATTATTTATTTGACTGGATGGGTGGGTTTAGGGCTGTAAACGAACCGGACGAACACGAATGGAGCCTTGTTCATGTTCGTTCATTTAATTTTAACCGGACAAATAAACGAATACAAACGCTTAAACGGACGAAATTTCTTGTTCATGTTCGTTTATTAAGAAAATGAGTCGTTCGTGTTCGTTTATGTCCGTTCATTAAGACACTAAACGAACGCTAAACAAACATAAACGATCAAACATAAATGAACATAGACAAACAATCATAAACTTTATTAAATTATGCATCTAATATTGTTTTATAAGTGTCATTTTGTTTAAACAAACGAATTTAAAAATTATACAATTAAAAGATTTAATATACGAACATAAATAAATAAATGAACATAAACGAACATTAAAGAACGCATAATCGGACGTTCACGAACATAAATAAACGGACCTGACTTTTGTTCATGTTCGTTCATTTAACTAAATGATCGTAAAATATTGTTCATGTTCGTTCATTTAATAAATAAACGAACATAAACGAAATTTTTACCGAACCGTTCATGAAATGTTCACTGAACGTTCAGTTCGTTTACAGCCCTAGGTGGGTTTGACCGGGTTAAGTTGGGGAAATGGGTAGTGGGATATAACCGAGTATAAGAGTAGTTTGGTTGGGCTTTGGATTGTTTTGGGCTCAATGGTGGGATTGGGTTATATTATTTTTGGATTGGATTGGAATAATCACAATGGTATCCGGATATTAGGAGTAGTAGTACCATAAGGACCAATCTTGCCAATTTGTGAAATTCCAAGGACCAAAGTGTAATTTTGGTAATATTAGGGTGTAGTTGGTAAATGTGGATGATGATGAGGGTATATATGTAAAAATGCTAAATATGATCCAAAACCGTAAAATTGAATCCCCGGCTCTTGTCTTTCACTCTCTTCTCTTTCCCGTGCTCATTTTTCTTCTGTTTTGTCTTTTCTTTGTCTGTTTTGAGATATCCGTACCTGCACATGCATAAACTCAAGAAACACACAAGTATTAATCATTAACGGCCCGTTTACGATTTATTTGGGTCGGTTTTGAAAAAGAAAAGGTATATGTTTTCACATATACCAAAATCCCCCAAACTAACGTATTGCCGTGTCCTCACGCAATGTCATCAACTCACGCTTCTAAAACCAAAGATTTCAACCTCTTTCTACTAAAGCTATATAAAGTAGGAAAGCTTCCTCAAAAGAGATTAAGAAACCCTTAGCTCTAAAAACGCCCCGTTAAACCATTTTATTTCATATAAACATATAATGTTTAAGCACTTTCCATTTTGTGTGACAGTTTGTTGAACTTTCATGTCTATCAATAACTCTCACATATTTTTGATAAACACTTTAGGATCACAGAGTAGGAAACACAACTCATAAAGAAGTGACCATACGGATAGAATTCATCGTCCTTGATTTTTCACGAGTTCCCAAACTAAGCTTAAAATCGAAATCACTCGCTATATACAAATTAGATGCTAACACTACCCATAGATGCTACTTTTGCACCCTTAGCTACTTTTCACTCCCATAATCCTAATTTCTCTAAGGATTTTATTTAGAAAACCGAGAATTTTTTGTCTTTCTCTTTTCTTGTTGCGATAGATTTTTATTCCGATAAAAGCATCGAGTTTAGACGCTAAATAGTTTCCAAAACTTCCCTCGAAAATCGTTGCTCATAAGAATGAGGTCCACATTAAGGTCCTAATTTCACACTATTTACGGGACATCCTTTTTATTTATAACCGAGACATCCCATGTTTGAGACTCGAAAAAGAAACTTTTTATTAGGACATCCTTGGAGTCGAAGCTTGGCTTAACGTTATTTCAGCACATTTGCACATTTGCAACTTTTGCCCTCAGTCTTTTCAACGACCAATTCAACGGGATTACCGTTTTATTAGAAGTCTTATTATGACTTTGGGTTTTTCCTCAACCTTTTTGAAGTACATGGTAAGGGGGGTACCATCAAACATAGAAAACTTTTATGGCTTTGGATTTTTCACATTTATACATTTGAGCTTTATTTCACGCTAATTATTTGCCAAACTCCGAGTCCCACGACCTTTATAACAATAGAAACAATAGCACGTACTATCAAGAATCAGTTGTCTATTATACCACAACACTGACAGTACCTTGATGTGTACCAAACTCTCATAAGTAAGGATTCTCTCAAAAATGCTTGAAAACTAAGTATCGCCAAAACCAAACACCTTTAATTATTTTGAATATTTTGTTTTTGGGGTTTATTTTGCTGCTAGGAGCAAAAAGCCACAAGTAACCTCTACGAGCTCTAAAGAGATCCAACTACTCCACGTTTAGCATCTAACTTCTACATAACTCTATCATTTCTCGATCTATGCAAATTTAAAATCTTAAATAATAAGATCCGCAAATGCTTAGCCGATAATTTAGCTCTTGCAAATTAAAGTCAGTCATGAGAACTTGCAACCTCTTTACTAGAATTCGCGTTTTATAGCTCCTTGTATGAAAAACTAGTGAAAGATTTTAATTACCAATGGTTAAGGGAACAAGCTAGGGCTCAACACGCCCGGTCAAGTCAAAATTCTATTCCTACTCTAACAAGTGGAAAGTCAACAAGGTGTCAAAACATATATTATTTTGCAAATGCTTTGTGAAATAATCTCAAGTCTTGCATTTTTAAAATCACTTTTTAGAAACAAGCAAATACTTTCAAAGCTTCGCATATTTAAAATCACTTAGGGAAGCATGCAAATTCTTGGCCTTGTGAGCTAGAATTCGTATATTATAGCCTCTTGTCTAAGCAATTAGCAAAAACTCTTCAAGAATCGCATATTTAAAGTAACTTCTAATAGACTCGCAAAGAATTTTCGATCATAAAACTAGCAAAAGCCTACAAAATTTTTAAATTTTCTCACTTTTTTCATCAATTTCTTTTGGATTTTTTAGGAAAATGGGGTTGCGAGAGTTTAAGGCAAAACACAAGTGCGGTCAAATCAAATCGAAGATTACCCTCCCCCCCCCCCCAAAACTAAAACGAAACATTGTCCTCAATGTTTAAAGGCAAGGGTTCTCAACGGAAATCTAAAAGCCATTTATTAATAATCTAAAAGATAAAAGTTAGTCGATAAGATTTCGGATATCAGATTTCCTTAAGCATCAAGACATGAAACTCGAGTGGAGAAAAGACAAAACCACGAGCACGAGAGTCTTCATATATCGGGGAAATCCTGGACATAAACATCAAAAACCAAACATGAGAAATCGAAAAGGCGAACCCCCTACATCACTTTATTAGAAAAATAGAAAGAAGATAGAAGGATAAGTATGGGTTGCCACCCACGAAGAGCTTTTGATTTTTTTCAACGAGTCGCTAGCTTGACTTGTCCCCGAATTCATTTGTTCTTGGGAAAGCAAGTGGAACAGAAAATCTCCATCGAAATTCCGTTCAAGAGGTTTGGATAAGCATTGAAACATGAGAAAGTTCCACTCCGATGAGATACCCACAGTTCTAAATAGTAAAAACTATAAACGGTGATACCGGGGTCAAAAATGGTATCCTTACTCCCGAAAGAGTGAAGAAGAGGAGAAGTCACATCATATGTGTTAATACAAATAAACCGTAAAAACTTTTATTAATATTTTGCGATCTGATAACGCTACACGCGTCGTTCGGGGTCAAAGGAACTTCCTTTTCTTCGAGCAAGTTTTATAACACCCTAGGCAGTGAACCTAATCGTTGTAGTGTAGTAATTAGGGTAAGCCACGGGTATTGTAGCCACCTGTAAAATTTCACTATCATCAACCTTCGTATTAATAAACTAGATTGTTTATCAAAACTTATTTGAGCATTTTAGCATGTACGCTTTATTTATTGCATAAAAATTTATGCAACTCCGAGTAGTCTCATCTAATCATGCCCGATATTTACTGATAACTGAAATCAGTCTCACAAGAAATTTTCTTGTCTTACGAGCCGCACGCGTACCGACACTAAATTAATTATGGCTATAGTCAAATAAATATTTCTACGAGTTAGAATTAATATTTTACTTTTATATTTTTAGTTACCTTTTATAAAAACACGCTAAATTATATATTATACGTTGGTCAAAAACCTCAAACCGGGACACCGTGACTCACATTTAAGCTCAAATGGGACACGATATACATAACGAGAATGTGAGGTCCTTTCTTTTTTTTTTCTTCTTGTAACCGAATACCCACAAAGTACCCCCCCCATCTCTTCCAAAACCATGCAAATGAAATGACCTTGGAACATAATTTAAGAAATAAACTCAATATCCATCATATATCTAGAGTAGTTGACCTTTGAAACATGTTTTCCCATGCAACCAACTCACTTCTTGTCCTCTTTTGTCCTTGTGGCTGCCGAACACTTCACAAAACCACAAACCATTGGATTGTTTCTCCTTAATACTACCTTGAGGCTAGTAAAATCAACTTTGCATGTATCTAGGCCTACATAAACCTTTGGTCAATAACCAAAAGCTCTTCTTCCCTTTCTCTTCTTAAAAACCCACGAGCCTAGGCTCATCTCATATTTCACTTACAAAAACTTCATTCAAAACCTCTAAGTGTATGCAAGGTATAACATTTGAAGTTTAGTTTTCCCTTGATTTACTCTAGCTCAAGTCGACACTCTTACTCTTCCACACCCTCATTAAAACTTCCAAACACTCAAAGGAAAAACTAAGGTAACGAGCATAAGGGTTTAGGAGCAAGATAGTCGGGTTACTTTGGAAAACATATCGGGTTCTTTTGGTTACCATTCTCGCCTACACGTACTCTCCACCACCATTCTTGGTGTCGTAAGTCCTTTCCTCTTTTCTTTCTCTTTCGTATATAGGACGACATGATTTCTTAACCATTTGATAACATATCGATGCATTCTCACGGCACTTATACACGACCTTATTACAACTAGCTACGTTGTCAAACCAACTATATTTCGAAACCAACCCATTTCGAGACTAACTAATAAGCTCGAATGTATAGAAACTCGTTTTGTTGTCAACCTATTTCGAAACTAAACACGAATGTAAGGCTTATATCGTACCCTTGGTACACTCGACATCCTTATTTAAAACCAACGAACAAAAGAAGAAATCATGCTTTGCATGCATGAGTATTTCGAACATGGCTACTGTGAAGGATTACAAAGCTAACATGAAAACAGACGACGTACCCATTAAATAGAACCAAACTGAAAGTCCTAACACAAAGAGTCCCTAGCTCAGTTGGTGGGAGCGTGGCCTCCTAACTAAGGAGGTCATGGGTTCGAAACTGCCCCATGGCAGTTGCCCTTTTCTTTTTTTTTGTTATACATGTAACTTTCGGAATTTGGCACAACTAGTCCCCAAACTTCACCCTTTCTTCAAACTACTCAAGACCTTTGTAAACTAATACTATTTCAACCCTCTACTTTGAACCACTTAACATGCATTTTCTTAAAATACTTATAAATTTTGAAACTTATATAAACCTCTACAACTTTGGACCCTCCAAGATCTACACTTAACGTTTCCTATCCTTAGACTTCTAAAAGATAATAAAATTATGTTTTCTACAAGTCTTCGTCACATAAATAAAATTTGTACATATTTCTATTTTGACAACCACATTTGTATAAACTAGAAAATATAATACTTTTCTAAAAATAATATTTTCCCGCAACTTAGATAAAATATATATTATACTTATATATATACTTTTCAAAACTAAACAAAAATCAAATAAATATAAGTTGATTCATAACTATTTCCGCTTTAATAAAAACACTCGAGCCAACTCTTATACGAATGTTTCGTAGACTATTCCAAGAGCCAAAGACTTATAAACATTTCGAAACTTATTTAAACTTAACCGTTGCCACATAAGCATTATTAAACACAAACTCTCGAGAATGCTTCCATCGTTTTAAATACACTAAGTCATGAATAGAAACAATAAACTAAGACTTGCCATGCTAAATATAGGTCGCGTGACGGTACTTCGTGCTCATACTACTTGATCTTACACTACTCGGATACCATTTGCTAAGGTGAGTTCATAGCCTCGCCTTTACTTATTTCTTTCAAACCCCGCGAGGGAGATGCATGCTATAAACTAGAACACAAGTCTTTTCTTAAACTGTATGCTTATCTGATCATTATTATTATAGCCTAAGTTGCCTGCCATAAGTCCCTTACATCATGAACCATTAATCACTTGCTAGTGAACGCGAATATTGTGGATAGTACTATGGGAATTAACGACCCCGACTCGGTTATCGGAAATAACCGGGGCGCACTATATTTGGTTAACTATGGAATTGGCAATTCCATCTCTGAGGGCAATATTATTACTTACACCAGTAATTAGGTGTATGCAGTTAGTTTGGTGTCATGAGCTTAGTGCATAATAATAATCTATGTTTTCCATGGTGATTGTATTCGAAGCAATTATCATCTCTTACTTGTGTTCAACTTATTATTTAAACCTATGAATATCACTCAACTTTTGTTGACTTTTAAGCATGTTCATCTCAGGTACTAATTAGAATTTCATGAAGGCGTGGACCGGACGTCGTGGGACACTTGAAGTGGTGTCGTTTTCAATTAAAGTTATCATTTCATAAGTATTTGAACTATCTTTTGTGTAACTCAAAAACATGTGGTATTCCCTTTTTGTGTTCTAAACGCTGAGATTTATGAAATGGTAACTACTTTTTATTAAAACGTCTCTTTAGAGCCGTTTTCTATAACTTGTGACTATGATCCTCTAAGTAATACCCCAAATAGTCTTCCGCTGTCACATTGTGATTTTGGGGGTGTTACAGATTGGCATCAGAGCCTAGGTTATAGAGAACCAACTTGTATTTTCAAAAACAAATTGGACTATAACCACGTTTTCAAACGGACCATTTTACACCACCACTTCACGTCCTCCGCGCCTACTTCGTACCGATAACATGTAGGAGATTCACTTAGTAGATACTACATGACTAGTAAAACTTTGCATGATAAACTTATGATGATAGCTTTCATTTGGTTAGGCATTTAGATTTGCGTGGCAGATTATGCGCGACTAACTAAATCTTATTTACTGCATGGCTTTATTTACTTATGAGTACATATTTTCTTTTGGGTTGTTACAGTACTATGTCGTCCGCTACTCACCCTATCGACCTGACATCCGACACCGAGATGGAGGATGCTATGTCTTCCGACTCTACTCCGGCTCTCGTTGCACATATGTCCTCTGAGACTGAGCCCTTCGAGGAGGGTGAAGTCGCTGCCACCCCACTTGCTTTGGCTATACCTGAGCGTTTGCCTGTCTTTGGTCCCCTCACTTATGACAAATATTTGGAGTCACAACAGTGGCTATCACCATCTGATGTTATGTCCCAGACACACTCATCCACTGATTCCGTATCTTCTGTCTCTTGTCCATCACCATTGCCTATCCGCCGAAGGCGAAGGCGAGCTAGGGTTCTCAAACCCTACGAGCCCGCACCGTTTGGTCAGCCATTCCGCTACCGAAAGAAGGGTGCTACCTTCGTACATACTGCTCGGAAACGAGTAAAGACACCCATCACTTTTATTCCACCATCTGACATACCATCATCCTCTGCTTTTCCACCATCAGCTACACCTGCACCACCATTCGTACCTGTTTCACCACTACCTCCACCTACCACATTCATTTACCAGACCACCACTGTGCCAGTCTCATCCTCATCCCGTGCACCATCACCTATGATGACGCACACTGAGCCAGTGACATCTCTTGGGAAGAGAGCCCGTCTCTCACCCACACATTCAGACCCTTATTACCAGGCTATGTTTGGTACTTCTGAGCCGAGAGCCCGTAGGAGGGTCGATGCTAGACGTTGGTCATACATGATGCCACTCATTAGTCGATGGAGGTCGGAGGAGGGTGCACCTAGCGCTGTGGAGCTTGGGGAGCATCGTTTTGCTACTGCTGAGACTCTTCCGGTTACGGGAGAACCCCTTCATCATACTATTCCATTGATAGCTGCCCGAGTTCTACGATTTGAGGATCAGCTCGAGGATGTTGTGGCATTCGTTGATGAGGTTCCGTTGGTACGTATCGAGAACATCGAGGATGAGGTTGGAGAGCTCCTGAAAGGGAGGAGTACGATGGAGAGAGAGCTTGAGAGGATTGGTTCCCAGAGTGAGAGAGCTAGTGGAGCAGTTACAGTGTTAGAGAGGAGGATGGAGTCAGATAGATTAGGACTGCTGGACAGAGCCGAGATGTTGGAGGGGGTTGTACGACGACAGTCGGAGAGGATGACTATCATGGAGACGCGTGCTACTGCTTTGGAGCAGAGATTAGAGGCACGAGATAGAGAGGTGGATGAGCTGGCAGAGCTAGTCCATGACCTACGACGCCGTTTGAGGAGCACACCTGACAGCCTCTAGAGTGGTGACTCATCTATTTAGTTTTCTGGTACCTTAGCCTGCCGCATGTGGCACTAATAAAGGCCTTGTATTCACATGTTTTGTAAACTATCGAACAAGCTATTTATGCGACATTGTATGGTTTTGTATCACTATGTATGGATGATAGACATATGGCACCATGGTTGTTATTTCTTGATGTTCTCATGTATGATGATCTTTCTTATTTATCAGTGTATGAATCGAAGTGATCATTTATATATATATTCTCTTGTGTGGTTCTAACATGTTACGATTCTTCTTATGATGATTATACTCTATTGATATAATGTGATGATCTTGACTATTATGAAATTTTTTTATAATAATTCACAATTATGTTGAATGATTCTAAAATTTGAGTGTATGTCTTTAGAAAAATGGCAAGAACAAGAACTACCTCTACCTCTACTGAAACTCCCGAGATGACCCCTGAAGCAATTCGGAGGCTAGTTACTAATGAAATCGGTGCTGCTTTTGCTGCAAGACCTGCTGGGGCAGCTCGAGCAAATGAAGCTCCAAATCAAACCAACCAGAATGAAGCTGTGGCAAATCGCAAATGTGGATACAAAGAGTTCATGAATTGCAAACCTACCTTCTTTAAAGGAACTGAAGGCGCAGTTGGCCTTATTCATTGGATCGAAAGATCTGAAACTGTATTTCTTTTAAGTGATTGCTCAGAAGATTGCAATGTGAAATTTGCTACTGGTACTCTGCTAGAAGATGCATTGTCTTGGTGGAAGGCTCATGCCCAACCTATTGGCATGGAAGAAGCCTACAAAACCACTTGGACTGAACTAAAGCAATTATTGATGAAGCAATACTGTCCAAGGACCGAGATCAAGAAACTTGAAGATGAATTTTATCATCTGACTACTAAAGGCAATGATCTCAAAACCTACTTCAAGCGTTTCCAAGAACTAAAAGCTCTATGCCCTTCCATGATTACTGATGAGGTTAAGTTGCTGGAAAATCTCATTGGGGGATTACCCCAAAGCATTGAAGGCAATGTTACTGCATCAAAACCCAAAACCGTGGAAGAAGTGATCACAATTTCCTACCAACTCATGGATCAAGTCTTGAAACATGGATCCGTGCAAGGCAACAACGAAAACAAAAGGAAGTTTGATGACCGTCGAGGCAACACTTCAAACAACTTCAACCACAACTCTTTCATTCACAACAATAACCGCAACAACAACAACCAAGGCCGCAACAATCACAATCAACACCGCAACAACAACCCCAACCCATATCACCAAAACCGAAACCACCACCACAACCAACAAAACCGTAGACAAGAAGTTGTGAGGGCTTATGCCGCTACACCCGCCAATGGAAGAGGCTATGCTGGACCACACCCTTTGTGCACTCGATGCAACCTACATCATGTGGGACGTTGTACTATTAAGTGTGGGAAGTGTAACAAGGTGGGCCATACCCACAAGGATTGTCGAAGCCCTGCTACTGGAAGTAACCTCCAACCCATGGGGATAACTTGCTTTGGATGTGGAGAAGCTGGGCATGTCAAGAGTAGGTGCCCAAAACTGTACGGGAACAACAACAACAACAATACCAACAATAACCCTGCTAGAGCAAGAGCTTATGTGCTAGGAGATGGAGATGCACAAGAAAACCCGGACGTCGTTACGGGTACGTTTTCACTCAATCATCATTTAGCTAAGGTGTTATTTGATTCTGGAGCCGACAAAAGCTTTGTGTCTTCTAAGTTTGCACCTTTACTAAAAGTCACCCCAACCGTCCTAGATACCACATATGAAGTAGAGCTAGCCGATGGAAAAATAGTAGGAACTAACACTATCCTTCGAAGTTGCAACCTATCTTTATCAAACCACCAGTTCAATATAGACCTTATGCCTATCCAACTTGGTAGCTTCGATGCTGTCATTGGCATGGATTGGCTATCCAAGAATCGTGCAAGAATCATCTGTGACGAGAAAGTCGTTCACCTTCCTCTCAATGGCAAAACTCTAATCATTCGGGGTGATCATAGTAAAACCCGATTGAATATCATCTCGTGCGTCAAAACTGCAAAGTACATAGAAAAAGGATGCCACATTTTTCTAGCACAAGTAACGGAGAAGAAGAAAGCGGATGAGAAACAACTAAAAGACGTCCTCGTGGCTAGGGATTTTCCCGAAGTATTTCCTGAAGACTTGCCTGGTCTTCCTCCGATTCGGCAAGTAGAATTTCAAATCGAGCTAATGCCGGGAGCGGCACCTGTGGCACGAGCACCTTATAGATTGGCACCTTCCGAACTACAAGAATTGTCCGACCAACTTCAAGAATTGTCCGAAAAAGGATTCATTCGACCGAGTTCTTCGCCTTGGGGAGCTCCGGTCTTATTTGTCAAAAAGAAGGACGAATCTTTTCGTATGTGTATCGATTACCGTGAGCTGAACAAGCTAACGGTGAAGAACCGATATCCATTGCCTAGAATTGATGATTTGTTTGATCAACTGCAAGGGTCAAGCGTCTACTCCAAGATTGATCTGAGATCTGGGTATCACCAACTGAGAGTTAGAGAAGGAGATATTCCAAAAACTGCTTTCCGAACACGATATGGCCACTATGAGTTCCAAGTGATGCCATTTGGTTTGACAAACGCACCGGCGGTATTTATGGACCTGATGAACCGAGTGTGTAAACCTTACTTGGACAAATTTGTGATTGTGTTCATTGATGACATTCTCATTTACTCCCGCAACAAGGAAGAGCATGCGGAACATTTGAAAGCCATTTTAGAGCTACTCAAGAAAGAAGAACTGTATGCTAAGTTTTCAAAGTGCGACTTCTGGATTCAAAAAGTTCAATTCCTTGGTCACGTGATAGATAGTAATGGTCTTCATGTTGATCCTTCAAAAATCGAAGCTGTCAATGATTGGTCATCCCCTACTACTCCTACCGAAATACGCCAATTCTTAGGTCTTGCGGGTTACTATCGAAGATTTATCGAAGGATTCTCGAAAATCGCTAAACCTCTAACGGAGTTAACCCAGAAAAAGAAGAATTTTGACTGGGGTGAGGAACAAGAGTTAGCCTTTCAACTCTTGAAACAAAAGCTTTGCGAAGCCCCTATTTTAGCCTTACCCGAAGGAGTGGAAGATTTTGTGGTCTACTGTGATGCATCACACCTAGGGTTAGGTGCGGTATTGATGCAAAGAAACAAGGTGATCGCTTATGCTTCGCGACAACTCAAAACTCACGAAAAGAACTACACTACCCACGACTTGGAGTTAGGAGCCGTGGTTTTCGCTCTCAAAATATGGAGACATTACCTATATGGAACCAAGTGTACGGTGTTTACCGACCATAAAAGTCTCCAACACATTCTCGATCAAAAGGAGTTGAACATGCGACAACGCCGATGGCTAGAATTGCTTAGTGATTACGACTGTGAAATCCGTTATCACCCTGGAAAAGCAAATGTCGTGGCTGATGCTCTTAGTCGAAAGGATCGACCTAAACCTCTTCGAGTAAGATCTTTGGGAATGACAATTAAGTCACCCCTTCCATCAAAAATCCTTGAAGCTCAAGCTGAAGCTCTCAAACCTGAAAACCGTCCCCATGAAAGAATCTTCGGAATGCCGGAAAACGAGAACGGTTTTGCACAAAGATCGGATGAAACCTTATGTTTTGGCGATAGAAGTTGGATACCACTTTATGGAGGAATACAGGAACTCATTATGCATGAGTCTCACAAGTCTAAATATTCCATTCACCCGGGATCCGACAAAATGTACCAAGATCTCAAGAAGCTTTATTGGTGGCCAAACATGAAAGCTGAAATTGCAACGTACGTTGGGAAATGTCTCACCTGTTCTCGAGTCAAAGCTGAATGTCAAAAACCTTCCGGATTGTTAACTCAACCTGAACTCCCGGTTTGGAAGTGGGAGAGAATCACTATGGATTTCATAACCAAACTACCAAAGACTGCTAGAGGTTACGACACCATTTGGGTCATCATTGATCGCCTTACCAAATCCGCTCATTTCCTACCCATCAAGGAAAATGATGAAATGAAAACCCTTGCTCAACTATACCTGAAGGAAATTGTATCCCGTCATGGAGTACCAATTTCCATCATTTCTGATCGTGACAGTCGTTTTACTTCACACTTCTGGAAATCTCTTCAAAAGGCTTTAGGTACTCGTTTGGATATGAGTACTGCATATCACCCTCAAACCGATGGCCAAAGCGAAAGAACTATCCAAACCTTGGAAGACATGCTACGAGCTTGCGTGATCGACTTTGGAAAAGGTTGGGATAAACACTTACCGTTGGCGGAATTCTCTTACAACAATAGTTACCACGCTAGCATCAAGGCAGCCCCATTCGAGGCACTTTATGGTCGAAAGTGTCGATCACCTGTTTGCTGGGCCGAGGTTGGAGATGCCCAACTCACTGGACCTGAGCTTGTCCAAGAAACAACCGAAAAGATTGTACAAATTCGTCAACGACTTCAAGCTGCTAGAGATCGACAAAAGAGTTACGCTGATGTTAGAAGGAAACCCATGGAATTTCAAGTTGGTGATCGAGTCATGTTGAAAGTATCACCTTGGAAAGGAAAAGTTCGATTCGGAAAACGAGGAAAGTTACACCCTCGATACATTGGCCCTTTCAAAATTCTCGAAAGAATTGGCCCGGTTGCTTACAAACTTGATCTCCCGGAAGAACTTAGTAGGGTTCACCCTACCTTTCACGTCTCAAATCTGAAGAAATGCTTGTCGGATGAATCTCTTGTCGTCTCACTAAAAGAGATTAAACTCGATGACAAGCTCAACTTTGTCGAAGAACCAATTGAAATCATGGATAGGGAAGTCAAGCGACTTAAGCAAAGTCGCATCCCTATCATCAAGGTTAGATGGAACTCCAAGAGAGGACCAGAGTACACGTGGGAGCGCGAAGACACCATGCGTGTAAAGTACCCACATCTCTTTGCAAATTCAACTCCGACAACCACTGTAAACTAAAATTCCGCGGACGGAATTCTCTTAAGGGGTTGGTACTGTAGCCACCTGTAAAATTTCACTATCATCAACCTTCGTATTAATAAACACTATCACTTTAAAATGTCCACCGATGTCATGGTTGGGGAATTCTCTTAAGGCAGGCGCCTTAAAATCAAATGTCACCAACAGCCTCAACTTAAACGTTTCTCTACACCCATGAAATGTGCGTACCACAGAAGCGCGAGGGTGCACATGAGACCAGGAGAGAACCTCAAGGTAGATTGGAACTGCTATCCCTACGCTGAAACGAATTCAGCGAACTGAAGGGATAGGTACTAAAGTTAACCAAGAA
Source organism: Chrysanthemum seticuspe (assembly GCA_019973895.1). Taxonomy (NCBI): domain Eukaryota; kingdom Viridiplantae; phylum Streptophyta; class Magnoliopsida; order Asterales; family Asteraceae; genus Chrysanthemum; species Chrysanthemum seticuspe. Next base: position 263,430,283 of record BPTQ01000008.1, on the reverse strand, counting down.
GCTGTTTCAACTCGAACAGTAGCTCAAATTAGAGAAAATCACTCTGCTGTTCTCTAAGTAGGCTGTTCGTAAAGAAGTCTAAACTCTGCACTTTCCATCCCACTTGGGATGATTCAAGAAGGCCCTCTAGTTCAAACATTCGTTGGCCCGGTTAAGAAA
>BPTQ01000008.1:263354336-263415901 GCA_019973895.1 Chrysanthemum seticuspe | reverse complement strand
TAAGAGACAGGGGTTATGGTATCCCAAAGGAACGGGTATAGAAACCATAGTGTATGCCGACTCGGATCATGCCGGTGATTATGTCGATAGAAAAAGTACAAGTGGTATTTGCACTTTTGTTGGACATTGTCTCACCTCATGGTTTGCAAAGAAGCAAACGGCTTTAGCCATCTCTACTACTGAAGCCGAATACGTCTCAGCCGGAAAAGCATGTCAACAAGCTCTTTGGATGAAGCAAGCTCTCGTAGACTACGGAATTCATCTCAACGACATTGTGATACTTTGCGACAACAAAGGAGCCATCGATCTCAGCAAGAATCCCGTTCAACATGCTCGTACAAAGCACATTGAAATCCGTCATCACTTTCTTCGCGACAATGTTCAAAAAGGAAACATTTCAATCGAGAAAGTATCCTCCGAAGACAACATTGCCGACATCTTTACTAAACCTCTTAAACAAGAACCTTTTAATCTTCTTAGACTTGGTTTAGGGTTAATGGAACCAAACATGTAGGATAAACATAGCCTAAAACATTAGAATAGTCAAACCAAAACAATTTTGCCTTATATCTGCTACTGTAGCCACGGCACCAAACGACAACACGGACGGAACCAAATATTTGGTGCCGTCTGGTCCGTGGTGTCTACAGAAGCAAAACAGCTATATACATAACATCCTCTTCCTCACAACCCACTTTACCAAAACGTGTATAACTTAAACCAAGCTCATTATTATCATCTTCCCACTCACTAATCACTGAAGATAACATCATTGTAAGTATCCTAACTACATTTCATCTCTTAATTCTGAGTCTAGGATTCTTATTTATGCACAAAACTATCACAAATCATTACATGGGGTTTTATGTATGCTTTTATACCAAATATGAATTCAATTGGCAAATTGCATAACTAGTCATTGAAATTAGGTACTACATTATCATATTGCATAAACAAATCATGTTTCCCACTAATTGATAGATAATGAATATAAGGCCTTATTCAAACAACCAAACACCCCATGTCAAAAGTTTTGAAAAGCTTCTCACTTGTAGGAAAACATTTTTCATTGCTAATACAAATCAAAAACGTTAAAATTTATTTTTATTTTTTTAACATATTAATTCTTGTCCTTAGGAATAACCATGGTAGCCGCAAGATTCTATGATCACAAAGACACCCTTAACTACATTCCCAAACACCACAAAACCAAAGGACTTACCAAGGAACAAGTAGAAATATTTAGGGGTCTAGAATCAAGGTATTTCCATGAGGGTAGAACCATTCACCCATCCTTCCTTGAGCATACTAATCTTCGTGAAGAACTAGCCGCCATTCAATTGGATTGTCTTCTTGACATTGATGAACCAATTTGTCCTAGGTTTGTGTTAGAATTCTATGCTAGTGTGACCGGTTTTAGTGATGAAGATGATGATGAATTTTGTCTTAGCTTTAGAATCAACCAAAATGACTACACCATCACCTTAAGCGAATTTGCTAAAGTACTAGGAATTCCCAAACGGGGAACTTGTGTCTACACGGATAAGTGGTCACTCACCGCCCTTGATGCAATCAACGACCGCACTTCTCCCTATCTAACCCGTTTGGTCAATAAGGATGTCATCCGTGAACACCTTTTTAACCCAAAAACTGATACAACCCGAGTAACCCGAAAGGGAAAAGAGGTAGACCGAGATCCATATGGAATGGAGCTAAATGAACTTAAGCACGAATTTAAGAAATGGGAGGAACTACTTAGAGCCAACGTCATTAGCACCATAGGGAATAGGGATCACATAAACGCTAGTCTTTGCCACATGCTTTACAACTTGTCCACCCGACAACCATTCAACTTAGCCTACTACATAGCTAGGAGAATGATTGATATTCCAACTCAAGGATCCGTTGCTCTTCCATACGGGATGCTTCTCACCCGTCTCTATAGAAACTTCGCTCCAATTCCACCAACCCCAAAAGGGATGCACCTTCACTATGAACTCATCCCTCACATCTTTGTACCTTTGAGTGATGCTCGAGTTGCTAAGACTAAAGGCAAGAGAGCTAAACCTCCAACTCCTTCATCATCATCATCAAATAGCTCCGAGGATGGTCTTCCAAGCTCTCATCTTCCACCTCAAGAGTATTACGCATCCCTTCCCGAGGTTGAGAATGAATCAGCAGAATTCAAGCAAACTAAGGGAATGTTCAAGTGCCTTGGTAGGATGATGAACAAGATTTACAAGAAATTGGACAAATAAGGGTACTTTAAGGAGTGTTTGGAACAATGGATTATCGTTAATGTTTGATACTATTTAGTTGTTTTTATTATGTAGGATGATAATATAACTTGAAACAATGGTGTATGCTAACAATCTCATGCAGGGGGATAGCACAAGTATGCTATCAAATTTTACCCATTTTCACTATATTGTGAAATTCAATAAGCCTTGCTCAAAATCTATGCTCCACTATGTTTACATATGTGTTATTTACTTTTCCCAACTAGAAATGTTTAGTATAACAGCTTTTGAGAAAAATTTCAGGTTTCGGAAATTTCCCCGACACCTAAAAACGTACTCTGTCCATATTTCAGCACTCCACGGATCAAACGGCACCATAATTTTGGTACCGTCCTTTATGTAGTTTGGTACCGCCATACCTGTACAGGCGGACCAGACGACACCCTTTTTAGGGTACCGTCCGTGTATAATTTTGGTGCCGTGGATCCTCCAGGTAATTTTCTGAATTTCGACTCTTTCGTGATTCCAAATTATCTTCCATCACTTATAAATCAATCTTAACTAGTTTATACTGTTATTAGAACTAGTATTATTTACTAAGGTATATAAGAAATCCACTTCCCACCAAAATTCAAAATTTTGAAAAATCCACCCAAGGAGCCCTTTGGCATAAAGGAAGGAACCAAATTTTTGGTACCTTCAAATCCGTGGGTAATCTGAATATTAGGAAATTCCACTCACTAGAACACATTTATTGCATATCTTTTCTTCTTCACTCCATCTTCTTTGTATGGATTGACTTGGGTGATATGACTAGCATTCAACCCACTTCCAAATCATTAGGAACCTCATCTCTTCAATGGTTCAACATCAAATCAAACCATTTCTCAACAATTTCTTACCTCTATAAATTGAAAGGCTTTACCATGATCATCCTCACACCTTCTTCATTCTCACTACTATCTAGCAAATCAAAACCCAAGTTAAAAATGACTAAATCATCACCAAAACCTTGCAAGAAAACCGCTAGAATTAGCGTAAGGCCTTGTTGTTTTGTTCATCTTAGCTCATCATCCGAATCTTCACCACTCACAATCTCATCTCCCATTAGAGATGATACAAATCTTACCCTAGCTACACCCACTTCATCACACATTGTGATAACCACTCCACCACCAACAAAAACACCTACTTCACCTCCACCGGCACCCATCCAAACATCCAAAACACCCTCACCACCTTCACCAAGGTCTCCCACTCTCACTCCCATGGAGTTATTTTCAACTCCACCAACATCACCAAATCCTTTCCTAGAGGACTTGGAGGACTTGCCTCCTAGGCCAAGTCATCCACCACCATTGCCATCTTTTGGCACAATTGAGCGAATCGCTCATGAGTCACCTCGGTCATCCATTGACCCAAACGCCCCATTAGGGCCAAAACCTCTCCTTTTTCACCCCATTCACAAGGACATTCATGGTCCTTTATACGGGGATCATCCACTTCCATCATCAATGTCCCCTCATATTGAGGACATTCCGGAGTGCATGTGGGATGACAATCCCACTCGAGAGGAGATTCAAGCCGAACTCCACAACCTCCACCAATTCAAAGGCATGGTGGATTCTCACTTAAGTGAGACAATGCAAATGCAAAATGCTTTGCTTGCATCCATCATGACCACTCCAAACATTCCCAACACCACCAACACATCCACCATTCCACCACCACAACCTCCCCAAACTTTCTACCCTCCAAGGCATGGTTGCTCAACTTGTGAGCAAACGGGTCAAACCGTGGAACGGACCCGGGTTATGGTCCATGACTTCCACGAAGAAATGAGGTTCATCCTCAACCACATTCTTGAGCGTCTCAACGCTCTTTCCCATCCACCATCACTTTAGGATGGTTTTAGAATAGTCTTTCTTTTATTTGCTTTCTTAGGATAATTTTTATTTTCTTGTACTAGAAACACATCATTGTGTTCTCTTTTCATGATCTTTATTCATGGAAAATTTTAACTAATGAATGTTGTTTATCATATTGTTGGTGTCATTACATAGTGCTTGGAAATGCTTGTGAATGATCATTATTACTAACAATCTTTTTTGTAGCTTTATTTTCACAATCCATGTATCTTCCCATTAAAGCACCCAATTTAGGGGGAGCTTTGAACAAGGGGGAGATAATAGCTCGGGCTCATTACATTCCGCATAGCCTCTTCTTTTTGTTGGGACAAAAAGGGGGAGAAAATATAGAACTTTGAAATTATTTATATTTGACTTTTCTGAAAAAGTCAAACTGCATACATTTGACTTTCTAAAAGTCAAACAGGAACTCTCATTGATAATACTTGACTTTTCTTAAAAAAGTCAAACTGCATACTTTGACTTTCTGAAAAAGTCAACATCATGCATCAACTAGTGAGTTCTTTGACTTTCATAAAAAGTCAAATTTCATACACTTGCATTATCATTTCCTTTTCAAGTTCTAAAACTAATATTTTTATAACTCTTGTACAAACTTTGTTTCTTTTATAAAAATAAAATTTATATTTTGTCCTCAACAAAAAGGGGGAGATTGTTAATACAAATATCGTCATTAAACGTTATTTATATTTTTGATCTTTGCCTAAGTTTTGTTAACGACAAAAGTAAATTTAATTTATAAAAGCTTAAAGCTTGTCAAGTTTATTAGATATTAAAACAAGCTTTCTCAAACAATATATTCATCATTCAAGCATTTACATTTATGATTAGTAACATCTTGATATGACTCTAATCATTATATATGATAGTAGTTTGTAGAATGTGTTAGGTTCTTAAAACCAAACACTACTTAAGCATTTGCATATTTCTATAAATAGTAATACAACATTTGACATCATGTATTACATCATGGAAATCATTAGAAGATTCCATTAGATATTTTGTGAAGATTTATACTCTTCATATCTTGCACAATCTCACTTAGATAGAGTTGACTTTAGGCAAGATTTGATATCTTGACTGTCAGACCGGCGGTACCAAAATGGTACACGGGCGGAACCCTTTTAAGGGGTCCGCCGTCCGTGGACGCTCCTGTCCATTTTGGCTATAAATAGCAATGCCAAGCCAAGTAGTTTCTTACCCCTTTCTAACATACTCTCATACATATCTTCTCTCTAACCTTTCTAACTCAGTTTCATATCATATTAGTGAACTCTTTTGTAGCAAAGAAGATCAAGTCATATTCAAGCTTCAACGAGAAGTTGGAAGTCTTGTTTGTTTAGTGTTGTATGATCTAGTGTTGATCCATACTTCATTGTTGTATCAAACCATCATAATCTTGTGAGTGTGAGTGGTTAGTATCTTAGTCCTCAAAATACATTGTGTGTGGGAGTAGTTGTACCCTTGGAAAGAACTCGACATCTAGCTTAGTGTCGGAAATAGTGTAAGCGAAGTGTAAAGGTTTTCTCCGCCGGTGAAAGGAGCTTGTTGACTAGTGAAGTTAAACTCTCGAGTGTGAGACTCGGGGAGTGGAGTAGGGCAAGGAAAAAGAGTCCTTGTAGGCCGAACCACTATAAACAACTTGTTGTGGTTTGATCATTTCTTTCCTTATTTACTTATTACATATTGCTTGCATATTTCATTAACATACTTAAGATCAATATCAATTGATATTTCAATAAGTTTCAAAACAAAGTTTTTAATCGGTAAACTATTCAACCCCCCTTCTAGTTTTCTATAGGACACATAACTAATATGTGTTTTCGGGTACATTCATTTAAGCGACAAATGAATTAGGAGCATTGGTAGCACTGACTTACGTACTCAAGTGCTAAATATGTGTTTTCGGGTTATCTCACATAATAATATGATTTTTCACTTCTGGTTTATTTTTCTTTTCTTCTTAGGTGTCGAGATAACCGCAAATCCAAATAGTTTGCATATAGGCACACACTAGGCAAAAATGTTTCCAAAAGGAAAACTTTGTGCTGCCTGAATCACCAGACCCACGGATCCCAGCCTTAATGCTGGACGGATCCCTCAAGGGAAGGATCCGTGGGATCCGTGAGACAGAAGCTGTTTTTATCTTCTATTTTTCTCACTTTACATGAAAACTCCAACATTTTTTTTCATTTTTTTGGTGCATGTTCTTTAATGCTTGTGTTCTAATGATCACATGCCTTAAATTCATATCTAATCATTAGATTCTAATCCACATTTTCGGTCAAGCATTCATTACAATGCATTGTTTTTCTATATATAGAACTCCCAAAATGCTTGCATATTCATCTCATCTTCATAAACAAACAACACCATGTCATCCGAAAGATCTTACAACTTAGATGAATCACCTAGTACAAACAATCATCTTCATGAAACCCAAACCTTTGTACTTCCACCTTCCAAAATACCACAATCAAAATCTAGGATATCCGCACAGATTAGCATCCGATCTTGTTGCTTAGCAAAAACATCATCAAATGGCTCATCACCATCAAATAACTCACCATAAGATGCTTCCATTATAGCACCTCCATCATCACCAACAAGTACACCATCTTCATCACCTAAAGTCACTCTTTTGGAACTCCTTACGACTCCAACAAGATCTCAACCAAAACAAAAAGAAATAGCCTTTTTGACACCTCCCACTTCTACAAACACAATATTTAATGATCTTGAAACATCACCATCCTTAGCTCCCATTAAACTACAAGAACATCTAGGTTTTTTTCCACCACCACTTCCAACCATTCCGGATTTTGATCCATATTTTCCTATTTTTCCACCACATATTCCGCAAATCACAAATCAAAACAACCCGGAGAACTTCCGCACTCATTACCTACATCACTTACATTGTGAACATTGACAATCCACTAGGGAAATTGCAATAGAATTTAGGGAAGAAATGCGATTCATACTCAACCTCATCCTTGATCACATCAATACCATTGCTCATCAAAACCTCCATCCATAACCTTATGCAAGCATGGACGGAATCATTACTACTATTTTCTATCTTTAGTATTTTTCTTTTGAGTCATTTTCAAGAACAAGTCTTGTTCTTATTTTTACATGCTTGTAGGTGGCATATTTTACATGCTTGTAGGTGGCATAAGTACCACTACACTTTGTTGTTTTATTACAAGGCCTTGTTTACATACCTTGGCTCCCAATCTTGATTCTCGTCAATCACAAGATTAACTAAGCATGTTACTAACATTTCTCTTTGTAGGATTTTTATTTTCCTTCACTTGATGCCCCAAACTAGGGGGAGCTACCGTCAAGGGGGAGTTAGCGATAAGTGGGCTAATTTTTCCACACTTTTATTTCTTCGATGGGTTAAATTTTTGTTTCGACAAAAAGGGCGAAAGGAAGTAAAACTTAGGGGCTTTCAAAACATACATCTATTCTTAAGTTTTACTCATCATAACATTATGTTTTGTCATCAACAAAAAGGGGGAGATTGTTAATACAAATAAACCGTAAAAACTTTTATTAATATTTTGCGATCTCTTTGTGTTTTGTTGATAACAAATATAATGTTATCTTAAGTACAATTATAAGGATACATGTCATTTTTGTAAAGCATTTACATATAGCCATTTAAATACAAAATGTTGTAATAAATCATTTGTTGTAATAGTTTATTAGGATGGGTAAAAATCACAACCCATGGATCATATCCATAACCCATGGTACTAACCCATACCCACTTGACTAGATACAATGTACTCATTAGATACATTGAATCTAAAAGAATACCCATGGACCAACCCATAACCCATGACCCATGACCCATAACCAAAAAACCCATGGGCAAAGAGGAGCGTCCCACGGATCCCTAGGATTACACTAGACGGATCCCTTATGGGAGGGATCCGTGGGATCCGGGGAACAGAGGCAGATTTTGCCTATAAATAGAGAGTCATTTCTTCATTCTAACTCACCCCTCTCTTTACTAATTCTCTCTTATACTCCCATTCTCTTCTAACAAAAGATCACTTGATCTAGAGAGTACTTCCTTCTTTCTTTCTTTAGTGATTCTCATATAGGTCCTTCTCTAAGGCGAGATCACGAGCATTCTACAAGTCATCCAAGCAAGGGGTCCTTGATTGATTTGTTCCTCCGCAAGATTTCTGTATCAAAGATCTTGTATTTGATATTTCACATATTTGTTGTGTAATAGTCGTGTTGGTTTGGTCCACCGTGTTACGGACTTGGTATTTAGCTTTGTACCGGAAAAAGGTGTAAGCAACGTTGTGAAGGCTTCTCTGCCAAGTTGAAGGAGTTTGTTGACATAGTGATTGAACTCTCGAGTAGGTGACTCGGGGAGTGGAGTAGGGCAAGGAAGGTGTCCTTGTAGCCGAACCACTATAAATCGGTTGTGTCATTTATATCCCTTTGCTTTACTTTATTTACTTGCTTTATCATTAGATCTATACTTTCTCTACATCCATACGATCTCACATATTATCGAATCTAAAGTTTTTGAAACTAACTTAAAATCGGCAAAACTATTCAACCCCCCCTTCTAGTTTTCCACAATATGTGAGAAATGGAACAAAGATTTTGATAACAAATAGGATCCATTTTTCATCCTTAAAAGTAACTTTTGTATCATTTTGAATTTTATCGTTAAAGCTCATTTGGTCATTTTCAAAAACCTCGGGAAGAAGAGACGGGGTGATGTGATCAATAAGGGAACTCTTTTGATAGAGCTCTTCTTCCCACAAACATAGATTTTCCTCAAGGTCAAAATAGAAATGATCATACTCCGGAGGAGATATGACATGAGAGAGTTCACCGGAGAACTCCTCTAAATCAAAGCGAACCAAATCATACTCGAGAAGAGAGATAATATTATGAGAAGTGGTGTTGCCACGACTCGTCTTTTCCGTATGATTGATATCAAAGCAAAATGACTCATAAGTCCAAAGACAAAGATAGGGATGAGAAGTGGGATTGCCACTACTCTTCTCTACCGTATCAAAGATAAAACTCTCAAATTCGGGTAAAGAATCCTCGAGCTCGAGCTTCGGAGGATCTGACGGCTTAAGTTCAACAATTTCTTCAACGTTATCTTCCTTCGGGGGAGAAAAAGTAACGGTTCATCGTATAACATCTTTTCTAATAAAGGAACATCTCCCCCCGGAGGTATCAATAATTTTCGGTGAAATTGGATCATCTTTACGAAAAACATCGACCTCTTCCAAAATGAAGGCACTTCCCTCAACCAGTGTGAGACAAAGGGAAGATTTGAAAATGATAGGTTCTGAAATGGGAGTAGGATTGCCACTCGAAGAAACTTCTTTAGGAACAAGATCAACACGATAAACCAAATGACTAGTAAGTCTCGAAGATTGCGGAGGTGGGACAAGTGGTGTGCTCTGAGAGCTATCAATTTCCACCACTTCTGTTATGGTCTCTGGTTCTTGTTTCTTGTTTATCGTTTTAAGCTCAGCACGTAAACTTGACAAACTCTTAACCGTAAATCGTGAAAGATTTGAATCGAATCTAGATGGTTTAGGAGCCATTGTGGGCTCAAATTTTTGTACATCCGCAGGTTGGACGCTTTTGGTACTTTGATTATCAGTAGAAAGCACCGGGTCCTTTGTCACCTCGGTGTCACTAGGAATCGTGAGTCCATTTTAGCAACACCACATTGGGTGGTTAGAGATTTCAAAGTTTGGTTAACACTGAACGTGACGGTCTCTTTATCTACCCGTAAAGTAATCTCTCCTTCATAAACATCAATCGTTGCATGGCTCGTCCTCAAGAAACACCTCCCAATAATGAGGGGTACTCTAGGATCGGCATCAAAATCAACTACAACGAAGTTAGTGGGAAAATAAACGGTCCCACTTTGACGAAAACATCGTCGGCTATGCCCATTGGAATAGTTTGTGAACGGTCGGCAAGCTCGAGGGTCATGCATGTAGGGGTAAGTGCCGGTAATGAAAGCTTGTTATACATCGACAACGGCATTAAGTTAATGCTTGCACCGAGATCAGCCAGGGAGGAGCATTGAACTATTCCCAGAAATTCACATGGAATAAGGAACTTGCCGGGGTCTCCTAACTTCTTGGGAAGTTTCTTAAGGATGATCGCCGAGCAGTTTTCGTTCAAAGATGTTTTTGCTAGTTCCGATAATTTTTATTTACTTATTAAACTCTTAATTGTTGAAGCAAATTTCGAAATTAAAAGTAGAGCATCTGCGAAGCTTATGTCGAAGTGCAGTTCTTGAAATATTTCCAAAAATTTCTCCATTTGGTCGCTAGCTTTCTCGCAAAGCTTTTGGTTGTTAAGTCTCGAAGGATAAGGAATCGCGGTTTAGACTTTTGAGTACAAACGGGAGTCACTTTGGGCTAAGAAATCTTAGGCTCAGAAATGTGGAAAATCGCGGGTTGGACATTCTCGGTACTCCCCTTATTGGTAGGAAGCACCGGGTCCTTTGTCACCCTGGTCTCACGGTTTACTACTTGAGGAGAAGAAGAAGTAGTAGGAACCGTGGGTCCATCATAAGCTACACCACTTTGAGTAGTGATTATTTTCATCTCACCTCGCGGGTTAGGAATTTTGTTACTCAGGAGAGTCCCCGAACCCGTGGGTTGATTCATTTGACAGATAATGTTGGGATTACGTGTAACTACTATTTCAAGTATCGGTCATTAGTATTGTAATAGGTTGCTAATTAGGCTTATATGTTTATAATTAGTGCAAGGCTTATGTAGTAAGCACATAAGCTTATACTTAGGCCCAAACGTTGAAGGAAGGGCTAGAAGTGTTGCCCTAGCTCCCTTGCCTATAAATACTATGTAAACCCTCTTAGGAGGGTGTTGGTTCTTCATTTTATGCTTAACATTTCACTATTAGTGTGTGTGTGTGTGAAGTTCCATACCGTCTCATCCTTTATCTCTTTCTATATTACATCTAAACATACTTGTGTGTTCATATTATAGTGACCTAACAGTGGTATCAATCGCCATTTAGTTGTTTGAAACATTTTTGTTGAAGTTTTGGTTCATTATACGTAAGTTTCTCTCATTCTACACCATTTATTACGCGCAAACTTTGATTTTAGCACTCCAATCTTGAAGCTTGGAAAGTTTTAAGGTTTCTATAGTGTTTAGAATCTTAGTTTTGGCAAAAATTTTGAAACTTTACGTGGTTTTAATCGTTTTCTCACTCGTTTTTTCATGTTCATCATCATTTACGAATAAGCAAAAATTTCACTTTGGATGTTAAAGTTCAAAACTTTCTTGCTATTTAAGTGTTATTGAGGCTGTTTCATCAAAAGAAGTGTTGCAAAAAAAGGTCTACAAGGCCGATTAATCACCGATTAGGTGCTACTGGGCCACCGACCTTGCCGAGTTTTTTAAATTGTTCAAATAAATCGGTCAACCGTGGTCAACGGTGGTTAACGATGGTCAAACTTGGCAAAAACTTGTAAATCTTGCTAGAAATACCCTAAACTTACCATAAATTAGTTTTAGTCACTTATAGTCACTATTTATATCTATTACAAGATGTTTTTTTTTTTAAGAAAATCTTGCCGGGAATACCAAAACTCATCGTAAATACCCAAAGCTTGCCAAAAATGCCAATATGATTTATCACCGATTTGTTATTTTTGCAACCCTGAACAAATGTAATCACTTATAGTCGTTGTTTATATCTATTACAAGATGTTTTTAAGGAAAATATTTCTGGAAATACCCAAAACTCGCCGAAAATACACAAAACTTGCCAAAAATGCCAATCCGATTAATCACCGATTAATCCCGCCTAGACCGATTACAAGCTACAGGGGGTCCGACCGCCTCACTACTGATTCGCCATTTTTGCAACCTTGATCAAAAGAATTAAGGTTTACGACTAAGGAGTTTACGAGTAAGCTACATCACTTTACGACTAAGGAGTTTTTACGAACAATCACACCTTCAAAAACAAATCACGTTTCATTCATCTACAAAGACCCATCATCAACACAAGTTGCAAGATGTCTTAACCACCATATTCTAACTACTTTCCTCATGAATATCCTCAGCAGCAACAACAATATCCTCAACCACCGATAGATATTGGTTTTCATAAACACATAATCACACAAATCAATGGGACGTATGGCTTAGAGTTTAGAGAGAGAAAGTGAAAGATAGGAGCCTTTCTAGAGAGAGAAAGTAAACAAAAGAAAGAGGGTTAGATTGAGTGAAAGGTCCAACCCTCTACCTTGGGAGGTAGAGGGTATTTATAGTTACATACTAAACGTCCTCCTTCGGACTGTGGATCAGGCATACGGTGGGTAAAGACCCGTCCTTCCTCCATGGTGTTGCACTAGACTAATAAATAAACTAACAACTAACTAATTGACTACAAAACAACGTAAATAACGATATGTCTACGAGCTAACTTATGCTAGATTGTATTTGGGGTGACCGACTCTTCACTATGGAATTTCTAATTCCTAACAATCTCCCCCTAAGGGAGGTCACCCCATGATTTACATTTTGAATTCTAGCATTCTATTTTATCTTCAGTATTGAGTTCGTAGACTTGAATTCTTCAACTTCTGCATCTTTGTGCTTTAGCAGTGACTCTTCATAGTCCGAGTGCTTTGTACTTTCAGTGGAGGTCTTTAACTGATCCACATCTTGATGATCTTCGAGCTTTCTTCAAGATCATCAGCTACAACAAATCTCTGGATCATCCTTTTGTTGTGTTGCCTTCATGTGATGTTGTGACTTTTGGACCGACATGCTCACACTCTCAGGATCATGACATCTTTCCATCAGAGTAGCGGAAGCTTTACTGGTTCATGATATTTGCAGCAGCGTAGCAGAAGCATAGTATAAAAATATCAGAGCCAGGTTATGTAGATATGCACTAGTCATGATTTATTCAATTAAGTGTGGATGCTGTGAGCATGCGGCTTTGGATTGACTTCTCAATTCTGATCAGCTGCAACCATCCAAATATACCTGCAAACAACAGTTAGCAATAAAACACACGAAAGTGTCTTTGATCACTTTTGTTGAATTGAGGTACACGGTCCACGGTTCCCCGTTGATCAGTACAAGTACTGCCTGTGATCAGGTATAATTCTGAAGAATCTCCTTGAAAGGGTTTCGCAGCTGTTCTAGCTGTTCTCAAACCGGAACGTCTCAAAGAAGACAACACGGAGTGAGTGAACCAGCGAATAGAGATTCACTGATTGATGAAAAATTGATTTGAAAAACAATCGTGTATTGCTTGAAGAAAGAGTTTTGCAATACGACGAAGGTTTTATGAGAAAGATCAATTTTCAATCAAAATACTTTTTGTATTAGAAAATGAACACACATTCGATGTGCTAGAGAAAAGAAGAGATTTACACATCGAACGGTTTTTCCAAAAGTATTTTTCAATCAGAGATACTTTTTGTGTTTGAAAATGAATACACATTCAATGTGCTAGAGAAAAGAAGATTTGCACATCGAACGGTTTTTCCAAAAGTATTCGTCAATTCATTTCCTGGACCAAGGTTGATTCACGAGTGAATCGCCCCATCGTTTCTATCCAGTTGTCACAAGCTTGATGTTTAGAAAAGATCTCACATGTCACCCACCAAGAGCTTGTTTTATGTTGGCTCTAGAAGGATTTCCATCTTCATTGTGAATATTTTTACATATCACTCGGATGTTCTGGCAATACCACAAGGATAATGCGTAGGACTCTCAATATATACTTACTTTCCACATTGTGTGAAACAGCAAGTCTTCATTATTTTTGTGTCCTAATGAGATTTTGTGGATGATCTCTTGGCTCTAGACTCAATTGTGCACATTTGGTTCCTATGTCGGAGACTAGGGAGAGGGTCTCCTTCTTCAATATCAACAATCTCTAAGAGAAAGTTGATAGATTATGTCGGTTCCCCGTGAGAATGAAACAAGCCCTTTTAAGAGGAACTTGAGTGGCTTGGGAAGTTAGGTGCAGTGCGTCACTGGGTCCATGATGTCTTGTCTTCAATACCAGTGTTACCTTAGTAAACACCAGTAGCATATGTATTGAAATCAGTTTCTGCCCTAAGGTTGAATTGTTGGAGGGCTATTTCTTTTCACCCTTTTTCACATTCAATTCTTTTTCATTCTTCAACCCCTTCAGTGCTTACCGAGACTTCATAACTACAGCCTTGTTGGGTTTATTCCAGTTCTATCTCTATCTCCATCAGCACTCTTCCCATATTCTTATTTTTCTCCTTTTTTCATCATACCTAAGGACTCTACACTATCTAGTGGAATGTCCCTGGGTAGATCTCTCCGGCTCTGGCGGGATCGTGGAAACGAATACCTAACCTAACCATCCTTATAACGCCATGCATAAAGTAAATTGGTCGGTCTTTTGGTATTTGTTCATTCCTTTATGAAACCAATTGAAAAATCATTTGAAAAATCAATCAAGGTACTTGTGATATAAAATTAAAGCATTTTGTACCTTAATTATTTTTGATCTTTTTAGAAATGCTCCACCTCAACATGTGCATATGATTTTGAAATTGTTTAGCACATGGAGGCAAGAGTTCTTAGAAATAATTTCTTGATCACAATTTCCGTAGAAAAAGCCATTTGAATTTCTTTGGTAAATTCTCCCCCTCAATATGTGCGTAGAATATTTGAAATCATTTTATCACATAGAGGAAAGAGTTCTTTTGAAGTACATCCATGGTCACAAAAGCCATTAAGAAACCATTTAGAAAACCAAGCAAGGTACATATGTTGAAACATAGAAATCTTTGTACCTTGAAAGTTTATTTTCTTATGAAATGCTCCCCCTCAATATGTGCTTCGAGATTCAAAAGCGTTTAGCACATATGGGAGAGCAACATGCACTTTTGAATCAAATCGATCATCATTTATCAGATTTCATAATTAAATCACAAATTCTCCCCCGATCAAAAATATCAAACCCTTTGAGATTTTGGATCCCAAGTGATTTAATAAGGTTTAGAAAACATGGGAGAAAATGTGGCCTTGTTTAAATACTCATCTTGTTTTTGGATAAATGCTCCTCCTCAATCATGTGCATCATATATTGAAATCATTTGGCACATGGAGGCAGGAGTGCCTTTAAAGGACTAAAACAGATTTGAGATTTAAATCACGATCTCTCCCCCGATCAAAAATATCAAACCATTTGAGATTTGTGATCCCAATTGATTTAAATCTTTTAGAAAAATTTAGGGAAAGACGTGGCTTGATTTTATTTTGAAAAATGACTGATAAGGAACAGTTTTTCGACATTAAAGATTGTTAGTGTCAGGTATGATAGTTTTAAGAGATCTTTAAGTAAAATAAAACAATTTCACAATCAAACAAGAACAGAAAAAATTTCATTTTGAAAGATCTTTAGGTTTTAAAGAAAATCATACCATGACATAACATTAAATCTTTAGATCACCACTTTAATTCGTACAAGCCGGACTTGATAGATGAAATATCGTTTGAAAATAATTTATTTTAAATCACTCTCCCCCTCAATCGATGACCGTAGTCGATGATTGAGTGACTTAAGTTTTGATAAAATGAAGTCCGGTGATTTTCAAAATTAAGTCCAATTTATTTTCAAAACCAATATTTTTCCATTTTTCAAAACAATATTATTCAAAAATTGTTTAAGAAATGGTATCATCACTATTATCCTGCACAAAGATACGTTAGGTGGTTGAGCTGCTTTTGTTGTTGTTACTGGAGGCTTGGAAGAAAATCATCTGCTGATGCAGTGAGACCTCTTATGTTGCATTTTTTCATGCCAACTCTCCATAGAGGTCAAATTAAGCTCCGTTTCTTCATTTGATGATGAAGAAAACCATCTGCTGATGCAGTGGGACCTCTGACGTTGCATTGTTTCATGCCAACTCTCCATAGAGGTCAAATTAAGCTTCGTTTCTTCATTTGTCAACCCAAGATATAGTTACCCTTTCCTTTCGGCATCCAATCATCTTCTATTGTGGGATCCGGATCGGGAACATTCTTATAACCATCTTATCTGCATACGTTAATCAACACAAATAGATATATGGTGGTCGACAACACCCAAAAAACAATCGACTAATAAAAGTCAATTCAACATATCAATCAGATCATGTAAAGGCATAGGAATAATTTGTTCACCAAAATTAAATCATCTAATCCTAACAATCATATCCTAGGCACCTAGTCCTTCAACATAGGTTAACATCATTTTCAGTTAAGCATATAGGATAATTAGATGAGCTCGTTAGATGATATAGATTTGAAAACATTCTCCCCCTCAATCAATGACTTATTTTTCTGAAAAGTTTAAAAGCGCTGAAGTCATTGATTGAGTTTTCAATTTTTACAAAAACTCTGAATCTGATTGATTTACAAGCAACTCATTTACCACCATTTTGTTAAAACAAAGATTTTTATGAAGAATTTTAGAAAGAAAAATATTTGAGTAGGAACAACAGTCCTTCGACATACTTTCCTCAGTAAGTTTTAGGAAAAGTGCACGAAATATTTGAAAATTGGTTTAGCGCAGCACTTTCCTTTCTTTAAAAGAGCGGGTTTCTATCAGAAATAATAACCAACCATGGTTTAAGCACGGGTTACAGTCTGAAGTAACTGCAAGCCATATTAAGATACATGT
Source organism: Chrysanthemum seticuspe (assembly GCA_019973895.1). NCBI lineage: Eukaryota > Viridiplantae > Streptophyta > Magnoliopsida > Asterales > Asteraceae > Chrysanthemum > Chrysanthemum seticuspe. Next base: position 263,399,022 of record BPTQ01000008.1, on the reverse strand, counting down.
ATTGAAAATAAATATTTACACCTTCTGCTCGAACTTCATCTAAAGACCCGTGCCATTATTGAATGACATTTTTAAGACCGTAGATGTTATCGATACCAGAAGACATGTCATGAGGATTTTTTTTTATTTATTTTTTATTTTGTTTTCAAATATTCTGATTTTTATGGATTTTTGTTGGTTTTATAATTTTCTATTTTGGTTTTTGAAAATTATTTACATAGATAGAGAAATAGTTTAAGAAGATGATGATACGAGTACCGAGATACGGAAATCGTTCAGCACTTTGTAGAAGATAGAGGTCATCATCTCTTAAACTTTCACCACCAAAGCATTCGAGGCTTTTGAATCGTCGCAAGAACTTGAGCCTTCAAAAAGTGAATCTTTGGCAGCTTCAATCCTCGTAAAAAGACCATTTCCCCCAAGAAGAAGAAGTGAAGCAAACAGTCTAATTGTATGACGCTCAAGAACCCGAAGAAGACGATAACAACAAAGTAACAAGTTAACACGAATCATTTCTGCGGTTATCAAACCCGAAATAAATGATTAAGCCCGATCACATGATCATGTTTCCTGTTGTGTGTCCTCGATGTACACATTGCTCTTCGAGTTTGAGCAGTTGTCTATTCGGGAGAACAATATATCAACATCTTTATTTCACCAAATGCATTCCAGTTATATAACATATAACCAATCAGCCCATAATGTACACATGTACCCAACAAGAGTAGAGACGATGACATCCATGTAACATGTTGAGTCACTAATCATCTCTGCGGATGTCAACTCCGGAATAACTGAATTAGCTTGATCAAGTAAACATGTTGTGCATCCTTGATGTACACATATCTCTCCCCTGATGGTTGCGATCTCATCGGAATCATCATTGCATTGTGTACATGAAGCAATAACCAGAAGCACTACCATAAATCATATAGAAGATGTCGATAAGCAATATCATCTCACGCTACACATATTCTTCTCAGGTTTCTTCCTACTGAAAGCTGAGATAACATATACCAAAAGTATCCAGAGACCACTTCCCCCCAAATGGTTGGAATACTATATCCTTCCCCCAAATAGTTGGAATAATACATCCTTCCCCCAAATAGTTGGAATAATACACCAAAGGCTACGAGTTAAACACTGAGTTTCTATGTGGTTATGACATTTTTCTTTCCGGGATTACTTCAATAGAGAAGAAATATTAAGTTCATCACGTGTACTCGTTGTGTGTTTAGATGTATATCTCCTTCCCCCTTGCTGGTTTTGATACCTCAGAATCAGCAACACATTATACATGCCAAATACTCTTGAAATAGAGAAGAACAAACAATTAGCTCAACTGAATCCTGTGAGAATCAACTGCTACAGAAACTCTCTCTGACTATCTTTATCAACCCATATGTAGACACTTTGAAGTGATCACTAAAGAAGAAAACTTGATATACCAAACTTGAAACTAAAGTCGAATTCCCTACATTTGTATCTTAAGCTTGAACTCAATGATGGAAGAACGGTGTCGAGAATCTATGCTTCAAGCAAATCTCTAAGTACTCACTACTCAAACAAAGTATGAGACATTAACACCTCTTCAGATTATCCACATCGTCGGTCTTTAACCATCCACCCCGACTGCTGGTAACTAGATAAACCAAGTCTTCAACTCAAATTCTTAAGCCTGAGCAAGTTATCAAATAAGAACACGCCATTGTGAAAGTCAACTTCAATCTCAAATAAGTGATGAAATATTAACTCTGAAGTAATCAACTTGTGTCAAATGTCCAACACGTGAATAAACATACAATTGGATGTACATTGATCCATTGAATGAACTGGATCAAATGATTCCTCAACATCAATGCCATCTTCCTAAAGATATACATATAGAGACTGATCTGGAAGATTTACCAATAATGTATTCAAGCGGATGAGGTAGTCATTTTCCTTAATGTTCATGTGGTTGATTTACAGAGCGCACAATAATCCGTGAAGATTTGGAAAAGGGATACCAAAGAGCGGATCATTATTCATGAACAATAATCCGTGAAGATTTGGCAAAGGAATACCAAAGAGCGGATCATTATTCATGAGTGCAACTACAATGATAGTCATTAACAACGCCTTGAGGAATAACTGGATATTAGGCTTCTTGAGTAGTATGAGTTGTACTTCTTAGATGGTGCATCTTGATCAATGGAAATTGAAGAAGGTGAACCAGTTGAATCAGTAGGAACCGGAGCATGAGCTTCAGAAACTGGATGATCAACATTCGTTGGAGGTTGGAAGTACTCATCAAACATATCTTGAAAAACAATGAATCCCAAATAGTAACTCCCAATTATCCTTAGTGAGTGAAGACATTAGGCGTTGGAGAGTCGTATGACCATAACTCAAGCATCCATCAACATGTAGTATATTCACTCTTCTCCCCCTCAAAAATTGCAAATGAAGTTTGCCATTTTGATTGAGCAAGTGAATAAGAATATATACCAATGAACGGAGATCCACTTGAGGATTGAATGAGCATGGAAAAACATGAAGCTTGTTGATGAAGAATGTCGATGAGAATGGTCATAAAAATGAAGATTTCTCTTCTTATGAAGATAAAGCGCACTGAGGCGTACACTTTTCTTTTCTTTGAGGAACGGGGCCTGAAGTGTTATCTACAGACGCCATAGTGTTGAATTAAGAGGCCTGAACTGATGTGAACAGACGTCATACCCGAATGACTATCAAGATTGAGTTACTTGAACCCGTGAGTTATGAGATATCAATCCATTTGTAATCCATACTTTAAGCCAGTCCATGTAGTGAAGGATCGAAGTATCTGCAACTGAGTAAGGACTACCTGCACTTATATTACAAACTTGATTGCATATATTTTGGTTAGTGACATTAGTATCCAAACCCTTTGGGGTTTCACGGTCAACCTTGATTATGTCATCGGTAAACAGCTTTCCGGTAGGTATCCACCTAAGTCCAACATCCTTAAACATTTTACCAGACGGAATCCACTTATGGCAAGGTCTAGGATTGGTGACATTCTTATGCACAGTGGAAGACTTATCGTTATTCCTAGACTCCAAATATTTAGCAGTTGGGATCCATCTAGGCAAAGTTTTGGGTTTGTTTTGCTTCATAACATGTTTAACCTTAGCCATGAAGGTAGTCTTAGTGGATTGTACCTTGGCATGTGAATTAGGAAAATGTTTCTTATTTGGAAAAGACTCAGAATTTCTAGTTTTGTCATTCTTATTCACATAACTACTCTTAGATGCAAGCCAATCCCTAGTCTTTTGAGTGTTCCTAGGTAGTGGTTTACTACTACTAGTAGTGCCTTGAACCCTCGTAGAATTCATCACCCTAGGTCTTGAACCTAAAATTCCGTCTTTTCGAATCTGTGCCTTTTTCCTAGCTTCTTCTAGATAATAGTTCTTCCACAAGTCATTCATATCATATGAATTCTGAATTTTAATGCTTGGTTTTGACACATTTTTTGAACCAATCCTAGGGGCGCTAGGAGTAGAAGTAGATGCTTGTTGCGGTTTAGAGGAACTAGAAGCATAATTCTTAGGCAACTCAGGTGAAGTGACTGATTTTGACAAAATTTATTTCTCATCAACTTAGGAGGCAAACCATGTTTTTGAAAATTTTGGTCTTTCGGATATAAACGCAGTAGGCTACCTAAAAACAGACCGGTTTCTAATGGGATGAGAAACTGGTTTCCCCAAGGTTGATGGTTTTGTAAACTTAGTGTTCACACTTTTCCCTACAGTTTTCCTAAGCTCATTTTTTAAGGCAATAATAGCGAAACTCTTTTCCTGAAGTTGAGCTTTGAGTTCATCAATTTTTGCTATCAAAGAATTTGTTTGTTTCATTGAATTAGTTCTAGCTTCTTTGACAGAGTCACTTAGTTCTATGTGATGCTTTCTCAAAGACTCATTTTCCTTTAGTAATTTGGCCACACAAACCGCTAATTCATCATTTCTCAATTGAATATCATCTATAGCATTAACATCAGAATTACTTGTAACCAAATTACTTTTCACATGCATACCAGAAATATGTTTCTTCAAATTGTTGATAGTCGAGTTTTTGGCTTGAAGCTGAGCTTTTAAATCGTTTATTTCAAAAAATTCACGAAATTCAGGAAATTCCGGATTTTTACATGGTTTCTGAGTTTGAAAACTTTCCTCCTTTCTTTGTATTGCAATTTCAAGAGAAATGCAATGTTTTTCAAGTTTTGAGAATTTGTTTGAAAGTTCATCAAAAGCCTTTTTATCAACCATATCATTTGTTTTGAATTTATTAGTCTCAGCCTCAACCAAGGAACATTTATCAGAATCATGTTCAGTATTAAGATCAGTTTGTTTAGGTACATTAGCAGATGCACTATGTTGATCAGTTAAGGGTACCTCATCACATGACACCTGTTTATTCGTCGGTCTGATATCTGCATCCACATCATGTGTAACAAGAGTCACTGGACCGCTGGCTGTGTCAAGCTTATCTATCTCTGAGCCTCTGTATTCAGTGTCAACTGATCCATCATCTGGTGCTTTACCCGACTCAACACTACAATCTTTTGATTGTGCCCGACATTCATTCCCCTTTCTGATTACTGCATCTACTTCTTGTATGTTAGGAGTAACTAAACAACTGGTTACATCATCATTATTTGTTGTCTCTGACATTCTGCATTCAGCAACACCCGATTCTTCAACTGATACATTACCCAACTTATCACAACTTTCTGTCCATTGCACCAGACTCTCATCCATTTTTTCATGTTTCTGATTAAATTCTTCAATATACTTCTCCATATTATCCATGAGATGGATAAGTGTCTCTATGAGCACGCAAATTTCCATTCCAGTGTGTCTCTTGAAAGACATTTCAGTCATGTTTTGATCATAATCTGATGTGAATCCGCTTCTAATGAATGACTGAAAATGTTTGTAGATCACTTGAAGTGCAGCACTGGAACTATCCTTTTGAACCTTCTCTTTGTCAAGTTGTAGCTCCAATTGCTCTAGGTGTAACAGCAAAGTTCCTGTTAATGTGGATAAGTCCTGACGGAAGAGGGCAATACATGTTCGTTCCATTGTTATGGATAGCAGTATCATGAGGTGAGAGTGAAGTTGTTGATAAGGTTCAATGCTACTTTCCTTATTCATGGTATTCTGTAGCCTAGACTGGTGCAATTCTCTCTCATTAGATTCTGAACACGGAGATCTCACATCCTTATTGATTGATTCCATCATCTGTAACCGTTCAGTATAGCTAATGTTCTCATGGTTATCAACAGTTTGAGTACTTCTGAAATTACAGAATCAGGAGTGTAAGACATGATGTTGATGTGTACATGGGATTTTACAAGTCTGTGATTTAAACCGAGAAATAGAATCTTTTGCGGGATTTTACTAAAATCAAGACCAATCCGTAAGATAGTGAGAAGTAGAATGTAGTAAAGGAACTAGAAGATGATAAGGAAGTGAAAATATGTTGGTGTTATGGTTGAGTTTGTGATATTCCCTAATTCGGAAAATTAGGGTTTGAAAACATGGGTTTTGTATGTTAGGTTTAGAGACAAATCGCAGGAATTGATAAATCGCTTAGCAGAAAACTCGCTTAGCAGACAACTCGCTTAGTAGAAAACTCGCTTAACATACAACTCGCTTAGCAGTCAACTCGCTTAGCAGAAAACTCGCATTGTAGACAACTCGCATAGGCAGACAAGTCGCTTAGTAGACAACTCGCTTAGCAGACAACTCGCTTAATAGACAACTCGCTTAGCAGACAACTCGCTTAGCATACAACTCGCTTAGCAGTCAACTCGCTTAGCAGACAACTTGCATTAGATACGTTGAATCTAGACAAGTCGCAGTCAAAACTGTCAACTCGCATAATGAAATTCAGTCAACTTGCATTGATGAAAATAACCACAACTCGCATCCAAGAAACATTCAAAAAAACACCACTTTTCAATCCAAAAACAACCCAACCACGATGATTCAAGCCTTCCAAATCAAAACCTAAACACTTATAATGATTCTAAACACAAAAGTACAATCAAAATCCAAACTTTAACACAAGAAATGATCCAAATGATGCAAACTACTCTAAACTCATTCAAACCCAAAAACCTTATGAAAAACCACTAGAAATCCAAGAACATGAAATATGAGTGATCAAACCATGGCTCTTGATACCAATTGATAGATATTGGTTTTCATAAACATATAATCACACAAATCAATGGGACGTATGGCTTAGAGTTTAGCGAGAGAAAGTGGAAGATGGGAGCCTTTCTAGAGAGAGAAAGTAAACAAAAGAAAGAGGGTTAGATTGAGTGAAAGGTCCAACCCTCTACCTTGGGAGGTAGAGGGTATTTATAGTTACATACTAAATGTCCTCCTTCGGATTGTGGATCAGGCATACAGTGGGTAAAGACCCGTCCTTCCTCCACGGTGTTGCACTAGACTAATAAATAAGCTAACAACTAACTAATTGACTACAAAACAACGTAAATAACAATATGTGTACGAGCTAACTTATGCTAGATTGTATTTGGGGTGACCGACTCTTCACTATGGAATTTCTAATTCCTAACAACCACAATTCCAACAACAACCACAACAACATGGAAATTATCTTCCACATCAATATGCACAACCACAACTACAACAATTCCCTCAACAACCCCCTCAACAAAAAAATCAATATGCTAACTACTTTTAAAATCACTTCCCATCCAAGTATGCTATCCATGCATCAACTGTGACACATAATGAACCTCATTGGTTTGAAAAGATGTGTGAGGCTATCAGCAGCCAACAATCCATTCATGAAGCTGGATCTCTTGATAGACCTCCAATGCTCACTCCAGGAAATTATGTTCAATGGATCAGCCGGTTCTTTAGGTTCTGTGATCTCAAGAAACCACATGGAAAATATTTGAAGAAGGTCATTCTTCAAGGTCCTTTCCAAATGCCTACTGTGACAATTCCCGGTGATCGAACGGCTAATCCACCAAGGGATGACACTACTACAACTGTCCTTCAGTCTCAACTCACTGCAGAACAGCTTCTTCACCAAGAAGCTGATGAGCTTGCAATGGAATACATTATTATGGGATTTCCTAATCCAATTCTTTGCAGTGTTGATGCTCAGAAGACTGAAAAAGACATGTGGGTACATGTTCACCTCTTAATGGAAGGCACTAAACTCAATCAGGAAGACATGGAATCAAAACTTTACCTAGCTTATGAAATGTTCATGATTGATCCCGAGGAGTCATTAGAGTCATACTATCATCAGTTCACAAACATCATCAATGATTTGGATAGACACAACATCATCTTACCCAGAATTGCAATCAACACAAGTTTCTAAGTTGTCTCGGTCCGGATTGGGAAAAGTATGTTACGTTCATCCATCAAGCCAATAATCTTCATAATGAAAAATACGGGTTATTGTATGATTATCTGAAGCACCATCAAAAGGAAGTGGACAAAGATCGAGCTCTTAGTGGAATTTATGCACCTTTGCTTTATGCTAATCACTTAGTTTGGTTGCTCAGTCTTGTGCACCACAATTTATTCAATTCCCAAAGCAGCAACAAGTCTTTACTCAGCAGAAACCATCCACCCATATCACTCCATATAATCCATCAACACAATCGCATGATACTCAAATGGTTCCTTACAACAACAACTCCAATTCAACACTTTACAGTGATACACATAATGATGATGAAGATGCATTCAATACGTTAAATCAAGGATTTGCACTAATTTCTCATGCCTTTGGGAGATTTGCAAAAAAATCCAACAACCATATTCGTACCTCATCTAATACAAGGAATCAAGCAGTTGTTCAAAATGGAAGGGTTGAAGTTCAAAACAGAAATAATGGTCGTCTGATGGGAAATGATAGCTACATGGGTAGTGGACTTGGTTATAATGCTTCTGGAAGGAATAATATGGTTGCTCCTCAGCAAAGGATTCAGATTGTTGAGCAAGGGAATGTTCACAATGGGAATACTGGTCTTAGATGCTATAACTGCAATGAGAAGGGTCATCTGGCTAATGCTTGTCCAAAACCGAGAACCAGAGGAAGTGCTTATCACAAGGAAGCTCTACTCTTGGCTCTTAAAGAGGAAGCTGGTAGAACTCTTACAGACAAGGAACAGAGCTTCATGGCCAATGCAGAATCCGATGATGATATGGAGGACTTGCAAGCTAACGTAGCTGTAATGTTGATGGCCAACATGTAAGAACTTTACATAAGTGAAACAGACCCAGTTTATGATACTGATGGCTTGTCTCAGGTACCGGATCCAAATATATGTCTTATACATGATCTAGTATCTCCGCCTGCATCTGCATCCGACATGGAACAAAGTGTTCAAAATGAGCCATCAACATCTCATCAAGACGATAATCAAATTGATCTTGTAGTTACATTTGATGATCAAGTTGACCCCATGGTTACATTTGATGATCAAGTTGACCCCGTGATTACATTTGACGATCTCAATGATGAATATGTTAATACTCATGTTGAACAAGTTGAACCTTCGTCTAATCCAGAAATGATTTGATTTCTCAAATAGATCAACAAAAATTTGAACACAAAAAACACATTAACACTCTTACTTCGAAAATTCAAAAAGTCAAGCTTGAGTTGTCTTCGTGTCAAAATAATTTTTCAGATTTCTAACAAAATTCAAGGAAGCTAATTGATCTCTATCTCGATGAAATTGTCGATTTATAAAACAAAATCAAAGAGCTTCAAATTTTTTTGTATAAGCATAGTGAGTCAATCACAACAATTCAAAAGTTCACACTTAAGCCAAATCCAGATGAATATGGGCCATATATTGCTGATAACAAACCATGTTTTTTACATAGAGTATTCAAGGCAAATCCAAAGTTGTATAGTGCCAGATATTTGCTTGATGAATCAATTGTGCATGTTGTTGAATATAATTGTGAAGAGGAATAAGATGTAGAAGAAAAGAGTCGATCCAAAATGAAAAATGTTGAATATAACAAACCTTTTGATATTCAAAACGGCCTCTCTTTTTTTTGTTCCCCAGCAGGATAAAACTAAAAAACCTTGGGTTATCACACATATTAATGAGTCTTCTTCTGACGTTGGTCCTGTTAAACCAGTTGCACAAATTAATGGTCCATTACATTCTTTGAGTGAAATCACAACATTAAACAAAAGATGTCAAATTCTTAAATATTTTGATACATTCATGTCTGACATTAAGCCTTTGGAAAATGCAATTGAACGTAATTCTAAAATAAAAGCTGCAACGTTTCAATCGGCTTATGCCAAAGAACAACGAGAAATCTTTCAAAAACAGCTTTTACCACATGTTCATAATTTATGTATGTGTGCAACATATTGGGAACGGGAACTTCAAAATGAAGTTGGAGAAATGAAAACCATTTTCAATGAAACAGAAGCATCGATTTTGAAAACCAAAAAGAAAAATAAAATTTATCGAAATCATGTTGATCGACTATTGGAAGATGTTATATGTGCTGATAATATATCAATTGTGTTGTATTATATTGCTGCATCTGCTTCTGATACTATTTCTGTTGATACTGTTTATATTGTCCATAAGGATAATGATAATGTGTCTCAAATTGAAACTTTGAAAGCTGAAAATAAGAGTTTGTTAAATGAACTTTCTAAAGTACAACGTCGTCTTCACTGGTGTCAAAATGATTGTATTGATCGTGAAATTGCTTTGCAAAAGAAACTCAACTAGTTGAGTGAAAAATTGTTTGAACCAAAACTATAACGACTAGATGATGAAAACGCGTCTTTGAAATGCCAACTTTTCAAACATGAACAAGAAATTGAAAAAGTCAAAAAGGAATACAGAACCATATTTGATTTGCTCAAAAAGACTCGTGCTAAAGCATCAACAGATCATGACCAGTACTTTGCTTACACCCGTGATATAATGAATAGAAATGGTCATTTGCGTTCGGACAGGAATTAGAGCACACTATCATTGAGTTGAAACAGGAAATGGTGAAACTTAGGTAAGATAAATCTAGTAACACAATTTTTCTTGCACCTGGAATGTTAAAAGTTGATACTAGGAAACCCACTGACAACACACAAGATACTAATGTGATTCTTTCCACTTCTACAGGAATAGTTGCCTCCAATATTAGCGTTAACACTTCACAGCTTAAGAGCACTCACAAGAAGAATAGGAAGTTGCAACGTAAGAGCGGAACAATAAAAGCCTCTGAAGTAGAAGATCATGCTAGGCCTTTGAATAAAACATATGTTGCACCGGCTTTAGATGTTACGTTAGGTGAATCTAATAGAAAAGGCAATGTAAGGAATCTTGAATCATTAATTACTTTGAATGTTATGTTTGAAGTCTCTTGCGTTGTTTGTCGTAAAAGTATGTTTTCTAGTTGTCATGATAATTCTGTTGCTAAATCTATCTTGTCTCGTAATCAAAAATCTACAACTGGCATTACCTCTAGGCCCACTATTGCTTCTAAATCTGTGCTACGAGAACCGCCTATTGTAGATTCTATGAAAAACATTGATGTACCCATAGCTCCATCATCACCTCCGAGGAAGATACCCTCACCTAGTACATTCACTAAGACAAAATCACGTACTAGCTGGACTTGACAGAGATGGTTACCCAAAATTATTAACATGCGTGCTTCAACTGTGACTGTAATGGAACCCTCTAACTCTGCGGGTTCCACCTCTACCTCTATTCCACCTGTGTCATCTGTGTGTATTGCAGGTGATACAAATAATTCTCTGGATTGTTGATAGCAGTTGTTCCCGACACATGACAGGCAACCTCAAACTTTTATCAAACTTTGTTGCAAAGTTCATTGGCACTGTCAGGTTCGGGAATGATTACTTCACGGCTATCATGGGCTACAGAGATTACATTAATGGGAACATCAAAATCAGCAGAGTCTACTATGTGAAGGTCTTGGACACAATCTTTTTTTTCAGTCGTTCAATTTTGTGATGGTGATTTGGAAGTTGCTTTTCGGGAGAAAACTTGTTTATCCGTGATCTATAAGGAAACGATCTCATGTCAGGAACCCGCTCCTCAAACCTTTACAAAATCTCAATGCAATACATGGTCGCCTCATCTCCTATTTGTCTACTCTCTAAAGCAACATTTACAAAATCATGGCTGTGGCATAAAGACTTTCACATTTGAACTTCAAAACCATAACTAATTTTGCACGACACAAACTTGTAGAAGGTCTAGGTTTCGGTATTCAAAAGACCACTTATGCTCAGCTTGTGAACAAGGAAAAAACACTCGTGCACATTTTCCTTTGAAGGTTGAAAACAACACTCAGCATGTTCTTCACCTTCTTCACATGGATTTGTGTGGCCCGATGCGTGTGCAGATGATTAATGGCAAATGCTACATTCTCGTAATCATTGATGACTACTCCAGATAGACGTGGTTTTTTTCTTCGAAGTAAAGATCAAGCTCCACCTATGATCATCACCTTTCTTACGAAAATTTCAAGTTCAGCTTCGTAACACGGTCAGACAAGTAAGAACAGATAGAGGAACTGAATTTGTAAATCAAACTCTTCAGGAATATTATGAGAAAGTGGGAATTAAGCATCAAACATCAATTTCAAGAACACCAGAACAAAATGGAGTTGTCGAAAGACGAAACCGTACGTTAGTGGAAGCTGCAAGGACGATGTTGATAAATGCTAAACTACCAGATTACTTGTAGGCAGAAGCTGTGTCAACTGCATGCTACACTCAGAACCGTTCAATGATCACGAAACGCCACCACAAAACACCTTATGAGCTTATCCATAATAGAAAACCGAACCTAAAACACTTCATGTATTTGGTGCTCTCTGTTATCGAAAATCGAACCTAAATCCCTGGGAGATAATCCGCTCCCAAATCAGACCCGTCTCTCCATACTCCACGGGCTGTGAATCTATCTCTGATGGGAGATATGAACCTAGTGGGCTTCCTAGCTCGGGTGAGTGAGGAGGAGAGACAAAGTCGAATGGCTGCTCTAGTGAATCAGGCTCAGGAAAGGGTAAAGGAGATCCTGGTCCTGGAGAATCCGCTGAATGCGCGGGACTCTGAAGCGGTGGAGTACCCTCATCTGGGATGTCCTCCTCCTCCTCTTTTGGAGGGTCCACATCCTCATCCACATGCTCTTCCTCGTCCTCATACTCCTCCTCATCTTCATCAACTGGGGGGAGTCCATGAGTCGACGTCTCTGTGAAGGTGAATCATGTAGTGGTAAAGTAGGAGATCTAGGTCGCCGGTGGGATGGCGATGAAAGTGGTGATCATAGGAGAGAGTGAGCAGATAGGTGCATAGTGATGATGGAGGTCGTACTGAAATACGAGCCGTAGTATGATGAGTAAGTTGTCTCGAAGAACTAGGACGATCAGATGATGATGGTAACTAAGAAGTAAGTGAATTCTGTGGCTCTGGAATGAATGATGTTGATGAAGCAAGAGTAGGATATCGGATAATCACATAAGGATCATCCTGCGCAGGAGTCATCAGAGTCCGTGCTATGGAAGAAGCAGCAGTAAGGATCTCCTCTGACACATCATAAGCTAGTGAAGGCATGGTCTGTGACAATGGCGTAGGGTATGTATAAGTGTATGAAAATGACTAATTCTAATAGCGCATCATCATATCAAAACATCACATAGTGGCAAGCTTTTAAAATAGAAGGTACCACATTACTCAAAACATGCATTAAACAAAATCGCATAAGTTCTATTCTATCATACCATTCATACTTCATATAATTCCAAGACATACCAATCATATAGCAATCTCATAATATTCCAGGATCAATAAACATATCGCAATTCATAGCATTTCAATAATCAAGTTGTAGTTCATTGCATACTTAATTCAAGAGGCTTCGGCTTGGCAGGCTGGCATGCGTCGGTCGAGGATCAAGTTTTCTAAAGAGTGGTTATAGTTTAGGTTTTACTAAGTACCTAGTTCTCTATAAGCTTGGCTCTAATACCAATCTGTAACACCCCCAAATCTCGGTACAACGGAAGACCTAAACAAGCTTTCAGGGCGTTACTGGATTGGTATACAACACAAGTATAGGAAAACAAGATATTCATAAATAGTTCACTACCAATCCCATAGTTAATTATCTGGTTACATTTATTCCAAAGTATTCAAATGTAAGGCTCAAAAGAGATTATAAAGTAGGTCCACATATTATTATCAGAGTTTAATATGATCCTCCAACCATGCCTCTTCTGCCAAGCCTCTATAGAACAAGCAATCAAAACATCAGCTTAATTATCTTAGAAAACATGCTAAAAAGGTCCGCTAACGCTGGTGAGTTCATAGGTTTAAATATAAATTCAATATTGGGCCTGAAAGAGTTTATTTTCTATGCGAGACTAAGAAAGATATATAATAAACATTTCAATCACATTCCATCAATAATCCAATAACACAATCGAGATCTCAGCAGGGCCCCAAACGACTCTAGTCAGGTACCACAGTTATAGAAAAGATGAACTCAATGCTACCTTGGATTAGGTCGGAGTAGACATCTATTCTTAGCTAGGTCACATAGTTATAGCAAAGGATTGCAACCCTAGACTAAGTCAATATCTACCACATATCTATCCTACTAGTCAACACATAAGCAAATCAAAAAGATTTCAAGCAGGTCCAAGAAAAGAGTAGCATGCTTTCTCACCCTAATTTAGTTAAAACATAGATAAAAATGGGGCTATAAAACTCACCTCGATCAAGCAAAGCACAACTAATCACTAGCAACACAGATAAACAGCTAACTCGGCTCGACGACTACTGACTCGGCACAACCTATTAATATAAACCCATTCTTAATACACTTTCCAATTTCAATATTATCTACCCCGAATATATTCCAATTCTTATCTCCAAAAACATCTCATTTCTATATTTAGATACAAGCGTTTGGTATCATCGTGTGTGGTATCGACTCGTCAAGACTCTATGAATGCACTATAATTCTAACAATGCGACTCATAACGACACAATGCAATTTCTAAGTGATAAGCTTTCTAGTTTAATGAGTTTCGAAATAAATTGTTAGATCTTATCAAATTCATCAACTCGATAAACTCAAAATTTATTTATTTCACTTATTATTCCAAAAAAACTAGTCACAACCTAGCGACTTATAAGGATAATTCGTTCATTAATACCTTTATCCTATGCACATAACGGGCTCTTTTTGGATTCGTCAACCCAATAAGTCTGCTATCTACGTCGGTTAAACTTATTAATGTCAAGTCATCCGCAACCCATGCATAACTCACAATGGTTATTAAATACCCATAAATGACACATTTCTGTAAACGTACCCTCGAAACATTTAATAACTCGTTTATTATAAAACCTTTCTATTTTTAAGTGGTTAGTTCCCCTTTAAATATCGAATAAAAAGGCGAGTCTTGTTATTAAATATTTAATATAAGAACTTAATATTTTCTATTTTCTTGTTTTATTTACATGTTTATATATATATATATATATATATATATATATATATATATATATATATATATATATATATATATATATATATATATATATAGAGCATTGATTGGGATGCCTAACTTGTATGCCTAATAATATGCCTAAACTTATGTGTCAGCATCCTATTGGAGACAGCATGGGGACCCGCTTCTTCACAAACCAATAATTTATTGCCACATCTATTAGTCACACAATTAGTCACATATTTTAGGCCTCCAAATCATTTTCCATATATATATATATATATATATATATATATATTACGTCAAGTTTGAATATATGTTTTGAGTTATTATCCATCTCTAGTTCAGAAGTCCGAGTCATGACCCTCGGCTTTTACAGGTCATATTGTCCAATAATTAATGAAAGTCCATGTTATGACGTTGTTGGGGTCAAACGAGACTAGAAAGTCATGGTAACACCAACGTTGCGCAAAGTTGACATATATATTATCAAGTCCAATAAACAACTCCACTCGTAATCAGCCCTAAACCTATGGCTTGATAACGTATCAACAATCTCCAAACAACTCATATCAATACGGACATCCAATCAAGTATCAAACACACCCGAAACTAATGTCGTGACCCTAATGGTCTCGACACGGTCACGGTTAAGACCACGTGAACCAAACGAACCCTAGAGGTTCCTTGGCTCCTCGTGTCACGTCCAAACCCACACGACCGGACCTTCTTGGTCCCGGTCACTACTTACGCCAACAACGACACATCCAACTAGTACCATGAAAACCAGACCCGGACCAATGGGTCCTTGTGGTCTCGGTCGTGACTTTAAAGCAACCCCATATGGACCAAAATGGCCCTTGTGGTCTCGTTCACCTCCCCATCGTTACCTAAACGTCATCCAACCTCCGTTTCATCCACAAACCATAATCAAGACCTTAAATCCAACAATAACCCATAATTAAAACATCAAAATAACTAATAAAAATGCACAAACACGAACCTAACACGACACTCTCGATACCAACACACTTTATTACGTTTTTATTATGTTTTAAAGCGTGTCACATTTGTGTTCATCCAGTCCCAACCAAACGCGCACGTACAAGACTTAAAAGTCTCATACGAGGTAAACCAACACTCAAACAAGTGTATATCTCGTTCCATTTACCTTTATCTTTCCCGATCAATAATTGAGACACAAAAACACGAACAAAGAAGATGTTTAAACACGATTTGGGTGACGAAAAGGGGGAGTAAGGGCACGTGGCCTATACCAAACGAAAGAGGAGAGGAAGATGGAGCTAATGGTGGTGGCGGTGTGGTGCCACTCGCGACGGTGTGACGATGGTGGCCGGTTGAAGTGGTGGCGGCTAGGATTTTATAAATATATATATATATATATATATATATATAGAGAGAGAGAGAGAGAGAGATGAAACTAGGGTTTGGTGTAGAGAGAGAAAGGTGTGTGTGTGAGAGTTGTGGTTTTTATATTGTTGAGGGAGGACTAAAATACAATTATTTTTGGACAAGGGGACGCCGGTCATACAAAACAAGGGGGATCAAAACCGTAATTTTTGTAAACTTTCCCGAAACACCTCTCACGAGCTCATATATTTTATAATTAGTGTCTGACTATTTTTATTAGTGACGTTATTGTTTTTACCTTTTTCCACGAGTTTAAATTATCGACACGCCTTATTCCCACGTAACGAGTTAAAGTTACTTTTCTCTCGTGTTTTACGATTTTACTGTGCCGAATCATATAGTGCCTAACATTATGGGCCATAACTCATACCATAACTCATTCGATACCAAAATAAATCATAAAAGCTAATAAACGATACCAAGACAATTCACGATTAACCGAAATAGCTCCTAAAGGCAATCTACTCGGTCTAGCTAGCGTAATGTGGTTACGTAAAAGGGCTCCCTAATTTTCCAGTTGTCACATGCAGCATCTTTAAAGTTGGTCAACCCAACTATTAATTATATTTCCAATATTCATTTATTTGTGATAGACTATTTTTTTTATACTTTTATTTATGAGTTATGACACATTAAATATATAGTGACACATTAATTTTTGATACATATAGAGTGACAAATCAATTTTTGATAAACAAAATTAATTTATCCATATTAAATTTATCGTGACACACTAATTTTTTCATACTTTATTTATTACACATTAAATTTATACTAACACACCAAATTTTGATACATATATAATGACTCATCAATTTTTTGATACATATATACGTAAATATATTGATACATATATAGTGACACAAAAATTTTAGTATATTTGTAGTAACACTAACTGTTTTGATACATTTATAGTGACACAATAAAAATTTTTTACATATTTATTGACATATTACAAAATTTTAGTACATTTGTACAATATGCTTATCACACAAATTTCCATGACACAATTTTATTTTAGGTAATTGATTTGCACACTTTTAAAAATGATTAGGACACTCTAATTGTGCATTAAATACTTGTACAATATTAATATTGTGCTTTAATTGTTTATACATATGAGTGTCCCAATAACATTTTAGAGTGTACAAATAACATCCTTTTATTTTAATATATGTTTGTAGGGACACACTAATTACTGTGACATACTAAAGTTTCAGTACGTTTGTATTATCACACATTTTTTTATTGAAATTGCGACTAACAATAATCCAATAAGACCGAGAAGGTCGGTGGTTTCTAAAACAACTCATAAACCAACCGAGAGCGAGAGATTTTATAAATGATATGTGTTCTTGAAAAAGATTAATAAATGAGTTGGGTTTCAAGCCAAGCATCGACTATCGTTACTGACCGTTTTTCAGTTGTCACTTATCAATGGTCACATATATGAAAATAACCAAGTTTTATTACATACTTCAAATGAATGAAATGAGTCGGCTATTTATACGCAAACCCTAGGAATTATCTAGGCCTACCACATGTCTCAGCTAGTTGGCTGAAAGGGAACATATTTTTTGTGGCCAATGGGAAGGCTCCGAGAATAGGCTATGAGATCTTGCCCATGTGCAGTTGTTTGCCATCATGCAAATAATGAACAATCATTATTTTGGTAGGGTACACGAAATATTTTGTTTGTCTTTTAGTGAAAAAGCATTTGCGTCCTTGGAGGTTAGAGCTCCACGGAGGGTTGGGCTCTGTGACTTTGAATTTTATGTATTGGCAGGTTCCCTTGCGGTAGCCCAGTGGGCTTTATGCCAATGAACACATTTAGATTGCCATTTGTACATCATCGGAGGCTAGGCTCCGAGACTTTAGAGGGGGTACACCATCACATGACATGCACCTAAGTATCTTAACTCTAACCATCTCATTCCTAAACAAATCTTTCGATTGATCCTTCCAAATTGAAAATATGTTTACACTTTTGTTTGTTGGGTCCCATGTTCTATTTTTGAATTGGGTGTGAATCTCAATAATTTCCCATGCTTCTTCAACATAAAATTTCCAAAGTTCCCCCTCTGTTATATAGTAAAGCTCCATTTGGGTATCGTGGTCGATACGAATGTAAAAGATTTGAAATGGAAACAATTAAATTAAAACCATGATGAAGTAACTTTTGGAGTAACTATTTGAAACGAGTCCACGCATCTAAGGAACTTGCTTCTAAAAAGTAATTTTGGCTTTAGCCTTCTGATACTTGGCCATCCAATCCTTTTGATTTCTAGGTTTAGTATGATTGTTTTGAGACGATTGGCCAAAGGTAATCAGTTTTGGTTGAAATCTGGTTTGGTTTGGTAATTGGTATGAGGGTGATGAGTGTTATAAAAACAGTCTTTTACCATGTGACCAGGATTTCCACATTTAAAACACTCATTTGAAGAAGATTTAGTTCCATTTATCTTTGAAGAATTTGTTTTAACAAGTCTTTTTGAGATTGAAAGTAAAGCCCTTTCATGAAATTTCTTATTCAGGTCTTCCATGTATTCTTGAATACTTCTCGCATCCAGTTTTCATCTTCTGAATCATCCTGAAAATCTTGAACAACGGTATTCGAATAAAAGGCAGTTGACATAGGTGTTGTAGTTAGGGGTTTTCTTATTTTCAGGATACAATTTAGACATGAGGTTATCCTCATAAACAGATCTCCCATATATATCAGCTAAGTCAAGATTCTTGACATGGTTTGCATTCATTAACCCCTGATTAAAGTTAAGCCATTTTATGGGTAGACTATAACAAAACCAATATTGATTTCATATTTGGATAGGGTAACACCATCATTCATTAAGGTTTTGTATATGGTATAGGTCCGTGATAAAATTTCATGCTCTTTGGCTTTAAAATTATTATACACAAGTTTCAGGTCCATGACCCTGTTTTCCTTGGTATATGAGGGACCTTCAAAGCTAAGAATCAGGCTAGTGCATGTCTGCTTGGCAGTAGGACAGTTAATCACTGATTTCATTATACCATTTGGTAGACATGATATAAGGATGATTTTAAGTCTTTGGTCTTGATTGACTGCCCTCCTCTTATCAAGTGACCATTAGGCCACAGATTTTCTAGGCCATCAGTTGTTTTAGGCTTATAAGGACCCTCCACTAAACACTAGACTAGATCAGATTTTTGTTGCCTGATTTAAGACCATGTTTTAATGTTATAATAACTCGTCTATCTATGGTCTACCTAATGCACTAACGAGCAGAGAACCCGATTGTATAGTGTAGTACTCGGTAAATCCGAGGTCATCCCAAGAGCTATGTGTGCGAATTTATTCAAAGTTCTATTTTCACTAAAAGGGGGATTTTGATTTAATTTGTAGTAAACTAATTGAAATAAAATAAATTGCGAAAACTAAATAAATGCGAGACAATCAATGGGGAGAAATGTGCTAGCCTAGTTACTAGTCTTATTACGCCATAATTCGGTTTTCTTATTATTGCCTTCTAACGCTTCATGTGCGGGTAAATGTCACTAGACAGCCTTAGGTCAATTTGTCTAGCCTATAAGTCTAGAATCCTATCCCACCGTAGTTACTCGATGGAAATCGCGGGAAACATATCCTTAGTCATTATGTACCAGCTACCTTCAATACATACTCTTAGTGCATAAAGCACTAAACCCGGCATGGTCCACTATGAGGTTTCCTTAATGCTTATGTGTCGCCACTAGGTAGGTGATCATATGGTCAATTCTCACACAAGGAAGTGGTAGTCCTATGGATAATTCTAGCCTAATAGATACTACCTAGCTTTAACACTACCAAAATAAGGGTGTCTACGAATAGGCAAAGAAAGCAAACACAAAAGGCGATAGTAAAGCAAGAAAACTCAAATCATGGCAATAATAATTTCATAACTAGGCTAACACACGAGGTGCTTAGCCAATCATATTAAACAATGTGGTACATTCAATGTTAATAATCATAATTGAATACATTGAATTAATTACAAAATCTTGATACAAAATAACTAAAAATTATGTGATAGCGAAGGGAATTCTCCCTCGGAAGATGGTCTCAATGTTGCTGGAAATCGTCCTTCTGGAAGCCCTAAACGTCTCTTGGTGTTTTGTGGTGAAAGGTTATGTTCAAAATGTAGAATTAGGGCTTGTATTTATAGCCTCGTCTAAGTTAAAACGTAACCTTAAGTAAGAGGTTACACCGTAACCAACGTATCTGAGACGATCTTATCTTTAATAAATCACTTATGACATAACCTTGAGAATGGGTTACGACCGTAAATTGTACGTAGTGAAAATCTTCATTTCTACGTCGTAACCTTTTAAATGGGTTACGGCGTAACCTTCTTGACCATTAAATTCTTCTAAATCATTGGAAATCTACGGCATAACCAAATCGATGGAGTTACGCCGTAACCTTTAGCTTCATTGACTTTGGTCTTCAAGTGTTAATCAATGTTACGGCGTAGGTTAAGAGAGGGCTCTACGTTGTAACTCCTTCCTGGACAGCACACTCTTGTATACCTTTGTTAGTTTTCTTCTAAATTCGCGTTTCTTAGTTCCTATGCTCATTTGTGCCCTGAAAATGAAATATTAAGAAATAAGAGCATATATCCAAGTAAAACAATATAAATGATGAGCATATTAGGGGGAAATTGACACTAAAATATCAGGACTACTTGATATTATCAAATATCCCCCCACATAAACTCTACTTGCCCTCAAGTAGACCTCATTGGAATCATTCTTAAAAAGATATCTCCCACGTTAACTTGGAAGATATGAAATTAAAAACTTCATATGCTAGAATTTAACAAATCTGACCACCTCACAAAATGGAAAACAAAACACTCATACTCTCCCTAATCTAAGTGGCAATTTTGGGATGATCACTCAATCGCACAGTCATAGCATGTATTCTATCATAGGATTGGCGGTTACACAAATCTCCACCACTGGAGCTAAGGTCAAGACAATCCTTAAAGGCACTATTGGGTGAACATTTAAAGGCTAGGGTGAATTTTCATCACTAATATGCCATGGCGAAGACAACAAAGACCAGTGATACATGACCAAATCCATGGCCAAGACACCAATGTTTGTTCACTCCCTCACCTAAGCATGATTCATGACTAAAGGGTAAGATAAGACAAGGGATGCACATAAAAGGGTGTAAAATAAAGTACAATAGAGAAACAAGCAAATATTCTTAGCCTACAACCAATTGTCACTGCCCACCGTCTATCCAAAATCTAATCTTTAAAACGCGGAAACCGGATCATCATGTAACAAGTTAGTGTGCCATAAGTAGATGCCATATAATGAGGTGAACATTAACCTAGTCTTCAAAAAGCTAGTTGATGTATATGTGTCACCAACTCGTACCGTTAAATGAGTATGACCGAGGCAATTTCCCTGATGCTAGTCTGATAAGCTCCAAATGAATACCATGAATTAGTGCTCATAATGCTTGCACTAAGTTCTTTACAATAATGATAAATAAAATACTATCATTTTTTTATAACTAGGATGTAAATAAATAAGTCATCCGCCCACTTGAGATGAATCATATGTGAGGAATATGGTGGGTATTCAATGATCTTCAAATATGTGTCTTCAACATAGCCGTGATTCCTGAATAACTCTACCTGAACCTCAAACTTAGGAAAACTGTTACTTGCCAATCATATACAAGACTACACGGTAGACTAAGGCGAATAGGTGTATACGAAATAATACATAACATGGGTTAAGAAACGAAAGAATGGCTCAGAAGGGTGAATCTAAGGGTATCTTGCACTAAAGATGAGTGCAACAAAAGGGTTTAACATTGGAGGTCGAAAAGTCGAGGTAACTTATCGATAAAACACACAATTTTACACATATGGGCTATTTGGGTGTAAATCCTAAAATATTGCCTTCCCGGTCTATCTCTCCAAAATGCATCAAGAAACTCAATGCACTACTCGTTGATGGTCTTGAAATGATGTAAAGGCTAAGTTCTAAAGTTTAAAATACTACTAGCACACTCAATATTTGGTGGATTTATGTCATATGAGAAATTAGATAGGCTAAAACTCACCAATGGAATCAAGGGTTGTTGTGTGCTCGGCTAAGGTCTATTCTAGTTAGGATAAGAAAAACATGTCAAAAACTTTCAAAATGGTATAATTTTTCAAAATAAACTAGAAAAATGAGAGCAAATAAAGTTCAAGTTATAGTTCTACTCCAATCCCTCCACTTAAAATGTGAAATGTCCCTATTGTACGCAAATATTGAAATGAAAGAGAGACAACTAGAATTAGAACGAGAACTTCCCTGAAATTTGCTCCAAAAATGGTAGAAAGATAATGTTGAAAAGATGTGCCTTGACTTCGCCTCCATGAGCAAACTTTAAATCCCTGAAATCACATCACTACCCAAAAGCATAATTCTAAAAACAAAAATGAAATAAGAACAAATAAAAACCTAACTCACTTTCATAGGAATCACGGTTGCATTTAGTGTATGCAACAAGCCTTTTAAACCACTCGATGTCCCAAGTAGACAAGTAAACTCTCGTGAGGGTTTACAGGAAACATACCCATAAAGTTTATTTAGTTACTATTACAAGGTTATGGAATGTACGTTATTTTAAAAATAAATTTTGCTACAAGGGAGATTCTACGGCGTAGACCCATAAAGTGAGTTACACCATAGGTAAGTAATACTGACAAAATTGCTGATATCTAGGTATGGTTATGGCGTAACCATAACACAAGGTTAAGCCATATCAAATTTTTGAAGTAGATTTCCAAGAGTGTGTAACTCCATGGTGAGTTCCAAGATATCTGTTGGGATCACGTGTAACTATTATTCAAGTGTCGGTCATTAGTATTGTAATAGGTTGCTAATTAGGCTTATATGTTTGTATTAGTGCTAGGCTTATGTAGTAAGCCCATGAGCCTATGCAAGGCCCAAACGAACACAAGGTGTTGGGATTTAGTAAATCCATTTATTAAAGTGTCGGTCACCTCAAGTATATGTAATCGTTAGAAAGCTCGTAGTCGTAGATTGTTATATGTTTAGTAGTATTTAGTTAAGTAACACCGTGGAGGACGGACGGGTCTTTACCCACTGTATGCCTGATCCACAGCCCCGTAGGTGGCGATTTATGTAAGAACTATAAATACTCTCTACCTCCCAAGGTAGAGAGTTGGAGCTCATAATAAGATTTTTCTTTCTCTCACTAAGTTCCCAAAACCTCTAACTCTTTCTCTCTCTAAAACATCTTGTATACGCCTCTTTGATCATTGGTTTAGTGTGTTTGTGAAATCCAATATGTTACAAATGGTATCAAGAGCCATGGTTTGATCATTTTTTACATATCCTTGGATTGCTAGTGGTTTTTAGATGGTTTTTGAGTTTGAAAAAGTTTAGTGGTTTTTGCATCATTTGGTTCATTTCTAGTGTTAAAGTTTGAATTTTGGGTGTACTTTTGTGTTTAGAATCATTGTATGTGCTTGAGTTTTGATTTGGTAAGCTTGAATCACTGTGGTTGAGCTTGTTTTGGATTGAAAAGTGTGTTTTTGAAGTTTTTCTTGGTAGCGACTTGGTTCTCGTAGTGAATTTCATCTTAGCGACTTGCTTCAGTAAAAGGTAGCGAGTTGTAGTGCTTTTTGGTAGCGACTTGGTCCTAGCGAATTGTCTTTTGAGACAAGCCGACAAACAGTACACTTAGTGGATTCTCCACTACGGGTAGCGACTTGGTGAAGGTAGCGACTTGCTTTCAATTTTGTTAGCGACTTGTACTTAAGTTTCTTAGCGACTTGGTGTTAGTGACTTGTACCTAAGCGAGTCGCTATTTAGCGACTTGACGACTTAGCGACTTGGTGCTTAGCGACTTGTTGTCATAATTCTCAGCGACTTGGTGTTAGCGACTTGGATCTTAGCGAGTTGTTCTTTAGCAACTTGACTGTGTCTTAGCGACTTGGCATTATAGCGACTTGATTTCATAATACTTAGCAACTTGGTGCTTAGCGACTTGGTTCAAGGTTTCTTAGCGACTTGGTTGAATTTGTGTTTGTAATACGGTTTTCTCTTGATTTAGTAAAATCCCGTGAAAGAATCTATTTCCTGGTTTAATCATTGAGTTATAAAATCCCATGTAATCTTTAAACATGTCTACCAACGTACCTACAATTATCTCCACTGTTGCCGAGGATGTTCAAGCAGCTAGCTCAGATACTCGTCCACCCATGCTTGACAGAACTGACTACGACTCTTGGGCACAACGAATCAGATTGTACTGCCTTGGAAAGGAAAACGGAGTCAACATTCTCAAGTTTATTGATGAAGGACCTTATCAGATTGAGACTACAAGAGACTTAATTGATACAGCTGCAGATGGAACAATGATCTATGGAATAGATAGACCAAAGACGTATGATGAGCTCAATGATAAGGAGAAAAAGAGGTTCAATGCTGATATCAGGGCTTCTAACATCATACTTCAGGGTCTTCCAAAAGATATCTACAAGCTTATCAATCACAACACTGAAGCCAAGGCAGTTTGGGATAATGTCAAGATGCTTCTCTCAAGTTCTGAATTAACCAAGGAAGACAGAGAATCACAACTATATGATGAGTTTGAGCACTTCAAGATGAAACCAGAGGAGAGTGTCTATGAGTACTACGTGAGATTTCATAAGCTTGTGAATGACATGAGGAACATCAAGATGACTATGCCAAATATTCAACTGAACTCAAAGTTTGTGAACAACATGAATCCCGAATGGCACAAGTTTGTCACCTCTGTGAAGCTAACCAAAGGATTGAAGAATACAAACTATGAGCAACTCTATGCCTTCCTACTTCAGAATGAGAGACATGCTATGTTTGAAAAAATGATTCTTGAACAATTCAAAACCAATCAGGGAGAAACAAGCTCATCAAATGACTCAACTGCTTTCTACACCAATGTTGGAATTACCACCAAAGCTTCTCAAGTCATACCCATGGGTAATGGTAATTACAAGCTCATCCCTGATCCAACATATAAGCCTCCTGACCCAAACACATTCATGGAAAACTTCATCAATCAACTATCTCTCATGGTTAGTCAAAACATGAACTCTCTCCCACACACCAACAATAACCTCAGAACTGCATCCAATCCACACAATCAAGCTACTGTCAGAGATGGGAAGGTTATAGTACAACCAGTTCAAGAAAGGCAGTATTGTTGGGTTCAGTAAATACCCAAACCCTTTAATCTAGGATTTGAATAGAAAATAGCCCAAGTGTTTAATCCGTTAACACAAACAGGTCACTGAGTGCATAGTCTCTCAGTGAGTCGTCTTCAGGAAACTCAGTATGAGGCGAAGAAGAAGTCTCTCCACTCAGTAAGGCGGAACTTAAAGGGTGAAGACTGAGTCAAGAAGAAGATGATGGATTCAGTGAGTGATGACAATAACTCACTGAATCCCTAAGATTCCTCTCCAACTTCTTACACTGAAGACAAACTGAAGTAGAAGACTGAAGGATGTAAAGACTGAAGAAAGAGCGGGACAAGGCGGGAAAAGGTTGAATCAGATAAGACGAAGTCCTTATCAACCAAAGTCAACTTTCCCTGAATGGCAAAAGATCAGGCTCAGTGTCATCACTGAACTTAGGAAAGTAGTCTTGTCTCTTACCTAGAATAGTCTTTGTAAACAGAGACAAAATACATCAGTATTTTGTCTTCTGTATGATGTCAGTTTGTCACTTAGGAAAGAGTCAAATATCATACATGTATAAATGGCATAAGAGATGGAGTGAAAAGGTTAAGCTTGTGAATTGTAAAAACACACATACACGCAAGCCATCTTTTCACTCCTCCAAATACAACTTAGTTCCTGAGATAGCTCAGTGAGCTCTAATAGTTGTGCTCAGACTTAGCCTGAGCTTAGAGAGGAGTCACCCAACTTTGTCATTTCAATCCCAAGTACTATTCCGCAAGTACTTGGGTAACGTATTCTTTGTGGATTTATTTCTAATAAGAATATGATGTTGAAAATTACTTAGTGTGCTTTTCTTATGTTAATTTCAGTCATAGTTCACTATTAACTTGTTTTATAAACTTAAGCTGTTTTAAACGATAGTGAACGGGGAACAACAAGTGGTATCAGAGACAGGCTAATTATAAAACTCGTTTTTAGGCCGCTCTAAAAGTTTTTAAATTAGGATCCTAAATGGCTGAAATTGATGTACCCCAACTAGTCGATAAAAAGGGTGGAGCTTATTCAGCTGTTGCCCCTAGACTTGAAGTTGGCAAATTCAACAAATGGAAAAACCGAATGCTTTGCTATTTGATTGGGATGGAACCTTATTATATCAAGTGTATAAATGAAGGTCCATTTGTCCCAAAGACTGCTGAAGGGTTGCCCAAACCTGAAGCTCAGTGGACCCAGGATGGAAGGAGAGTGGTCAACCAGGACCAAAGACTCAAAAGTATCATAATATCTTGTCATCCTAACGATATTATGGAGTATGTTATAAGCTGTAGTACTGCTAAGCAAACCTGGGATGACCTAGTTCATAGTCATGAAGGACCATCTGATACCAAGGAAAACAGGATAATGGACCTGAAACTTGAGTATAACACCTTAAGGACTAAGGACTCAGAAACTCTCTCTCAAACTTACACCAGATACAAAACTCTTTTAAATAAACTTTCAAATGATGGTGTTAAGTTGTCCAAGTATGAAATCAATGTTGGTTTTGTAGACAATCTCCCTGAGAAGTGGTTGAATTTCTCTCAGGGACTTAGGAATGCTAATCATATCCAAAATCTTGAGCTTCCTGAAATTTATGGGAAATTTGTCTATGAGGAAAACCTCATCAACAGACGATACCCTGACTTAAAGAAGTCTCAGGAAGTCAAGAAGTCCCTGACCACTACCTCATCACCAATATCAACTGCTTTCTTTTCTAACAATGTAGTTCAAGATTTCCAAGAAAACTCAGATGATGAGCCTGATGAGAGATCAAGTGAGGAGTACCTAAATGACCTGAATGCTGAATTTCAGGAAAGGGCACTCCTTGCTAACTCTCGAAGGTTTATAAAAAGAAACAAAGGTTTTTCAACTGCTAAAGCAACTGAAGACACTGAATGCTATAAGTGTCATAAAAGAGGCCATTTTGCAAAAGACTGTTTTTCAAAAACAACTTCTGAACCCTCTTACAAACCATCAGGATCTAATCAGTCTTCAGGCTTTAGCAAATTTCAACCAAAAATCTATCAGTCTCATCAAAATGTTCAAAACAAATCTGATCTTAACAAAACCATTGATTATGAAGCTAAGTATAAGAAAGCAAAAGCTAAGCTTGCATTGCTTGAGGCCAGTCCCTCAGAAACAACAAAAAATGTTCAATCTGTGTAGGGTAAGAACAAAGGCCTCGTTGCTGAAACCTTTGACTGGGATGAAGAGACAATCTCATCAGATGATGAAATGGTACATGTCAGTGCTCTGATGGCTCTCTCAGAAGAAGACAAGCTAGCTATTGGGAAGAATCATGCTAGGAACGGGGAATGGGTCAACATCACAATGAAGAAGGTAAACACTTTACTTTCTATGGATGATGACTCTGATTGGCAGTCTTATATGAATGATCTAAATGTAGACCTTAAGTTTGTAGAAGAGCAAAGACTGAATCTTTTTTCTAAGTACAACAAGTTAAGTTTTGAATTGAATAAGTGTAGGGATGAATTGCTTATTTTAAAACAAGCTAAGCTTGAGGCTGTCACTTTGCAAATTCAAAACACTGAACTAGTTAAAAGAAATCAGAATCTTCAAGATGAACTTAAAAAGGCAAATGATATTCTTAATAGTTGGACTGCTAAGAATCCCAGGGTCTTTGATGCTGTGGGAGCCCCCAGTAGCAAGAAGAGAGTCATAGGTGAAGATCATCTCCCTGACTCTCTCAACAAAGACCAGTCTCCTAAGCCATTTGTGTCTGGTGGCATGATTACAAATATGTTGGCTGATCCCAATTCCAGTGATTGGATTGAACGAGTTAATCCTGAGAGTAAGCTTCCAAATTTTGATTCTGGAAGGATTCTAGAGCCTGAAAGTCAAGCTCTAAAGAGCATGCTTGGACTCCCTGATGTGCCCAGTAGTACTGAACATATCTCTGAGTCTGAAGCAGAATCTCAAGCACCGCTGATTGGCTCCTGAACAGTCAAGTTTAATCACACAAGCTGACCACTTGTGAATGGTCAACCGTAACAAACTTAAAACAGTTCAGAAACAAATGCAATTAAGATCAGAGGAATATAGTGGATTCCTGGGTCGTTAAGTCCCACGGAGGATGAATGGTGTTTAACACAGACAGATGTCGAATAATCACTAAGGATAGTGATCAGTAAAGATTTTGATGAATAATTATACCTAAAGAAAAAGTTTATAAATTACAGGGGCTTAAATGCAAATTAAAGAAAATTAAAAACTAAATTATATTAAATAAACGCTATCACTATTTTTAAACTGATGTTTTTGATTTTTCTATTACAAACTTAAATTAAAAACTACGTGACGTACAAAAGAGATTGTGAAACTGAAGCAATATTAATCCTAAAAACATAAAAATGACATTTTTACAAACCTAATGATAAGAGAAAATTTTAAGAAAAAGAAAATTATTTTTATAACTATTTAATTAATTATTATTAATTAAAAACTAATTTAACTTATTTAATTATACCCTAAAATACAAGAAAATATGAAATAAAGCTAGAAAAATGAAATTATGACTTAGAAAAATCTAAAATAACTAAAGAGAATTTTCAAAACTAATTTTATATTTTTCTGATTATTTTTCTATTTTCTAGGAATTAAAAACTATTTAAAACTACTTAAATTGCTAAAAATTACAAATTAAACTATGAAAAATCTGGAAAAATATTTTTTTGACTTTTTATATTTATCTTAACCTAGGAAAAATGAAAACTTATTTTTTGAAGTTTTTCTGATTTAATTGTATTAAAAGCTATTTTAAATTGCCTAAAAACTGTTTTAAATGAAGAAAAATAGCAAACAGTACTAGAAAAATATGAAAAATTCAGGAAAAGTCTAAATTAATATTCTGAATATAAGAAAAATATAAAAACAGTGGCTTATGTGAGAGAATATGGAACTGCAATGCAAGCTGCTTATAAATAAGCACTTGGATTAAGCCAAAGGCTATAAATGAGCACCAAACTTTCACAGAAGCTATAATAAGCTAAAACTACTAGAAAGCAACTAAATACAACTGACCTAAACCTCTGAAATGCAAATTAAACAGATTTGATGTTTGAACTTAAGTACCAAAATCAGATTTTGGGTGCTACTTTGAAGCTAGAAAATAAGCACTCAAATAAGTTGAAACTAAAAACCAGATGTTGGGGCCTAAAGTAGACCTGGTTAGCTACTTGTAAACCAAAGACCAGACCTGGACAAGCTCTTATGAGCTTTTGACAAGCTCTGCAAGAAGCTTATGGAAACTGCTCTGTGACTATGCCCTGTCACAGGGCATATGAGGCCTTTTTGACAAGCTGTTTTGGGGCTTATAAAAAATTACTAAAAATCTAAAAAAATCATAATAAGAAACTAGACCAGTTGAAGTTTTTAAACCCAAGGTTTCAATGAATTTGACCCAGAAATGAATCAGTTAAAAATCAACTTAGGTTGGGTGAAAACTGGGTTTTTCAAATTTTGACTTTTGACAGTTTTGATAATTTTGACTTTAATGAACTTTGCAACTAATTTAAGGACTGAGATTGATGTTTTATGTTAAACTAAGACTAATGCAACCTATGCTACTGATTTCTAAACACAGATTAATCTTTTGATATCTGAAAATTCCAACAGTTGTGAATTTAGGACAGTTTAAAGTTGAATTTGACTTTGAGCTAGTATAGAAGCAATGTGATGACCAAACTGACTCAAGTTACCTATCTTAAGACTGAATAGACAGATTTAAAACACAACCCAAAGCTCAAGCTCAATAATAGTAACTGATCCAAACACTATTTTTACAACTGTTTTGCAATTTAAATTAAGCAAACTACTGATTTAGCTCATTCTACCACTTAAACTAAATCTAGTGACCCTAATTATAACTAAATAAACAGGTCTAAACTACTAATGATCACAGATACAGATTATGCAATGAGCTTGGATTTGGACTTACATTTGGTCCTAGCACTGTGGCTTGCAATCAATGAAAGAAACACTATCTACAAATGTTTTAATCCCATACCCAACTGAGTTTCAACCCAAATCCATCTTGCATCAACCCCATTCCATTTCCAAAACTGCTTGAACCAATATCTCTTCACAGTTGACTTTTGTTGACCAAAAACCAAACTTGCTTAAAAATGACTTATAAGCTTACCAAAAGCTATAATTAGCTTAACTAAGCTTATTTGAATTTATAGATAAACTACTATAAGCTTAAATATGAGAACAGGAAACTGAAATTTTAAACAGTGAGTATAAAATTTGAAACCACAATAACACTTTGAATTGAAACTTGAAACTTGCTTACAAAGATCTATTAACTTAAGTTTAGTACAGTTCAGCTGGAAATTACAATTTAGAAGCTACTTTAGATTTGGAAAATTAAAAACGACATACATAAATTTAAAAAACTAAGTACTGGTGACTTCTCTCTTTCTCTTGCTTCTTTTTATACACCAATATGCTTCCACGTGTCCTCTGAGCAAATCCCACTAATAATTTCAACCATTGGATGACTTGAGTGTATATTGGCCGTTTGATCAAAATTGGCGGGAAAGATGGTTTTGACCTTGGGCTTCTGAATGTGCAACTAGCGGGGGTGGCATTAATTGTGGTGTGTAAAGTTGGTAGATATGATGATGAGGGGTGGAGGGATAAGGTGAGGTGATGGGAGATGTTGCAGGCAAGTGGGAGGAAGGAGAAGGGCAGTGGTGGAGGGAAAGGTGGGGTTTGACCGGATTTGACCAGGGGTCCAAAACAGGGGGGGTCACAATGGTAATGGCAGGGGTCAAGTGGTAATGGCAGGGTTCAAAGCTTGGTTTAGTAATACAAGGACTTGTTTTGCAATTCTCCAATCTTGAAGGACCATTTCTGCCAATATTCCAAAGTTGTCACAAGGACCAAAACTGCCAAATGTGAATAGTACAAGGACCATAGATGATTATTTTCAGTTTTTAAATATATCCAAGGACTATTTTTGACATTTTCAAAACTTGAGGGACTAAAGTTGTAATTTTGCAAATTTAAATCTCAAGGACCAATTTTGACAACTCATAAATCCCTAGGGACTTGAAATGATATTTTTCTTTATTTTGATTTACCAGGGACTGTTTTTGACAACTTTTGAAACTTGGGGGACTAAAACTGCCAATTATGCAAACTTGATACGTTTTTCACCAGATTTTGATATTTTTGCATTTAAAACACATAAAACACTTATTTGTGATATTTTTATCATTTTGATGCATTTCTGAGTGTTTTCAGATATTTTTTGCAGTTTAAATGGTACAAAAATGATGAGTATTTAGACACTCATCAATCCCCCACACTTAGATATTGCTAGTCCCTAGCAATGTTTTGAGAAAAATTAATGGATTTCATCTCTTTACCAAAAGCCATTACTTCTGGAGTAGCCAATTGTTTCAGTTCAAGTAAGAACCTTGGTACAACGATAACCAAATGATTTTGAGCAAATCACCAGCTTCCAACGGATTTGATTTGTCTTTACCAGAAGCCGTTTGCTTCTGGACTAGCCAACTCTTAGATAATATATACTATCTTTGGTGAGCTGATTACCAATTATGGTTTTCCAACTGCCTTTACCACAAGCCATAAACTTGCGGGCTAGCCAACTCTTCACTAATTAAAGATATGGTGAGCTGAACACCATACAATTTTGGGCAAATTGCAAGCCGTCAACGGATTTGAGATATCTTTACCAAGAGCCGTTTGCTCCTGGATTAGCCAATCCTTTTTTTTATTAGACATGGCGGACTGATAACCATAAGCTGAGTAAGTGAAAAACACTTACTCCAAAAAAAAATTTGGCCAAAAATGGGGGAATTGGGTGGTATAATTACATGATAAAATTCGTGAGAATTCCCCCCCACACTAGAAATGAATATTTCCCTCAATATTCAAAGTACCGGCGGTTATGCCGAAACATAGAATGTAAAATGGAAATACTACGGCCATTATTTAGCAAGATTTTTTTTTTTTTTTTTTTTTTTTTTGAAACTCTTATATACAACAGCGGGGGGCAATTCCCCCACACTAGGGTGGTACACACGGGTGAAAACCCATGTAGCATGCTACTGTTTTTGATTCCCGAGTCGCTAGCTTGACTCGATCCCCGCATTCATTGGTTCATGGGGAAAGTTTGTAGATCCGGGACAACCACAGGAGGAATGTCCTCTCCAAAATAATGCTTCAATCGATGACCATTCACTTTAAAGTTTGGACCATCGGGTTGAGATAACTCAATGGTTCCATATGGAAATACTTTAGTGATGGTGAATGGTCCAGACCAGCGGGATTTTAGTTTTCCCGAGAAAATCTTCAATCTTGAATTGAAAAGAAGGACTCGATCACCGACGTTGAAAACGCGGTTTTTGATCTTTGAGTCATGAATCTTCTTTGTCTTTTCTTTATAGATCAAAGAGTTCTCGTATGCTTGATCACGGAGTTCATTTAATTCATTCATTTGAACTTTCCGGTGATCACCAGCTGTCTGAATATCGAAGTTGGCATGTTTCAAGGCCCAGTATGCCTTGTGCTCAAGCTCAACCGGTAGATGACATGCCTTTCCGTACACAAGCTTGTATGGAGTACACCCGATGGGTGTTTTATAAGCTGTACGGAAGGCCCAGAGTGCGTCATCTAGCTTATCCGACCAAGAGGCACGGTTTTCGCCAACCGTCCTCTCCAGAATTCTTTTAATCCCTCGGTTGGAAACTTCCACTTGCCCACTTGTTTGGGGGTGGTACGCAGTAGAGAGACGGTGAGTTACACCATACTTTTGCATGACTCTATCAAACTGGTCATTGCAGAAATGCGTACCACGATCACTGATTATAGCTCGTGGAGTTCCAAACCAAGCAAAAAGAGATTTCAAGAATTTCACAACAACTCGGGCATCGTTGGTAGGTAAAGCTTTCGCTTCAACCCATTTTGACAAATAGTCAACGGCCACGAGTATGTATTTATTACCGTGAGATGAAGGAAATGGCCCCATAAAGTCAATGCCCCAGATGTCAAAAATCTCACACACTTGAATGGCGTTTTGCGGCATTTCATTTCTTTGTGAGATATTCCCGTGACGTTGACAAGCGTCACAGGTTTTGAGAAATTCATGGGCATCCTTATAAATCGTGGGCCAATAGAATCCGGAATCAAACACCTTCTTGGCGGTGTAGTTGGGGCTATGATGTCCCCCAGTAGGTCCAGAATGGCAAGCCTTGAGAATGTCATTGGCTTCCTGACCATACACACATCGCCTGATGACTTGATCCGCACAAATTTTGAATAAGTAGGGGTCGTCCCAGAAGTAATGTTTTACATCTTTAAAGAATTTGTTTTTCTGTTGGGACGACATCCCTTTCACCACAAAGTTACCCGAATGGTAATTTGCAAAGTCAGCAAACCATGGGGTAGAAGAGTCTCCACGAAAAGAAACCACATTGAGTGTTTCAAGAGGAAATGTTTCATTTATTTCCTTTTTCTCAAACACATCTTGGTGAGGGTTTTCTAGACGGGACAGATGATCAGCAGCCAGGTTTTCAGCTCCTTTTTTATCACGTATAATGATATCAAATTCCTGGAGGAGGAGAACCCAACGGAGCAATCTCGGCTTTGCATCTTGTTTTGCAAAGAGATATTTGAGAGCCGAGTGATCCGTATACACCACGCATTTGGTCAAGATTAAGTATGGCCGAAATTTCTCAAACACATACACCACAGCTAATAATTCTTTTTCTGTAGTGGTGTAATGGGTTTGAGCTTCAGTCATAGTTTTACTTGCGTAGTGGATAAGCTGAAAATGCTTGGTTTTGCGTTGCCCCAAGACTGCACCGATAGCAAAATCACTTGCATCGCACATGAGCTCAAAGGGTAAATCCCAGTCGGGGGCAACTAGAATGGGTGCTTCCGTAAGTTTTTTCTTTAATGTTTCAAAAGCTTCGATGCACTCAGGTGAGACGATAAAAGGAGCATCTTTTTCAAGAAGATGAGTCATAGGCCGGGCGATTTTAGAAAAATCTTGTATGAATCTGCGATAAAAACCGGCATGACCTAAAAAACTCCTAATACCTTTGACGGTAGTAGGATGAGGCAGTTTAGCAATAACATCGACTTTTGCTCTATCAACCTCAATCCCATTTTTGGAAATCTTATGGCCAAGGACTATGCCTTCTTTGACCATAAAGTGGCTCTTCTCCCAATTTAGACAAAGATTGGTGTCTTCACACCGTTTTAGCATTTTATCTAAATGAGAGAGACATGTTTGAAACGATTCCCCAATAACCGAGAAGTCATCCATAAACACCTCCATTGTTTCCCCGATCATATCGTGGAAAATTGCCATCATACATCGTTGGAACGTGCCAGGAGCGTTACATAAGCCAAAAGGCATACGTTTGTAGGCAAAAGTTCCGTATGGGCAGGTGAATGTGGTCTTTTCTTGATCCTGTGGATCAATGGGGATCTGAAAATACCCCGAGAAACCATCAAGGAAACAATAGTATTCGTTCCCTGCTAATCTCTCAAGCATTTGGTCCATGAAGGGTAGAGGAAAATGGTCTTTACGGGTAGCGTCATTCAACTTACGATAGTCAATGCAAACACGCCATCCCGTTACCAGCCGAGTTGGAATTAACTCGTTTTCTTCATTTGTGACAACAGTAATGCCACCCTTTTTAGGAACACAGTGAATTGGGCTAACCCAAGGACTATCTGAGATCGGGTAAATCAATCCTGCATCAAGAAGTTTGATAACCTCCTGTTTGATAACATCATGGATTTTTGGATTTACTCTTCTCTGATGTTGAACTGCTGGTTTGAAGTCATCCTCCATCAAAATTTTGTGAGTACAAAACTCGGGGTTGATACCCTTAATGTCGGAGAGTTTCCAAGCAATTGCTTGCTTGTGTGATTTCAAGACCTTTATGAGAGCAGTCTTTTCATCTTTACTCAAATCTCGAGCAATAATGACTGGTAATTTATCATCACCCTCAAGAAATGCATACTCGAGATGAGGTGGTAAGTCCTTAAGTTCCACTTCAGGAAATTCTTCAGTTTTCTCAACTGACTTGACTTCCTTGTTATGAAGTTCGACGGGAGGGAGTGATGATGGATCATCATTAAGCAACTTCTCAATGAGAAGTATGTCCCCCTCGATGTCGATGGGAGCGTGATCAATTTCCCATGGAACAGAATCACTAGACAAGTAAGCTTCAATCTCTTCTAAGATGAAGTCACTTTCCTCAAATGGAGTGAGAGAAGGAGTAGAATTAGCAATGATGGGTTGAGAGGAATGAGTGAGATTATCACTCGAAGAATTATGATTATAACCAAGAACTTCTTGAGAGTACTCTTCAGAAGCAACATCAATGATATCTATTCGGTTAACCGACTCAGAATCATAGTTTGCGGAGTACCTCGAAGTTTGATCAAGGTTAAAGGTGACAGCTTCATTACCAACATGTAATGTGATTTCTTGCTAAAATACGTCAATGAGAGCACGGCCCGTTCTCAGGAATCCTCTTCCAACAATGAGAGGAACCCGTGGATCAGCATCGAAATCAACAACTACAAAGTCAGCTGGAAAATGGAACTTTCCTACTTTCACAAATACGTCCTCGGCAATTCCAAGTGGACGGGATATTGTACGATCTGCAAGCTCGAGAGTCATGCATGTAGGAGTAAGGTCCGGAAGAGAAAGTTTCTTCCATACTGAATGAGGCATCAGGTTTATGCTTGCACCAAGATCGGCTAAGGCAAAGCATTCAACCATTCCTGGAAATACACAAGGTAAGAGAAATTTTCCAGGATCTCCAAGCTTTTCGGGAAGCTTCTTCAAGATAACTGCAGAGCAGTTCTCGTTCAGAAGAGTTTTTGCCATCTCAAACAGTTTTTCCTTGTTGCTTAACATGTGTTTGAGAGTTGATGCAAACTTGGGCATCAGCATGATAGCATCCGCAAAGCTTATGTCAAAATGTAGTTCTTGGAAGATTTGAAAAAATTTGTCCATTTGATGACTGGCTTTTTCGCGAAGCTTTTGCTCATTCAAACGTGATGGGTAAGGAATAGAAGATTTGGATTTTGGGTTTTCAACGGGAGCCACTGGAGGTTCAAAAACAACTCTTGGATTGGATTTGGGTTTCTGGACAACTTGAGGTTGGACATTGTTGGTGCCTCCGTTATTAGTAGGAAGTTCCTCGTCCTTTGTAGCCTCAGGTTCACTTTCCACTACCTTCGGGAGAGAAGAAGAAGAGGTAGTAGGAATAGCGGGTCCATTGTATGAAACACCACTTCTGGTTGTGATCGCCTTTGCATCGCCCCTCGAGTTAGCGATCGTGTTGCTCGAAAGTTTTCCTGAGCCCGAGGGTTGATCATTTAAAGACTTCTTTAGATCAGCGATCTGACTGACCAACAACCTGTTCATTTCATCTTGGGATTTCATGAATTGCTTCAATAACTCATCAAATGATGGTACTGGAGCAGGTGGAGGGAAATTTTGAGGTCGGATGTTTTGATTATGACCTTGTTGTTGAAAATTCCCTTGGTTAGGATTCACATTTCCCTGAAATTGATTCCCTCGATTGAAATGGTTTTGATTAAAGTTTCCTTGAGGTTGGAAACCTTGATTTGGTCCGGGATGGAAATTACCTTGGTTTTGATAACCTTGGTTCATTCTAGGTTGGTTCTGATTCCGGTTTTGTATGTTAGGATTCTGGTTAAAACCGGGTGGTCCCTGATAAGTATTAGCACGGTAGTTTGGTTCATTTTGAGGATGGTATTGATTACTTCCCTGATGTGAAGTACCGGCTATAGCATTGGCTTCAAACGGACTACCATCGGTGGCAGTACAGTTGTAGTATGCATGAGGACCACCACAAGTAACACAAACTTCAACTTTCTTCACTTCACCATGTGATGGTGTCTGAGTGAAAGTGACTTTCTTTTGGTTTGCAAGAACCAAAGCCTGAACAATATCCGTGAGTTTGTCAATCTTAGCATCAGTGCTAGATGTACTCACGGGAGATGAAGTAGAAGGTCCTGCATTAGACTGAGATTGATATGTCTTTGTGCGGAAAGGGTGGACCTGGGACTTGTTTTCTATGATTTGTAAGGCTTCTTTTGTGGTCTTGCTCAAGAAATTACCTCCCGCGGAGGCATTTAAAGAGTCTTGGTTAGTCTGGTTTAGACCATTGTAGAAAGTATCCATTTGCATTAACTCGGAGAAACCATGATGCGAACACTTGCGGAGCAACTCTTTGTAATGATCCCATGCCTCCCCGAATGATTCATCAAATCTATGAGAGAATTTCATTATCTCATTCTTAAGACTTGTAGTTCGGGATGGAGGATAGAATTCGTTAACAAACTTGGTGACTAAATCCTCCCATGTCTCAATGGAACGAGGGGGTTGTTTCTCAAGCCAATTCCGGGCTTGTCCCTCTAGAGAGAATGGGAACAAAAGAAGCTTAATTGCTTCATGTGGGACATTTTTGTATTTGATGGTAGATGCAATCTTGTTAAACCATCGAATATGTGCATGAGGATCATCCCGCTCAAAACCATAAAATTGGCTTTGGGTTACAAGATTAAGCAACCCGGTTTTGAGCTCAAAGGTATCAGCCACAATGGCTGGGACAATAATGGCATCTCCGTAACCCTCGATGGGTGCTTGGAGAAGCTCATTCATAGGCTTATCTTCTGCCATTACGACAGGGGGTGGTGGTGGTAGACGTTCCTCAATCACGGCTGAAGGAGCTGAACGTCCTCTACATCTACGAGGAATATTTGCAAGCTCAGAAAGTGGACTTGTAGAACTGGAAGAACGAGTGCGCATGCACTAAGTATAAAAATCAGTTTTTCAAAACGAATGCGAGGCAAAACGACAAGTGAACTTAAACCAATAATCACAAATGAAATGGCTTCTTTGAAAAAGGTACACCAAATCACAAGGACACAAAGGCAAGTTTTAAATCTGTTGTTCGGGAACTTATTATGGTCACACCCCCAGTTGGTAGGTGTACTGCCTTGATTTGCGGTGGTTGATTTTTATGTATTTATTAAGTACCACTGAAAAGACGTAGGTATAGATTTGTGCAAAGGGTTTAAAAACTTTTGGACAATATTTTTGGTATCGTCTCGTTTATCCAAATCGTATCTCTTTAAGAATCACCTTAAAGGAAACACAAGCTAGAAAACGTTACGATTGTTTTGTTGTTTAATATTTTTTTGGTGTTGTTAACACTTTAGGAAAAGTGTTAATGAACTTTTTGATTTATATTAACTTTACAAAAAACTGTTTACAAACGGTGGTATATGTGCAAGTACGGGTCTGAAAATGCTTAGAACACGCTTACAGCCTCCCCGGCAGCGGCGCCAAAATTTGATTGGCTCCTGAACAGTCAAGTTTAATCACACAAGCTGACCACTTGTGAATGGTCAACCGTAACAAACTTAAAACAGTTCAGAAACAAATGCAATTAAGATCAGAGGAATATAGTGGATTCCTGGGTCGTTAAGTCCCACGGAGGATGAATGGTGTTTAACACAGACAGATGTCGAATAATCACTAAGGATAGTGATCAGTAAAGATTTTGATGAATAATTATACCTAAAGAAAAAGTTTATAAATTACAGGGGCTTAAATGCAAATTAAAGAAAATTAAAAACTAAATTATATTAAATAAACGCTATCACTATTTTTAAACTGATGTTTTTGATTTTTCTATTACAAACTTAAATTAAAAACTACATGATGTACAAAAGAGATTGTGAAACTGAAGCAATATTAATCCTAAAAATATAAAAATGACATTTTTACAAACCTAATGATAAGAGAAAATTTTAAGAAAAAGAAAACTATTTTTATAACTATTTAATTAATTATTATTAATTAAAAACTAATTTAATTTATTTAATTATACCCTAAAAGACAAGAAAATATGAAATAAAGCTAGAAAAATGAAATTATGACTTAGAAAAATCTAAAATAACTAAAGAGAATTTTCAAAACTAATTTTATATTTTTCTGATTATTTTTCTATTTTCTATGAATTAAAAACTATTTAAAACTACTTAAATTGCTAAAAATTACAAATTAAACTATGAAAAATTTGGAAAAATATTTTTTTGACTTTTTATATTTATCTTAACCTAGGAAAAATGAAAACTTATTTTTTTGAAGTTTTTCTGATTTAATTGTATTAAAAGCTATTTAAAATTGCCAAAAACTGTTTTAAATGAAGAAAAATAGCAAACAGTACTAGAAAAATATGAAAAATTCAGGAAAAGTCTAAATTAATATTCTGAATATAAGAAAAATATAAAAGCAGTGGCTTATGTGAGAGAATATGGAACTGCAATGCAAGCTGCTTATAAATAAGCACTTGGATTAAGCCAAAGGCTATAAATGAGCACCAAACTTTCACAGAAGCTATAATAAGCTAAAACTACTAGAAAGCAACTAAATACAACTGACCTAAACCTCTGAAATGCAAATTAAACAGATTTGATGTTTGAGCTTAAGTACCAAAATCAGATTTTGGGTGCTACTTTGAAGCTAGAAAATAAGCACTCAAATAAGTTGAAACTAAAAACCAGATGTTGGGGCCTAAAGTAGACTTGGTTAGCTACTTGTAAACCAAAGACCAGACCTGGACAAGCTCTTATGAGCTTTTGACAAGCTCTGCAAGAAGCTTATGGAAACTGCTCTGTGACTATGCCCTGTCACAGGGCATATGAGGCCTTTTTCCCAAGCTGTTTTGGGGCTTATAAAAAATTACTAAAAATCTACAAAAATCATAATAAGAAACTAGACCAGTTGAAGTTTTTAAACCCAAGGTTTCAATGAATTTGATCCAGAAATGAATCAGTTAAAAATCAACTTAGGTTGGGTGAAAACTGGGTTTTTCAAATTTTGACTTTTGACAGTTTTGATAATTTTGACTTTAATGAACTTTGCAACTAATTTAAGGACTGAGATTGATGTTTTATGTTAAACTAAGACTAATGCAACCTATGCTACTGATTTCTAAACACAGATTAATCTTTTGATATCTGAAAATTCCAACAGTTGTGAATTTAGGACAGTTTAAAGTTGAATTTGACTTTGAGCTAGTATAGAAGCAATGTGATGACCAAACTGACTCAAGTTACCTATCTTAAGACTGAATAGACAGATTTAAAACACAACCCAAAGCTCAAGCTCAATAATAGTAACTGATCCAAACACTATTTTTACAACTGTTTTGCAATTTAAATTAAGCAAACTACTGATTTAGCTCATTCTACCACTTAAACTAAATCTAGTGACCCTAATTATAACTAAATAAACAGGTCTAAACTACTAATGATCACAGATACAGATTATGCAATGAGCTTGGATTTGGACTTACATTTGGTCCTAGCACTGTGGCTTGCAATCAATGAAAGAAACACTATCTACAAATGTTTTAATCCCATACCCAACTGAGTTTCAACCCAAATCCATCTTGCATCAACCCCATTCCATTTCCAAAACTGCTTGAACCAATATCTCTTCACAATTGACTTTTGTTGACCAAAAACCAAACTTGCTTAAAAATGACTTATAAGCTTACCAAAAGCTATAATTAGCTTAACTAAGCTTATTTGAATTTATAGATAAACTACTATGAGCTTAAATATGCGAACAGGAAACTGAAATTTTAAACAGTGAGTATAAAATTTGAAACCACAATAACACTTTGAATTGAAACTTGAAACTTGCTTACAAAGATCTATTAACTTAAGTTTAGTACAGTTCAGCTGGAAATTACAATTTAGAAGCTACTTTAGATTTGGAAAATTAAAACGACATACATAAATTTAAAAAACTAAGTACTGGTGATTTCTCTCTTTCTCTTGCTTCTTTTTATACACCAATATGCTTCCACGTGTCCTCTGAGCAAATCCCACTAATAATTTCAACCATTGGATGACTTGAGTGTATATTGGCCGTTTGATCAAAATTGGCGGGAAAGATGGTTTTGACCTTGGGCTTCTGAATTTGCAACTAGGGGGGGTGGCATTAATTGTGGTGTGTAAAGTTGGTAGATATGATGATGAGGGGTGGATGGATAAGGTGAGGTGATGGGAGATGTTGCAGGCAAGTGGGAGGAAGGAGAAGGGCAGTGGTGGAGGGAAAGGTGGGGTTTGACCGGATTTGACCAGGGGTCCAAAACAGGGGGGTCACAATGGTAATGGCAGGGGTCAAGTGGTAATGGCAGGGTTCAAAGCTTGGTTTAGTAATACAAGGACTTGTTTTGCAATTCTCCAATCTTGAAGGACCATTTCTGCCAATATTACAAAGTTGTCACAAGGACCAAAACTGCCAAATGTGAATAGTACAAGGACCATAGATGATTATTTTCTGTTTTTAAATATATCCAAGGATTATTTTTGACATTTTCAAAACTTGAGGGACTAAAGTTGTAATTTTGCAAATTTAAATCTCAAGGACCAATTTTGACAACTCATGAATCCCTAGGGACTTGAAATGATATTTTTCTTTATTTTGATTTACCAGGGACTGTTTTTGACAACTTTTGAAACTTGGGGGACTAAAACTGCCAATTATGCAAACTTGATACGTTTTTCACCAGATTTTGATATTTTTGCATTTAAAACACATAAAACACTTATTTGTGATATTTTTATCATTTTGATGCATTTCTGAGTGTTTTCAGATGTTTTTGCAGTTTAAATGGTACAAAAATGATGAGTATTTAGACACTCATCAACCGCTTCCACCACTGAAACCTCTTCAGGGTGCTGCTCCAAGCTCTGAGCTTACTCCACTACAATTCAATCCTCATTCACCAAAAGAAAGGTCTGGACTTGGTAGAACCATCCTACAAAGACAAGCAAAACTAATCCAACAAGGGTCTACTCCTACTGAGACTTCAACATCCTCTGTCCCCACTGAAGCTGACCAAATCCAGCAACTGACTAAACTTGTGAGGAAGCTTACTGAAAAAATGGAATCCATTGAAAAGGTCCCTGAACCAATCAAGGAGACAAAGTCAGCTTCCTCCAGTTCCTCAAAGTCTAAGTCAACCTCCAAAAGCAAACAAAAGTGTGAGCTGTGTCATTACACTAGCCATACCACTGACAACTGCTATAGAATCCTTTTTTGCATGATCTGCAAAAAGGATGATCACAGGACTGCAGATCATCTACAGTATGTCAGTCAAGAAAACTATACCAAAGTTGGTCATCAGTATGCTTCATCCTCCAAAACTGCTCCAAAGAATAGAGTAAAACCTTTTCCTCTGTGCCCTCACTGTGGGTTTAATGATCATCATCAGGATGATTGTCTCATGAATACATGCTGTGATATATGCGGTAATCCAGCTCATGAGACATCCCAACATGACAGTGTCATTCATGCAAGGAGAAATTCCAAACAACCCAGAGTCACTGAGTCATCCTCAGCCTCTAAATGCAAAACTTGTGGTAGCACCATGCACACAACTACTAACCATGAGTCGATTGCAAATTTCAAAGAGACCTTGAGATCCAAGCCCACTAGTAAGTGGGTCACGAAGAGAAACTAATTCAGTTTACTACTTGTGCAGAGACATGCCAGGGAGCCTATTTGGCATCTAGACAGTGGATGCTCAAGAAGCATGACTGGTGTGAAGGAATATCTGCACAAGTATGTAAAGGAACCAGGGCCCAAGGTAGTATTTGGTGATAACTCATCATGTCCCACTGAAGGTTATGGTTCAGTAAACTGCAATAGAATAGTTTTCTCTAGAATAGCCTATGTCAATGGTCTCAAATACAATCTCATCAGTGTCAGTCAACTATGTGATGCTAAATACATTGTACAATTCAATGATAAACAAGGTACCATTTTCAATGCCAACAAGGAAGTTGTGTTGATAGCTCCTAGGAGAGATGATGTTTATGTGCTAGACATGTCAACACTCTCCCAAGATGGAACGTGTCTCTTTGCTAAAGCCACTGAAACTATCAATTGGCTATGGCATAAGAGACTCTCACACTTAAACTTCAAAAACCTCAACAACTTGGCAAAACAAAACAAGGTCCTTGGCTTACCATCACTGGTGTTTGCAAAAGACAAACCATGCTCTTCCTGTGAAAAAGGTAAACACCACAGAGCATCATTCAAAACCAAACAAAATTTCTCCATCAAAAGCTGCCTTCACCTCCTGCACATGGATCTTGTCACACCCCCAAAT
Source organism: Chrysanthemum seticuspe (assembly GCA_019973895.1). Classification (NCBI taxonomy): domain Eukaryota; kingdom Viridiplantae; phylum Streptophyta; class Magnoliopsida; order Asterales; family Asteraceae; genus Chrysanthemum; species Chrysanthemum seticuspe. Next base: position 263,355,534 of record BPTQ01000008.1, on the reverse strand, counting down.
TACCTGTTTTGCAGCGGAATGGAATTCCTGGGGATTGACTGTCATAGCATCACAATCACAGTTATATTGAACGACCTAAAGTGTCGTTTGGAAAATACATCGTTTGATTTAATAAAATAATCAGAGTTTACAAAGTAGGTCCCAAATGTAAATCAACTTGTGCGGAAATAAGTTTGTTACAATTCAAACAATGTTTTAAAGTACGTAAAACCCAAGTGAGACGCGTCGTCATCGCGACTCCATGATGTGTCCAAATGCATGCCATGAAGTGAATACCTTAGATACCTGAGATAAAACATGCTAAAAAGTGTCAACACAAAGGTTGAGTGAGTTCATAGAGTTTGTGTTGAAATGTAAAGCCTTTCAAAATCGTTTATGCAGCGAAGGCATTGTAAATCCACCCAGTTCCAAGTTCCGCCCATACAAAACTTGCAACCTGTGTGTTCACAACCCACTGCCAAAATATGTAGAGTTTATGTTCAAACACATGATGTCAAATGAATTCACAATAGTACCTAACTCGACGTAGAACAATAGCACTTAATCAATAGGACTAGACTCAATGTATCAGTAGTCAACTGATTTAGCTATGTACGAATTGATCAAAAGTGTTCATGAAATCTAAAATTCCGATTTAAGATAGTACTAGTGGTAACAAAGTTTTAGTTCACAATATGATATAGTTAACAAGAGCAAGCACACGATATCAATATGCAGCTTATTTCATGATATAGTCAACTGATGACTATGTAACTCAGTACATGATAACTAATACACGATGTCAGGATGCAGCATATTGCAAGATTTAGTCAACTGATGACTATGTAACTCAGATCAGGATAACTAATTCACGATAACAAGATGCAGCTCAATCCATGATAACACTTAAGTAAACTGTAGTACACAAACTTGTATTTGAGATGTATAAAACCGTCACCCAACACTTGTGTGTCCAACGTTCAAAACATACCCGCCTTGAACCTTGACCCACCTAAATGTTACGGAAGCGACGTATTTGCTAAAACTTTCCGAAATGTAAAGTTGTGTTTGAGATACTTGAGTGAGTTGGAAACACAACTGTGAAAAATCGTACAAAATAGAGTCCATAGATTCCATAAGTGAAGTACCGTACGTAAACCTGTGTAGTACCTCAGCGCTACTGCTGCGCAGAGTGAACCCAAAATGCATGAAATTTTGT
>BPTQ01000008.1:263252585-263353925 GCA_019973895.1 Chrysanthemum seticuspe | reverse complement strand
AAATAATTTGTGAAGCTTAAGGCTCGTTTTTGACCCAAACAAACTAAAAACTGCTTGCTGAATTTTCTGAAAAGTATTCGTTTCGTCGTCAAACTTTAAAAATTCATAACTTCTTCGTTATAACTCCGTTTTTATCCGTTCAAAAGGCCACGGATTCGTTTTAAAGTATATTTTCTAAATATCAAGGCCAAAGTTTCGTACCAACAGTCGGTTTTTCCAGAAAATCGAAACAAGGACAGAACATAATTTATAGTTATCGAAAATAGTTTTTTCTTGGACAAAACCTATTCTAATCCCTTCAAATCAACTCCAAAGCTAATCTAATCCTACCATACACCTTCTTAGGGTGTCATGGGTTCCTAATCACCATCAAGACCAAAGAATACCATGGGGATAATTATAGGATGACCAAATATATATATATAACTCTTAAAGTCATGAAAAAATGGTATAAATCACATATCATGCATACTTGCTCCAAAAATGAAAAGATTCATATGAAATGAAAAAGGAAACATGAAAATGAAAGAAACAAGCTTACAAATGAATATGATGAGGTGCAAGTAACAAGGTTAAGCCTAAATACTCTTGGTTTTTATTTCAAAACCTAATAAAGAGTATAAACTAGATTGTAAAACACTTGAGAAAATTTTTGAAGATGATCCCTTGTGAGCTTCTATGGGTGGCCGGTTTTGAGAACACAAAGAAGAGAGAAATATTTTTTTTTTTTACACTTGCTAACTATGAGAATGAGATACATGAATGAGACTTATACAAGTAAGACTTTTGTAGTGTAACATTTATTATCAATCAAGCAAACCATGCATCATTAATTGACCACCCTCCCCCCTTGCACCGAATTTTGGGGATCATGTTTCACAAAGATCTTTTTTTTTTTTTTATATATAATGTAGGTACTTGTATACTTGTAAGAAAAATGTAAGATAAATGTGTAAATTAATAATAACTTGTAAGGTTTTGGTAGCTTTTAGATACAAGTAAATTTTTAATAGATTAAAATAGAGTATAATGATATTATAAAAATTGTAAAAATACATTCCTTGTGAAATTTGGGTGATAAAATAATTATCGTATAATTTTTAAGAAACACGTCGTAATAATATAAATTTAACGACTTATGTACCAAATAAATTCAAAGCACTAGTTAAACTCAAAATATAGTTTTTATAACTAAATGTAAGTATAAAAATTACATCGGGATCATTTTTGAAAGTAATGGATTAAATATACCAAATAATAACTCACGCGATAACGTTTATTAAATATAAAAATTACGCGTTAAATGTGAAATGAAATGTCATGAATGAATTTATATGATGCAAATGATGTCAATGAAATGTAGACTAATCTTAGTCCATATGAAATGTACGTGATGTTATGATCATGAATTCGCCGCTAAACCTTCAAGGTTACGCGAATTTGGAACACGTAAACCAAGTTTACGATAAATGTTGAAATAATGAGGCATAAATTGTGTCAAGAAATGACCTGAAAGTACGGGTTGTCACATTCGCCCATCCAAAAAGGAATTCAGTCCCTGAATTCAATCGTTGTTAGTCTATCGGGTTTAGGGTTTGATGTGGCAAACTTTCCCATTCCCGAGCAAAACCCTCAAAAGAGTTTTTACCAACCAATTTTCACTTAATCTCACAACTCATCAAACAAGAACTGTCATGAGATTAGGCTAAATTGGTTTGAAGGAGGACTTTTGAAAATTTGGCTCGATTACGGAATTGCTTACACATATAAGCCTACTACTCCCTTCATCGCATGATTCTTCCTGAATTAGACATAGGTGATCAGGCTATGTATAATTTAGGAGTAACTATGCAATGCTTGGACTAATCGACTCATATATTGTTTGGTGTTGAGTCAACTGATGTTAAAATTGTGATGAACATCGAGGAGAGAAGACATAGAGAAGTGTCGTTAAAATGATCGATAAAGTAAAAAGAATTAAAATCCTCGTAAATGATAACAAATCGGAAAGAAAATAAAGTACGATAGATGAGAATATTTTATAACGAGTGGTTTAGCAAAAATAGTACATCTTTAAGTTATAAAGTTTCGGATACGATGATTAGACATAAACTTGGTACGACATAGTACATAAGGAGAAATAAGACTGTTAGTTTCCGAACTTCTTCAGTCTTCCGCGTCGTTGATACCTTTACGAGCTCCTCCTCCTCCTTCTAACATATATACATTCCCATGAGCACCTTCGACTTGTTGACCTTGGTTTTGAGGACATTGGTTCTGATAGTGTCCTTGTTCCCCACATCCGAAGCACGTAACTATGGTCTTGCTCTTACAGTCCTTAGCAAGGTGTCCTACTTTGTGACAGCTAAAACATATACCACATGGACCATTATGATGTAGCGTGCATTGGTGGCATCGCGGTAAGTTTCCTGCATAAGCTCTTCCCTTTGTTGGTGCAGCAACATAGACCCTGGTGACTTCTTGTCTTCTATTCTGTTGTCGATGATGGTTAGTGTTACGGTTTTGGTTGTTGTTGATATAACCTCCTTGGTCATTTTCCCATTTCCTTTTGTTGTTGTTGAGTTGGTTATCGTCGTTGTTGTTGTTGTTTTGGTCATTGTTGTAATTGGTGCGGTTGTTGGGGTTGTTGTTGTTTTGGTTGGTGTTGGTATACTTACCTTTCTTTACTACCTGGGCCATGAGCTTTTGAGTCACCCTAATAGCTTCCTCGATTGTTTGTGGATCAAACGAAGTCGCATCTCCTTGAATAACCTCGGGAAGTCCCCCGATAAAAGCCTCTAGCAACTTCTCGTTATCAGAAACCATGGACGGGCATAACGCGGCCAATTCTTGGAATCTCCGAATGTAAGTATCAATATCGTACCCAATAGTTACTAGTTCATAGAACTCGGTCTCCAACTTTTTGACTTCCGTTCGAGGACAAAACTTCTTAGTCACCAAACCCTTGAATTGCTCCCAAGTAAGCTTGAAAGCATTCTCCATCCCAATCGGTTGAGCATATGAATTCCACCACGACAACGCTCCATCGAGTAGTGTACTTGTAGCATACTTGACCTTACTATCATCCGGGCAATTACATAACAAAAACACGGACTCCAATTTCTCGAACCATCTAACCATGGCAGTGGCTCCTTCAGTCCCTTTAAACTTGGTGGGATCTCCACTTTTGAAATCCTTATACGAACAGCTTTTAACCCCGGACCCTCCTGCATTTACTGCAGCAGCAGCAGCAAGTTTTGCGGCTTCAGCAGCAGCCGCGGCCTCGGCAGCAGCAGCAGTCACCGTTTCCCTTTCAATCCTTAATGCCTCTGCTACACTATCCCTTACCAACTTTTGAATAGCCGCTTGGGTCATTACAGGTGTGGCTTTCTTCGGTGCCATATCTTCTTCAAAATAAAAAGGAAAGGTGAGATGTAACAAAGTCCTATGTTAATAATAAGCGCTCTAAAGAGATGTGATAAGAGATGATAAGTTTGAGGTTATTTTTCGAAATGATCGACGGGTTCCGCAAAGGTGGGTTATGAGGTGTCGTAAGTGCTTCAAGTGTATAATGGTTTAGTGACTTAATGTGTTAGTAACGTGTAACTCGACATGTTAGTGATGAAACAAAGGAGTGAGAGTGACTTTGCCCTACTTAAGGGTTTATCTCGGCATTCGACGTTATCGGTGATGAGTCAATTGATGTGAAGATTGTGATAGGGAATAACAAGGAATTCTCCACATTAGAGTATGAGGAAAGGATAATGGGATGGGTATTTAAGGGCATCCATGTGACAATCGTTAAGAAATGAAAGTAAGTAACTCGAAAAATGTACGTATAAATCGCATGCAAAGTGAACATGCACTTATGATGAAATGATGAGATGCTATGGTGATGTAGTTATAGTCTAGGGTCAATGATGCAACCTAGTTCTCTATAACTGAAGCTCTGATGCCAATCTGTCACACCCCCAAATTACCTGTTTTGCAGCGGAATGGAATTCCTGGGGATTGACTGTCATAGCATCACAATCACAGTTATATTGAACGACCTAAAGTGTCGTTTGGAAAATACATCGTTTGATTTAATAAAATAATCAGAGTTTACAAAGTAGGTCCCAAATGTAAATCAACTTGTGCGGAAATAAGTTTGTTACAATTCAAACGATGTTTTAAAGTACGTAAAACCCAAGTGAGACGCGTCGTCATCGTGACTCCATGATGTGTCCAAATGCATGCCATGAAGTGAATACCTTAGATACCTGAGATAAAACATGCTAAAAAGTGTCAACACAAAGGTTGAGTGAGTTCATAGAGTTTGTGTTGAAATGTAAAGCCTTTCAAAATCGTTTATGCAGCAAAGGCATTGTAAATCCACCCAGTTCCAAGTTCCGCCCATACAAAACTTGCAACCTGTGTGTTCACAACCCACTGCCAAAATATGTAGAGTTTATGTTCAAACACATGATGTCAAATGAATTCACAATAGTACCTAACTCGACGTAGAACAATAGCACTTAATCAATAGGACTAGACTCAATGTATCAGTAGTCAACTGATTTAGAACGTTATACGACGTAGGACTGTAGCACATAATCAATAGTACATGACTCAATGTATCAGTAGTCAACTGATATAGTACTTTATTCGACGTATAACTATAGCACACGAACGAGAACAATTGATATAGTATAACACTTGATTTTGAAACAATGGTGATCATGATAGAATTTAGCCTTAAAATCTAAAGTACTTGTGAAAACTAGTTAAGCATGTATCTCCCCCAAAATAGTTATGAAAACAAGTAAAAGTGGGGCTATGAAAACTCACTTGGTAAACTGGAATAATGGCAAAAGTGAGTACACCGAGGTATAATGTGATGCGTTAACCGGGACCTATTACGAATGATATGATATGTCATGAGTTGCAATGTAATGTTATGCATGCATTTCGTATGTTATTTATACCATTTGCGGGTTTTGAAAATAATACTTGTCGTCGAAAAATACTCTTTTGACGTCTTGACCAATCAAAAATCACTTTTCAAGTATTTACGTCAAAATGTCATCCTACAATGGTTTTATAATGATTTTTGGTGAAATTTTCACTTTTCGTCGCAAAACAATGTCGTCGGAATTTCCTTGAAAGTAACAAAAATGGCTCCGAAAAACTAGTCGTAAAATGGTGTACGTCGATCGTTAGAGAACGAACTCGACTGTTTTGGAAAGTTTGTATCGATATCTAGAAGTTTCAGTTCAGGAGTTTTCGTCCAAAAGGTCTCGAACATAAAGATAATAAGGGTTAAAGATAGTGATTTTGGCTAATTGTTATGCAGAAAATGAGTTTCGGCCAAGTTTGAATATCCGTAATTAATTTACTATAACTCCGCTTTACAAACAGCTTGTCGTTTTGAAAAATATGGCCGGTGAACTTGATTTTACTAGAAGACATTTCGTTCCAAAAAGTTTCACAACCTCGTTAAAAACAGCCGCAAACATAGTCGTTACAGCTAATGAAACACTTGTAACGTAAAAATAATATAGATTTTCAGAAAATAATAGTTACGGCAACTTTATGAAAACGTGCATATCTTTGTCGTTTCAAATCCGTTTTCTACGTATAATATGTCCTTAGCTTCGTATCGAAGTAAACTAATATATTTTTGATAAGTCGAAATAATTTGTGAAGCTTAAGGCTCGTTTTTGACCCAAACAAACTAAAAACTGCTTGCTGAATTTTCTGAAAAGTATTCGTTTCGTCGTCAAACTTTAAAAATTCATAACTTCTTCGTTATAACTCCGTTTTTATCCGTTCAAAAGGCCACGGATTCGTTTTAAAGTATATTTTCTAAATATCAAGGCCAAAGTTTCGTACCAACAGTCGGTTTTTCCAGAAAATCGAAACAAGGACAGAACATAATTTATAGTTATCGAAAATAGTTTTTTCTTGGACAAAACCTATTCTAATCCCTTCAAATCAACTCCAAAGCTAATCTAATCCTACCATACACCTTCTTAGGGTGTCATGGGTTCCTAATCACCATCAAGACCAAAGAATACCATGGGGATAATTATAGGATGACCAAATATATATATATAACTCTTAAAGTCATGAAAAAATGGTATAAATCACATATCATGCATACTTGCTCCAAAAATGAAAAGATTCATATGAAATGAAAAAGGAAACATGAAAATGAAAGAAACAAGCTTACAAATGAATATGATGAGGTGCAAGTAACAAGGTTAAGCCTAAATACTCTTGGTTTTTATTTCAAAACCTAATAAAGAGTATAAACTAGATTGTAAAACACTTGAGAAAATTTTTGAAGATGATCCCTTGTGAGCTTCTATGGGTGGCCGGTTTTGAGAACACAAAGAAGAGAGAATTTTTTTTTTTTTTTTTACACTTGCTAACTATGAGAATGAGATACATGAATGAGACTTATACAAGTAAGACTTTTGTAGTGTAACATTTATTATCAATCAAGCAAACCATGCATCATTAATTGACCACCCTCCCCCCTTGCACCGAATTTTGGGGATCATGTTTCACAAAGATCTTTTTTTTTTTTTTTTTTTTTTATATAATGTAGGTACTTGTATACTTGTAAGAAAAATGTAAGATAAATGTGTAAATTAATAATAACTTGTAAGGTTTTGGTAGCTTTTAGATACAAGTAAATTTTTAATAGATTAAAATAGAGTATAATGATATTATAAAAATTGTAAAAATACATTCCTTGTGAAATTTGGGTGATAAAATAATTATCGTATAATTTTTAAGAAACACGTCGTAATAATATAAATTTAACGACTTATGTACCAAATAAATTCAAAGCACTAGTTAAACTCAAAATATAGTTTTTATAACTAAATGTAAGTATAAAAATTACATCGGGATCATTTTTGAAAGTAATGGATTAAATATACCAAATAATAACTCACGCGATAACGTTTATTAAATATAAAAATTACGCGTTAAATATGAAATGAAATGTCATGAATGAATTTATATGATGCAAATGATGTCAATGAAATGTAGACTAATCTTAGTCCATATGAAATGTACGTGATGTTATGATCATGAATTCGCCGCTAAACCTTCAAGGTTACGCGAATTTGGAACACGTAAACCAAGTTTACGATAAATGTTGAAATAATGAGGCATAAATTGTGTCAAGAAATGACCTGAAAGTACGGGTTGTCACAGATCTCTTTGGACCTGTCAGTCCCAGATCAATCCAGCATGAGAAGTATACACTGGTCATTGTTGATGAGTTCTCAAGATACACTTGGGTATACTTTCTTTCCAAGAAGAGTCAGGCAGCTGATACAATAATATCATTCATCAGGAAAATAGAAAACCAGAATGACATTACTGTTAAACAAATCAGAACTGACAATGGTACTGAGTTCAGAAATCAAGAGCTTGAGAGTTTCTATGATGAAAAAGGAATTTCTCAAAATTTCTCATCTCCATATACCCCTGAACAAAATGGGGTTGCTGAAAGGAAAAACAGAACCCTCATTGAGGCTGCTAGAACCATGTTAAATGGCTCAGCCCTCTCAAAGCATTTCTGGACTGAAGCAGTCAAAACTGCCTGTTACACTCAAAACAGGTCAATCATTGTCAAAATACATAATAAAACCCCATATGAGATCTTCAAAGGTAGACTTCCTAACATCAGCTATTTTCATGTATTTGGATGTCCTGTGTTCATTCATAACCACAAGGATCATCTAGGCAAGTTTGATGCAAAAGCTGATGATAGATATTTCTTAGGCTACTCACTGATCTCCAAAGCCTTCAGGGTTTTTAATACAAGGAGACAACAAGTTGAGGAAACCTTTCATGTCACCTTTGATGAAAGTACTGAAAGCATCAGGTTCACCAACACCTCAGTGGAGGAAATAGGAATTGATAACTCATCAAGATATCCTTCTGATGGGTACAACACTGAATTCAATTCCTCATATCAAGCTGATGCTGACATCTCATATTATGTCTTACCTCACAACCTACCCCAACCAACCATCAGTGAGCTCATTGATAATCAGTCAGTCCCTGCTGGGATAGGAAACACTGATTCAAATGATCAGGAACCTGTATCTCATGAATCTCACCCTGAACAAGACATCTCTACAGATGTTCTAAATGATTCTGTGACTCTTGCACCTGAACTCACATCTGATCACCCAGTGACATCATCAAGCTCAGATCCCAGACCACAAAGTAAGTGGACAAGAACTCAGGATATTGAGCTTGTAAACATCATTGGTGAACACTGAGGGCATGCTCACTAGAAGCATGGCTGCTAGTCTAACTGCAGCCTCAGCCAATGAATGTCTATATGCTGATTACCTATCAGAAATAGAACCCAAAAGTGTCACTGAGGCTCTAAAATACCCAAGCTGGGTTCAGGCTATGCAAGAAGAACTGCAGCAGTTTGATAAAAACAAGGTCATGACCTTGATCAAATGTCCTCAGGATGTAGTAGTCATAGGAATGAAGTGGGTTTTCAGAAACAAAACTGATGAAAACGGCACTGTCATTAAAAACAAATCCAGACTTGTAGCCAAAGGTTACAGTCAACAAGAAGGAATTGACTATGATGAGACATTTGCTCCTGTTGCAAGAATGGAGCCATCAGGATCTTCCTTGCATATGCAACATACATGAACTTCAGGGTCTACCAAATGGATGTTAAAAGTGCATTCTTAAATGGTGATCTCAAGGAAGATGTGTATGTTCAGCAACCTCCAGGATTTGAGAGTAGTGAATTCCCTGACTATGTCTGCAAGCTTGACAAAGCCCTTTATGGACTTAAACAAGCTCCCAGAGCATGGTATGAGACTCTCTCAGCCTTCCTGATACAAAACAAGTTTGTCAGAGGAAAGATAGACAACACACTGTTTGTCTATAGAACTCAACAAGATGTGATTCTAGTCCAAGTGTATGTTGATGATATCATCTTTGGCTCTACAAACTACAAACTTTGCAAACAGTTTGAAAAACTGATGACAAAGAAGTTTGAGATGAGCATGATGGGAGAACTCACATACTTTCTTGGACTACAAATCAGGCAAACTAATAAAGGAATATCCACCAGTCAAGAGAAATACACCAGAAATCTCTTGAAGAAATATGAGATATCTGACTGTGCCTCAGTGAAGACACCAATGGTCCCACCTAACAACCTTGGACCTGATCTCACTGGCAAATCAGTCAATCAAACTCATTTTAGAGGGATTGTTGGCTCACTGATGTATCTAACCGCTACTAGACCAGACATATAATTTTCAGTCTGTTTAATAGCAAGATATCAGTCCAATCCCAAAGAATCTCACCTCACTGCAGCCAAAAGAATACTCAGGTACCTGAAAGGAACCCCAAACCTTGGACTCTATTATCCAAAATGCTCAGGGTTTGATCTCAAGGTTTACTCTGATTCTGATTATGCTGGCTGCAACATGGACAGAAAAAGTACCTCAGGGTCCTGTCAATTTCTTGGAGGAAAACTGGTTTGTTGGAGTGCAAAGAAGCAACAATCAGTGGCTATGTCCTCAGCTGAAGCTGAATATGTAGCTGCAGCAGGATGCTGTGCCAATGTATTATGGATGAAAAGTCAACTCAGTGACTATGACATTCATTACAAAATGGTGCCCATCTTCTGTGATAACACTAGTGCTATTGCAATCTCCAACAACCCTGTCCTCCACCAAAGAACCAAACACATTGATATCAGATATCACTTCATCAGGGATCACATAATGAAAGGATACATTGAACTACATTTCATCCCTACTGAATATCAACTGGCTGATATCTTCACCAAACCCTTGGATGAACCTACCTTCAGGAGACTGAAAGCTGAATTGGGAATGCTTGACATTGAAAGTCAAGTATCTGAAAACCAATCTCAGTAAGTTCTCTGAAATGGTCCATCCTCCCTGAATATCCAAAACCAACCTCTCACTGAATAAGTAAGACTCATTCAGGGTCCCTGACACTTGACAAAGAGCATTGAATGAGTAACTAAATAATCTAAATATCAGTTACTTAAATGTCCTAGGTTGGTAACTTTGCCAATTTAATAAAGGAATATATGTCTCTTTGTCTTACTGTCATCCCACTTGGCATTTAATGCCTCTCACAAAAAATATCAAATTGATATTTTATCTCTGCAAAAGTGCACTTTTACTGTGCACTGCAACTGTTCCCTTGAAAAACGGGATTTTACTGCGGGTAATGGAGTGGTAGCATTAAATGTGGAAATTCAAACGTCTTTCAAAAACCGACTCTTAATATTCCCATTTGTGCACAAAACACCCCTCTTATCACTCTATAAATACCCTCTTCCAACACACACAAAAAAACACACAAATTATTTTCTGCAACTAAACTCTGTCAAAATTCTTTCTCAAATCCAGAAATATTTGTGTGTTCTCAATATCTTCAAAACCTATTTCGGAAAAACCCTTCTTGTAAACATTTACAAAAGTTTTTCATCACAAACTTGAAGAGATCTAAATACTTTGATTGTTCTAGTCAAAACATTTTTTTAAACCCTAAAATCTTCGTTAATGGAAATGGCTAGAACACAATCTCTCCAGTTTGCTTCTCAGTGGGTAGGGGATCTTACTAACGTTGACTTTAAAACAAATAATGTCATAGGAAATTTTGAATATCCTGAAAATGTCCCAACCTATAAAGACATTATAAAATTTTTATTCAACTGCCCACTCAAAACGGCCTTTGTAAAATGTCCCTCAATGGTGTACCCAAACTACCTCAGGGAGTTTTGGGCTACAGCTAGAGCCTTTGACCCGACACCTTCTACTGATGAGAATAACCTTAGACCTCTCAGGGAGTATCTCATCAGGTTCAGTCTAAATGGGGGGAAACAATACACCCTGGATTACAAAACGTTTTGCACTACAACATGGTTAGATTATAACAAAGGCACTTATGTCGCCCATCCTGAACCCTCCACAGTGAAGGATGGTTTAAAACAAATCGTTTTAGATCCAAAATTTTTGGACAAGACCCCAGTCACTAAAAGCTCATTCCCCGTGGCTTGGAGGATCCTCTTCACTTTTGTGATTCAGGTCCTCGGCGGGAACCACTCATCCACTGAACAAGTTAACTCTATTCAGTTGATGATGGCATACTGCTTGATGAATGGGGTCACTGTCGACATAGGGGAGATCATTTACAGTGATCTCGTAATGAAGCTACAGAGCAAAACTAGGACGAAGTATGTTTCGTATCCTAGGTTTGTCTCTTGTGCTCTGCAATCGTTACTGGGTTCAAACTATACTCAGGATGAAAAATTTGGAAATTTACCTGGCATCCTGAGCCCATCAAATTTTCAAAAGGACCCATCCTTTGTCAACCCCATTGAATTGATGGCCCACATGATTGCTGTAAACAATCAAACTGGATCAGTGTCTCCAAACCCTGCTTCTAAAAAGAAAAAGGGGAAGTCTCAGACTGGGACTAAGACTAAACCAAAGTCTCAGGGCCCTGAGGCTTCAGGAGCACAGCCTAAGAGGCACAAAAAGCCCGAGACTAAAAAGACACCCACTGACCTGACAACAACCACCCCAGTGACAACGAAGGACACTGATACATCACAGTCAGTGCCCTTGGTCACACCTACTACTCCCCAAGATCCAGAGGGAAACGTACAACCCGCTGGTAGAGGAGCGCCTTCCACAACGCCCAGTGATGACATTAGCAAATCCAAGCCTTTGTCTGAGGGCACACTGATCTCTCCCAAAGACTCAGAGGGAATCAAACAACCCGCTGATAGGGATACAACTATCACTGACTCTGCTAAAGGCATTGGGAAACGCCCACCAGTGTCTCAGGGGTCACTGGGGGACAAAGACTCGGAGGGAAAGGAACAACCCGCCGATACGGAACCCATAACCAATCCTGACTCCAGCGAAGACACTGGGAAACGCCCACCAGTGTCCGAGGGGTCAACGGGGGACAAAGACTCAGAGGGAAACATACCACCCGCTGATATGGAACCCAACACCAACCCCTGGTTAACTGTTGCTGATGTCATTGGGATATTATTCTCTGAAGATGAGCTTGCTGAGACTGATGATGAAATCTTATCAGCTGGAGAAGAAATGGGCGCTGAGGTTCAAGCTGAACAAGAGCCTCAGCCTGATCCACAGGAGCATACTGAATCACCAGTCAAGCCTGACAATGATGACTCCTCTTCCTCCACTGATGAATTTGAAAGATTTGATAATGTTCTCCCACTCACTGAAAGACAGCTAGTTCAGTGGATCACCAAAGCTTCAAGAAGGTTATATTCTGGGGTCACTGACACATTGTGGGAACAACACACTGAGGCTGCTGCGAGTTATGCTGATCTAAAGGCTGAGGTACATGGCTTTGATGAAAATTTTCATGAGCACAGGGATCTGATGTATGACAACATTCACCGACTGGATGAAAACATGGCTAAATTCCTCAGGCATCTTCAGGGTGTAGGTACCACAATAGATGAAATCAGGGAGTTTGTCAAAGAAGACCCAACACTCAACTCTAAAGTGCTGGAGGCTACTGAGGAGCACTTGAAACAATCCTCAAACCTCACTGAACTGCTCAATATGCTCAAGTATGCAAATCTTCAGGGTCTTCCATCCTCAGTCCAGTCTCTTCAAACTACATTGGACTCTTTGAATACGCAGGTGACTACTTTGGCTCAGGCATCCTCATCTCTGGCCTGGAATCTTGGGCCCAGAATGACCGCTCTGGAAGTTTCTCAGGCTAATTTGGAAACTAAAGTCACTGGTATTTAATCGGACACTTCAGACATCAAGGCTATGATCTCATAAATTTATCAGGCCTTCAAAGGTCAAGCTGCTCAGCCCCCTTCAGCACCAACTCCAACTCTTGCCCTCACTGAGGCTCCGGCAACAGTTGAGGGGGAGAATATTGCTGAAGAAACTCCTTCTCACACTGAGGGGGAGCCAACACCAACAACATCAGTGGCTCAAATCTCATCATCACCACCAGTCTCAGCAACACCTATCTCATCAATCCCACCAACAACATCATCAACAACAACACTGACAGTAATCACTTCAATAACAACAACACCACCACCCCTGGTAGCAACTTCATCTTCCTCAGGCCAGGACAAAGGAAAAGGCAAAATGGCAACTTCTGAGCCTGAGAAGATTCCCTATAAAATCGGCGACACTGAGTACCTGCTAACACCACAACAGCTGAGTAAACATCTTGCTAAAGAAGAAAGAAGATTGAAACTAGCTGAAGAAGAGAAAAAGAACAGAGAAGCACTGGCAAAGGTTGTTGCCGAAGAAGCTGAAAACATGGGACTAAATCCAAGCAAGCTCCAAAAGGGTCAGGCAGGACAAAAGTTCAAGGAAGCTCAGGCTGCTCAAATGACTGCTATGAGAAAACAGTTGGAAGAAAAGAAGAAGAAAACTGAAGCTCTCAGGCAAAGCAGAATTGAGGAGTACAACTGGACAATGACAAACCTCTGGCCATGAACGTCTACAGAGGGGTTGATAAAAGACACTTCAAGGTCCATGATCCCCTCAAATTCACTGACTTTGGGATTACTGAACTTGATGAGCTTGGTCCAATCATTGAAAAGAAGAAGAATGCGGTGGTTAAGGACCTGATGAAAATGCTCAGTAAAAGATATGAAAGACTGAGAGATTTTCCAGCTCAGTTGGGAATTCAGCCCGCCTTAACTACACCTCAAGGATCTCAACCACAATCATCCACTGGCAAAAGGAAGAGAGTTGAGTTCCAACCTGAGATTAAAGTGCCTGGACTGGAGTGTAACAGGGAGCTGCCTGAAGGGGTTAAATTTGTGAACTGTCTAGTGATTGAGAAGCCTGAAAGAGGGCTATTCCACATTGATGTCTATGGAAACCCTGCTTTTCAAAGATGGAGTGATATTGATCAGGCTGGTGTGGCTGCAATGCTGAGCTACATACCAGTGGCCTCTCAAATTCAAACCCCAGCAAACATCAGGTTCTGCCAAGACCTGAATGCCAAGATAAGAGACCATCCTGACAGAGAAACACTCATCACCAAAAAGGTCAAGCTTGAAGCATTGGGAATCCATCTGGATTGACATCATTTTGTTTTATCTTTTGTACTAGTGATAGGAACTATGTAATCTGATCAATAAACGATGTATGTTTTATTCATTTACTCAGTGTTCCTTATTGTATTCATTAGTACATTCAGTGTAAGAAGAAGCCTCTTGCTCACTTACACTGATCAACCACTTAGGCTATTTGTATATCCAAATAGGGGGAGACTGTTGGGTTCAGTAAATACCCAAACCCCTTAATCTAGGATTTGAATAGAAAATAGCCCAAGTGTTTAATCCGTTAACACAAACAGGTCACTGAGTACATAGTCTCTCAGTGAGTCGTCTTCAGGAAACTCAGTATGAGGCGAAGAAGAAGTCTCTCCACTCAGTAAGGCGGAACTTAAAGGGTGAAGACTGAGTCAAGAAGAAGATGATGGATTCAGTGAGTGATGACAATAACTCACTGAATCCCTAAGATTCCTCTCCAACTTCTTACACTGAAGACAAACTGAAGTAGAATATTGAAGGATGTAAAGACTGAAGAAAGAGCGGGACAAGGCGTGAAAAGGTTAAATCAGATAAGACGAAGTCCTTATCAACCAAAGTCAACTTTCCCTGAATGGCAAAAGATCAGGCTCAGTGTCATCACTGAACTTAGGAAAGTAGTCTTGTCTCTTACCTAGAATAGTCTTTGTAAACAGAGACAAAATACATCAGTATTTTGTCTTCTGTATGATTTCAGTTTGTCACTTAGGAAAGAGTCAAATATCATACATGTATAAATAGCATAAGAGATGGAGTGAAAAAGTTAAGCTTGTGAATTGTAAAAACACACATACACGCAAGCCATCTTTTCACTCCTCCAAATACAACTTAGTTCCTGAGATAGCTCAGTGAGCTCTAAGAGTTGTGCTCAGACTTAGCCTGAGCTTAGAGAGGAGTCACCCAACTTTGTCATTTCAATCCCAAGTACTATTCCGCAAGTACTTGGGTAACGTATTCTTTGTGGATTTATTTCTAATAAGAATATGATGTTGAAAATTACTTAGTGTGCTTTTCTTATGTTAATTTCAGTCATAGTTCACTATTAACTTGTTTTATAAACTTAAGCTGTTTTAAACGATAGTGAACGGGGAACAACAAGTATGAATAGGGAAGAGGTGGAACTGGTAGAGGATATGTGGCTAATCAGAATCGTGGAAGGAATCCAAATCAGGGTCAAGCTAAGCCAATTAAGTGCTACAACTGTGGTGGTGATGGACACATAGCAAGGAACTGCACTTCTCCAAAACGCCCTCAAAATGCAGAATACTTCAGAGACAAGATGTTGCTCGTGCAAGCTCAGGATAATGGTGCATCTTTGGATGAAGAGGAGTTGTTGTTTCTTGCTGAGGGCAATGCCAAGACATATGATGCAGATGTGGATGAGCAACCAATTCAGGAGATAGGCCATAATCATCATAATGCCTTTCAAGTCGCCGACTGTGATGCATATGACTCTGACGTTGATGATGAACCAACTGCACAGACAATTTTCATGGCTAGCATTTCTCCAATGGTCTCTCCAAAGGTCCCCTCACCACAGCAAGCTGGTCCATCTAAATAATCAATCATCTCTGAGGTATTAAAACTATACGATGATGTTGATGAGCAAAAGATACATGACAAAGTACAATCAACTGAAACTTTTGAGTAAGATATTGAAAATATGGGTAATATTAATGTTGTCCCATATGATCAATATGTGAAACAAAGTGAAAGTGAGACTGTACCAAGTGATGTATCTTCTGCAGTCAATGATAACTATGTTTTTGATGAATACACTGCATGTGCCCCTGATGATTCTGTCATCTCTAAACTAAATGCCTATAAAGAACAAGTTGCTATTTATAAACAACGTGCTAAGTTTGAGTTAACCACCCGTGAGCAGGAAATGGATGACCAAATGCGTACAACTATTAGAAAAAGTAAGTTTAGAGAAGAAGTATTAAAACAAGAGTTAAACTCCTCACAAGAAAAGCTTTCCAAAACTGCTAAGCAAAAACAAGAACTTCAAGAAAATGTTAAAATGCTTAAGCAAGAATTCAGTGCTAAGGAATCAAAACTTTTGAATGAGTTTTCTAATCTAAAAACCTTGAAAAACAAGCTTGAAAATAAGTTGTACGTACAAGGGAACACCATTTAGACTGCTCACATGATCATTAAGCATAGAGTCCTAAGCGATAAGCACAGTACCCCCATTATAAAGTAATCCAACCCTGAGTATAGTAAGAAAGCAAAAGCTGCTCAAAGTGTAATTTATGATGGTAATGAAATCCTTAAGCCTAGACAGAAACCTAGTTGCGCTGAGTGCACTGAGGCAGATAAGAAATCAGATGAAGTCACTAGGGAGAAAATGAATAAGAAGCTAGAAGATCCTGAGTGTCAAAAGAATAATATAACGATCAAACCCCATGATTACACTAAGGAAAATTGGATATCCTTGAACATGTTTAAGCCTCAAACTCAATTAACCCCAGAACAGATCTTTTGGAAGAAAGATATGGATAAGCTAAAAGTTAATGTACTTGTTGAAACAAACACTCCCCTTAGGAATTTGCCTAAAGCAACTGTGTATCCTTCTAATACACCAATGCATTTAGTTCCTAGATCTATTGCAACTAATAGCAAGACCTTAATCAGCCTATATGTTGTTTATCAGCTGTTTGTTGATTTTGAGAAAACATGTAAAAAGAGAATCACACCTACAGGGATAACTGAGGGGGAAAGGGGTTTTGAGCAAACTAAAGAATGTTATTTAACTGAGGTCATGCCTTTCTTTAAACAATTAAAAGGTCAATTTGAGAGTCTTCAAAAAAGGATAAATTCTGATATTAAAGAAATGGAAAAGGAATTTGATGCAATGATTATTGAGGTCAATGATTATGAACAGGAACTCAAATATAATGAAGTTGAAAGGAAGAACTTGCATATCTTAAATGAGAATTTGATTTCGAGTTGTGTTGCTCAAGATGTGTTTTATACTGTTACTAAGCACTCTATTACTGCTTCTCGATTTCATGAATTGTCTATTGCATTAAAAGTTTCCCACGATCGTGTCATTGAGCTTGAAAACAAAAACTCAGAACTAAATGAGAAAATTGATCAGGATGATCACGATAATTTGGAAAACATCTTTCTAAACTAGAAGTTGAACATTTTGATTTACAACTAAAATATCAACATCTTAAAGAAAATGTCAAAACCTCAAATATCAAGACATCCTCAGATGTTCCAGAGTTTGATGCAGTTTTTCAGATAAACAAACGTGATGAACAGATTCAAGCTCATTGTAACACGATCAGAAAGTTGAAAGCCCAAATCTCTCAACTAAAGGGTGAAAAGAACAATGTGACTGGCTCCCAAATGCCCCTCCTTTAGATTCTCAGTATTCTCAAATTTTTCATCTTCAAAACTTGGTAAATGTTTTACAAAAAGAAAACGAGAGTTTTCTAGAAGAAAATAGAAAAGTTAAACGGCACTTTAAAGAGTTATATGATTCAATGAAAGTCACTCGTGACAAAAACAACAAAAAAATAACGTCTTTACAAAAAGAAATTGAGAATCTGAGGAGACAGGAAAAAGGGAAACTGCCACTTATCTTTAATGAGAATGTTGCATCAAGATCATCCTCAGACTGCAAATATACTGTGACTGTTAAATACATTCCTCCTCATCTTAGGAATAATGAACTGGTGTTTCATAATTATTTTGCTCACCTTAAGGATAGTCTAGAATGTCTCCGTGAGATTGTGGAAGAGGATTTTATAAATAAGCCTCTTGACAGTGAAATTAGGTTTGCGTGCATTCAGGCCAAACGATCTCAAGAGCTGCTAGAATGTTTAATAGCAACATGTCCTAAATCCTTAGGTGCAAAAGGAAAAGTTGTGATGCCTTGTTCTATGCCTAGTGCCAAGCATACAAACCATTCAATGCCCAGTTTTAAGAAAGTGAACACTAAGGTGCCTTCAAGTAGTTCAGATCCCTGCACTTCTAGTTCAGGAATGCAAAAAGTAGCAAAACCAACTAATGTTCCAATCCCCTCTACAGGAGTAAGAAGTGACACCAAAGCAAGCGGGTCAAAGCCTCAAGGCAACACAAAGAATGATAGGACCTTGCATGCTAGGAATGCTCAGTGGAAGAAAGTAGAAGATCACCTTAGGGAGAATTTGAATAAGACGAATCGTGTTGATTCTAGTATTAGCTATAAGCGTACTGTAATGAATTCGAATTCTGCTACTATCTGCAAAACATGTACTGATGATTGCTTGAATTCTGTTACTAATCATGAATGTGGTGTGAATGATTTGATTAATGCTGTTAAATGCCCTGTTAAAATTGTTAATGCTAAAAATCAAGCTAAGAAGGCTAAAAGGCAAAGGCGAAAGAAAGTTAGAAAACAGTGGAAACCCACATGGAGAAAATTCAGTAATATAGGTTATCAATGGATACCTACTGACCGTAAGGTTAATGAGTTTTGCCCTAAATTTGCTAAGTCAATGCCCACTAGTAAATGGATGCCTACTGGTAGAACTATTCCCTTAAGAAGTGAACATACTTTGAATAGGTCAAATATGGACACTAGCACTACATCTATTTATAATGATTCCATTGCTTCTACTTCTGATGTGGGTGTAATCACTGTTACTAACCAAATGGAACCTATTCTTGCATGGGGATCCCAATTATCTAGTTATCCATTCTTGTCTGTGTTCAACTGCAGATCGTTCAAATCATTATGTGGTACCTGGACTCAGGCTGTTCCAAGCTTATGACTGGAGACCGGTCACGGCTCATGAACTTCGTGAGTAAATTCATGGGAACTGTGAGATTCAGAAACGATCATATGAACTTGTCCATAAACGAAAACCTGATCTATCCTACCTTCGTGTGTTTGGTGCTTTATGTTACCCAACTAATGACGGTCAAGATTTAGGTAAACTAAAAGCTAAAGCGGACATTGAAGTATTTGTAGGTTATGCACCAAACAGAAAAGGATACCGAATCTACAATAAGAGAACACGAAATATCATGGAAACAATTCACGTTACGTTCGATGAGCTGACCGGTCAAATGGCTCCAAGACAATCCAGTTCTGGACCCGCATTTCAACCTCTATCAAGTAGTCCTATCAGTTCTACTCTTGTTTCTAATCCCTCTCCAGCAACTCCTTATGTACCTCCATCAGAAGATGATTTAAAGAAATTGTTTGATCCAATGTTTGATGAACACTATGAACCAAATGCTGATGAAATGTCAATTCCATCATCAGAGGCTGCTCCTATCCCTGTGAATGAAGTCAACCATTCAGTCTCAATTTCATTAATTCAAGATGCGCCCGCTGCTGATCACTCTGTCTCATCAACAAATCATCAATCAACGAGTGTACATCATGGAATTGTTTCTGGCACCCATGATGAAGTTAATCCCTTTGCTACTACCGAAGAAGTTCCATTTGAAAACATATTTGCTCCTGAATCATCATCAGAACCATCTTCTTCAGGAGATATCGACTCTGCTACTTCAGTTCCTCAACAACAACTACATGAACACCTTAGAAAATGGTCACATGATCATCCATTGGACACCATCATTGGAAATCCCTCTCGTCCAGTATCTACATGGAAACAACTTGCAACCGATGCCTTATGGTGCTTCTTCAACTCCGTACTCTCTAAGATCGAACCAAAAGATGTTAAAACCGCCATGAATGAAGACAGCTGGTTCAATGCCATGCAAGAAGAAATTCATGAGTTTGATTGACTTGATGTATAGTAATTAGTACCTTCTCCAGATTGTGCTATGATCATTGCTCTAAAATGGATCTTCAAAGTGAAACTTGATGAGCATGGTGATGTTTTAAAGAACAAGGCTCGATTGGTTGCAAAAGGATACCGTCAAGAGGAGGGTATTGACTTTGAAGAATCATTTGCTCCTGTTGCTCGTATCGAGGCAATCAGAATCTTCTTGGCTAATGCTGTAAGTAAGAACATGGTAGTCTATCAGATGGATGTAAAGACGGTGTTTCTTAACGGAGATCTTAAAGAATTCGTATACGTCAGCCAACCTGAAGGCTTTGTGAATCCAGATCATCCTACTCACGTTTATCATTTGAAGAAGGCTCTTTACGGTTTAAAGCAAGCTCCAAGGGAATGGTATGATACGCTATCAAAGTTTCTTCTATCTACTGGATTCAGCAAAGGAACAGTTGATCCGACATTGTTCACCAGGAAGTCAGGCAAACATTTAATTCACGTTCAAATATATGTTGATGATATTATATTTGCCTCGACTGACCCCAATGAGTGTGACCGATTTTCAAATGAAATGGGTTCTAAATTTCAAATGTCAATGATGGGACAAATTTCATTTTTCTTGGGATTACAAATTTCACAAAGTCCCGGAGGCATTTTTATAAATCAATCTAAATATGCAAATGAGATTTTAAAGAAATTTGGATTTGATTCTAGTTACCCTATTGACACTCCCATAATAGAGCGTACTAAACTAGATGAGGACCACTCAGGGATCATGGAAGACCAAACGAAATATCGTAGTATGATTGGATCCCCGATGTACCTCACAGCTAGTAGACCAGAAATTTTGTTCGCTGTTTGCATGTGTGCTAGATATCAGGCTAAGCCTACCAAAAAGCACCTTGAAGCAGTTAAACGGGTCTTTCGGTATCTCCAAGGAACCATCAATATGGGACTTTGGTACCCGAAGGACACCGGTATGTCACTAACAGCCTATGCAGATGCTGATCATGCAGGATGTCAAGATACTCGTCGAAGTACGTCTGGAGGTGCTCAGGTTTTGGGTGATAAGCTTGTGAGTTGGTCTTCAAAGGAGCAAATGAGTACTTCTATTTCCTCTACAGAGGCTGAATACATAGCCATGTCATCTTGTTGTGCTCAAATCCTTTGGATGAGATCCCAATTATCTGACTATGGCTTTGAATTTAACAAAATCCCTCTGTACTGTAATAATAAAAGTGCTATTGCTCTCTCATGCAACAACGTACAACACTCAAGAGCAAAGCACATCGACATTCGACATCATTTCATCAGGGAGCAAGTTGAAAACGGTGTGGTGGAACTATACTTTGTGAGGACTGAATACCAGTTAGCAGACATCTTCACCAAAGCTCTTCCTAGAGAACGTTTTGAGTTTATCCTTCCACGACTTGGTCTTAAGAGCCTACAACCGGAGACACTCAAACGTCTTCAAGAGGAAGAAGAGGAGTAAAAGGTTTTCCTTCATCTATCTCTTGTAAATAGTTATTCGAAAAACAAAATACAAAATTACAAAACCTTCAAAAAACAAATAGAAAAATATGAAACTTTCAAAAATCCATAAAAATTTGAAAATCTTGAAAAATTCCAAAAATATTGTCCTTTTGTCATGTTTTCCTCGATTCGATAATATCTACGGTCTGTGTGCTGTCATTCAAAGAATGACACGGGACTTTAGATGTTGTTCGAATGTTCTAAAAAAAATCAAAAAAAAAAAAAAAAATCAAAAAATATTTTTGAGAGAAAGTGAAAAAATGGTTTATTGTCATTTCAGGCAGTAACCCGCTTTTCAAAGAAAGAACAAAGCCATGTTTTATCTTGTTTTTCAAATCTCATGCTCTGATTCTTTAAACAATTCCTTACCATCTAATGAAAACTAATTGCTTTGTTAAATAACTCGGACTCTATTTTTGAAAATCATCTGGACTTAACATTTGTCAAAAACATCTATCTCTCAATCAACAACTTATGTCATTGATTGAGGGGGAGAATGATTTCAATTAAATCAAAAGGTTATTTGTCATACAATTGTTTTCAAAAGATAATCATGCATGTTTAATCCATGGAGTTTAAAGTCTCAAAATCCGATCCTTATCAGTTAAAACGTTTTCATAATCAAGTCACAATTCTCCTTAAAATCTTTCAAAATCAATTTAAATCTTCAGAGATCACAAATCTCAAATGATTTGATAATTGTGATCGGGGGAGAATTTGTGACTTAAATTGGATTTAAACTGATAATTCGGTAAATGGTTTTATAAGTATGTACAAGCTTTCCTTCCCACATGTGCCAAACGATTTCAAAATTTCCATGCACATGTCGAAGGGGAGCATCTATCTTAAACCACAAATATTTGAAACGTGATCAATTTATTTCAATGTGTAGTCTTTTCCTAATATGTGCAAAACATTTTTCAAATATTTATGCACATATTGAGGGGGAGCAACTATTTTGAAAACCACATTCTTTATATAACTACTCTTAGATGCAAGCCAACCCCTCAAAGATGAAAATTATTTCTATTACAAAATGATGCTTGATGCAAATGTTGAGGGGGAGCTCTTGTTCTAAAAATATCAAAAAAATTTCAGGTACAAAATGCTTTGATAATATATCACAAGTATCTGGATTGTTTTTCAAATGGTTTTCAATTGGTTCCAATGGCAGATGAACGATACCAAATAGACCGACCAACTTTACTTTATGTATGGTGATATAAGGATGATAAGGTTAAGTATATGTTCCCATGATCCGCCAGAACCGGAGGGATCTACCCAGGGACAATCCACTAGATAGTGTAGAAGTCCTTAGGTATATTGAAAAAAGGAGAAAAGTGAGATATGGAAAGAGTGCGGACTGAGACTGAGCTAGTACTGGAATAAAGCCAACAAGGTTCTAGTTATGAAGTCTCGGTAAGCACTGAAGGGGTTGAAGAATGAAAAAGAATTGAATGAGAAAAGGGTGAAAATAAATAGCCCTCCAATTATTCAACCTTAGGGCAGATACCGGGTTCAATTCATATGCTACTGGTGGTTACCAAGGTAACATCGGTATTGAAGACAAGACATCATGGACCCAGTGACGCACTGCACTTCAACTTCCCAAACTACTCAAGTTCCTATTAAAAGGACTTGTTTCATTCTCACGGGGAACCGACATAATCTATCGATTTTCTCTTAGAGATTGTTGATATTGAAGAAGGAGACCCTCTCCCTAGTCTCCGAAATAGGATCCAAATATGCACAATTGAGTCTAGAGCCACGAGATCATCATATAAATCTCTTTAGGACACTGTCAATGAAGACTCTCTGTTTCACACAATGTGGAAAGAGAGATTATATCTTATGAGTCCTACGCATTATCCTTGTGGTATTGCCAGAACATCTAAGTGATATGCTAACATATTCACAATGAAGATGGAAAGCCTTCTGGAGCCAACATCAAACAAGCTCCTGGTGGGTGGCATGTGAGATCTATTCAATAGATCAACCATGTGACAACTGAACAGAAACAATGGGGCGATTCAATTTTTTGAATCAATCCTGGTTCAGGTTATGGATTGACGGATACCTTTGAAAAACCGGTCGTTGTGCTTAAAAACTCTTTTCTTTAGCACATCGACTGTGTACAAATATTTCAAAATAAAAGGTACGATTGTTTTTCAAATCTCTTTTAATCAATCAGTGAATCTTAATTCGTTGGTTCACTCACTCCGTGTTGTCTTCTTTGAGACATTCCGGTTTGAGAATAGCTAGAGCAGCTACGAAACCCTGTCAAGGAAATTCTTCGGAATTTTACCTGATCACAGGCAGTACTTGTACTGATCAATGGGGAACCGTGGGCCGTGTACCTCAATTCAACAAAAGTGATCAAAGACACTTTCGTGAACTTTATTGCTAACTGTTGTATGCAGGTACGCCCGACGTTTGCAGCTTATCAGAATGAAACGGTCAATCCACAGCCGCATGCTCACTCAACACATTCACTTCTAAAGAAATCATGATTAGTGCATCAATGACTCTGATATTTTCACTCCATGCTTCTGCTACGCTGCTGCCAATATCATGAATCAATGAAAGCTTCTGCTACCCTGATGAGAATATATCATGATCCAGAATGTGAGCATGTCGGTCCATAAGTCACAACATCACATAATACCAACACCACAATGGATGAGTCAGAGATTTATGTTAGCTGATGATCTCAAAGCTGGCTCAAAACTCATTATCACGTGGATCAGTAAAAGACCTCCACTTGGATTAACCAAACATGCAATGTGAAGAATCAATGATACGAGCTTCAGAGCAAAGAACTACATCAAGAATGCAAGAACAATTTAAAATGTAATATCTGTTTGTATTCAATGTAATTTTAAGATGTGTTTGAGGTGACCTCCCTTAGGGGGAGATTGTTGGGATTTAGTAAATCCATTTATTAAAGTGTCGGTCACCTCAAGTATATGTAATCGTTAGAAAGCTCGTAGTCGTAGATTGTTATATGTTTAGTAGTATTTAGTTAAGTAACATCGTGGAGGACGGACGGGTCTTTACCCACTATATGCCTGATCCACAGCGCGTAGGTAGCGATTTATGTAAGAACTATAAATACTCTCTACCTCCCAAGGTAGAGAGTTGGAGCTCATAATAAGATTTTTCTTTCTCTCACTAAGTTCCCAAAACCTCTAACTCTTTCTCTCTCTAAAACATCTTGTATACGCCTCTTTGATCATTGGTTTAGTGTGTTTGTGAAATCCAATATGTTACACAAGGAAAGTACTAGAAGTGTTGCCCTAGCTCCCTTGCCTATAAATACATTGTAAACCTCTTAGGAGGGTGTTGGTTCATTTCATAATACACTTCACGCTTATTTATTCTTGTGTGTGAGAAGAATCCGACCACTCTATCCTTTCTCTCTTCTTATTTACATCGAAACATACTTGTGTTATCATATTATGGTGACCTAACAGTGCTATCAATTGCCAAATAGTTGTTTGGAACTTGTTTTGGTTTCATTTTTGGTTGTACGTAACAAGTTCTTCACGTTCTCTACCTTTCTTATGCGTAAACTTTGATTTTGGCACTCAAATCTTAAAGCTTGGAAAGTTTTAAGGTTTCTATAGTTTTTAGAATCATAGTTTTTAGAATCATAGTTTTGGCAAAAAGTTTGGAACTTTAAGTGTTTAGAATCGCTTTTCACTCGTTTCTTTAGTGTTCATCACGTTTTATGAATAAGCTCAAATTTCACTTTAGGTGTTCAAGTTTAAAACTTTCTTGTTATTTAAGTGTTATTGAAGCTGTTTCATCAAAAGAATCAAGTGTACAATGCATTTTAGAGCTTAAAAAGTTGTTTTGGTGTATTCTGGTGAGATTACAAATAAGCAAAACCATATTCTTACGAGTAAGCAAAACCCTTATCTTACGAATAAGCAAACACTAATTTTACGAATAAGCTTTACGAACAAGCCGGAGTTTACGAATTGTTGGAATCACTTGTAACTAGTATTTCAAGTGTTAGTCTTTACTTGTATTAGGTTTCTTAAATATGGCTTATAAGTATGTAATTAAGGCTAGGCTTATATAGTAAGCCCATGAGCCTAAGCAAAGGCCCATAAGGCCAAGGGAAGGGATGCCCTAGCTCCCTTGCCTATATAAACATTGTAACCTCTCATTTGAGAGGTGTTGGTTCTTTCATTAAGCTTAAACATTTCCTTATTGTCTTGTGTGTGAGAATCCGACCGTCCCTTCTATCTCTATCATTCTTTATACATCAAACATACTTGTGTTCATATTATGGTGACCTAACAGTGGTATCAATCGCTATCTAGTTGGGAGAAACATTTTGTTTGAAGTTTTGTAGTTTACACGTAAGGTTCTCTCGTTAAACACTTTTCATACGCTTCAAAACTGTGATTTATGCACTAAACTTTTAAAGATTCTTATGTTTTAAGGTTAATATAGTGTTTAGAATCATAGTTTTGACAAAAGTTTGAATCTTTACGTGTTATATTATGTTTTTTCACTCTCTTTTTACTTGGTCTCATCTTTACGCATAAGCTCATTTTTCACTTAGGTTGTTAAAGTTCAGAACTTTCTTGTTATTTAAGTGTTTTTGGAGCTGTTTCATCATAAAAATCGAGTGTACAAAGCGTTTTGGTAAACACTACAAGGACACCTTCCTTGCCCTACTCCACTCCCCGAGTCACCTACTCGAGAGTTCGTAAACACTACACCAATCTACTTATGGCGGAGAAGCCTTCACAACGTCGCTTAACCTTTTTCCGATACAAAGCTAAATACCGAGTTCTTTCACACCAAGGCGAACCACACCTACACAACGTCGCCTACCCTTTATACGGTGCTAGGCTAACCACCGATTTCTTTCACACCTTAGGTGAACTACACCTTCACAACGTCGCCTACCCTTTATTAGGTACTAGGCTAAGCACCTAGTTCCATTGCAATGGAGGAACTACTACCACACTACACCAAAGACTAATCCCAAAGGAGATCTACTCCTTTACAACATCATCAAGGACATCAATATCCTTGGATCTAATGCTAGTCTATCTAGTACATTCAAACACACCATATCGAATGTACATCTAAGGCATCTTTCACTAATGCCTTTGACTAGATCTACAAGACACCTTTCACTAATGTCTTGTGTCTTTACTTCGAAGAACCTTTCACTAATGCTTTAAGTCTTGACTTCTAAGCACCTTTCACTAATGCTTCAAGTCTTGACTTCTAAGCACCTACCACAAGTGCTTATCCTATAGACGATAGATACCTTTCACTAATATCTTCGTCTTGACACTTGAGACATCTTTCACTAATGTCTTCAACACTACACTTCTTTGAAGAAAGAAAGAGATCATCAACAAGAGGACTTTAGTAGCCTTGATGATGAGGAAGCTTGGCAACTCATGGACTTGAGCTTGCTCGACTTCGAAGGTGGTGATCTTGCCTTTAAGAGGAACCTAAAAGATCACACAAAAATAAGACTACAAACATAGATCTCTTGGATCTAAGGTTAGTGAGATTTAACTCAGGGGAGAAAGTGTGTTAGAAAGGGGTGAGAAATAATGAAGAAATGGCTCACTATTTATAGAGGAAAAATCCTACTGTTTCCCCGGATCCCACGGATCCCTTCCACTTGGGATCCGGCTAGCACAAAGCCAGAGATCCGTGGAGCGCTCCTCTTTGCCCATGGGTATTTTGGTTATGGGTCATGGGTCATGGGTTGAACCATGGATCTTTGGCTAGATACAATGTATCTTTAAGTGCAACGCACTTAGTCACTTGGGTATGGGTTGATCCATGGGTTATGGATATTATCCATGTATGATATAAGCATTACGTCATGCAATGGGTTATGGGTCAAGATCCATGGGTTATGGGCTTTGGGTTGTACCCACCTACATTCAATGTATTTGCCCAATGGGTTGTGATACTTAAGTTTCTACCCATTTATATTACCCAATATACTACATACTAGTTATGTGTATATTTTATCCAAATATGTAAACACTAGTTGTTGTACATATGTATTACTTAAATCATAAAATCACTTATACTTGTTTTAGTGTTTTATGTGAATATGTTAGAAACTATTAGTTCAAACCATTTACGTATTTTATTTGTTTCGTTAATATGATTTTACGTTTGTTATCGACAAAACATTAGAAGATCGTAAAATATAAATAAACGTTTTTACGGCTTATTTGTATTAACAATCTCCCCCTTTTTTTTGATGACAAAACATAAAATTATTTTAAGGAAAAGCTAAAATTCGTAAAAGTTTGAATTTGTAGTTTTTACTTTCTTCTCTCCCTTTTTGTCGAAACAAAAAGTGTTTGAAAGAAAGCAAGACATCGTTTTTAAGAAAAACATGTGAAAGAAAAAAAAATAGAGAGCAAGTAACAGGAAAGGATCTCGTCGTTACTCCCCCTTGACGAGTCCATCCCTAAGTAAGGGCTTCAAGAAACTAATTCTAATCTAGTTCATTTGCAACTAACTTTTGCAAAAGATTACGTATATGTGACGGGTGTGCTCCCCCTAGATGATTGCAATTTTTGCAACGGGAAGTCATGAAATATAAATCTAAGGTTGCAAGTAATTTTGCAACGTATTGTTTTGACACCAAGCTCCCCTAGCTTTAGGGTGTCAAATTCTTCATGTGTTAATTGAATAACTGCAAAACAAGGGTTAGAAAACAAGTATAATTCACAATTTCCTACAAATGTGATTTAAGTTAGTAGAAAGAAAAACTTTCTGTCTTTACGGATCCCATGGTTCCCTCCTAGTAGGGATCCGTCTAGGCAATTCTGAGGGATCCGTCTGGCTAATGACTAAAATCAGCAAAGGTGATATAATAAGAAATATTATCACATAAATGAGATATGAATACATATGCTCAGAAAAATAACAAGTAGCATGTAATTCCATTTAATAAAACAAGAGTTATGATATACATGACTCTAAAAATAAGAAAATAGACAATACATGACTAGGAATTTCTAGACTATCTAACGCTTGATGCTAGGACACCACTAAAATCTTCTAGCTCAAGTTTTGTTTAGGTTTGATCTCGTCGAAACGTTCGAGGAGATGATAGAACATGAAACATTGGTCTTCTCGTACTTCATGTATCAAACTTTCAACATGTTGACAATGATAGCAATCTTTGTCATGGCTAGGTAGTGGTGGTGGAGGAAATAAAATGGCTTGATGCGAAGGATCAAGTGAAGCGGCTTGCGGAGCTTCAAACGATGGAGGGATTGGTGGAGGTGCATTTGAGAATGCCTCGACCAAGAATGATGGTGGTGGTAAAGAAGTGTCAACTTCCATATGGTCGGGTGGTTGACTTTGATGATTTCTCATAATCCAAATAGGATTATATGATAGAGACGGCGAAAAGGAAGCCGGAGCAAGTGTTGACTCAACACCTTGATTTTGAACCATTATTCCTCCTAATGAGGAGAATGTTGTCGGCGGAAGTGGATGAGACGGTCTAGTAAGCAAGTCCTCTAAATTGTAGAGGTGTGGTGATGATAGTGGTGAAGTAAATGAAATATTTCTAGGAACCAATGGTGATGGTTTAGTGGAGATGATATTGTTTGGCCTAGGAGGTATGGTGGTGTTAGGCATAGGTAGTTTTGTGGGTACTATCCTTTTAGGAATCGGTTTGATTGGATGATGAAGGGTTCTCTCATTTGTTGGTTTGACGGGAGATGATTCGGTTGAGGAGATTTCATGTATAACACGAGCCTTTTTCATGGGTGGTTCTTTGGTGGATAAGTTACTACTTGGGGTTTTCCTCATGATGAAATGATTTCAAGAGCTGAAAGTTAGAGTGAGAGTGATGACTATGGAGGTCCTAACAAGGTGGTTTATAAACTAAGAGATTTGGCAAGTGCATTTAAGCTTTAAGCCACTAGAATTCATTGGAATGTGATGATTGACATGCACAAGAGTCAACTTCAGAGGTTGGACTGATCTAGGAACTCATTTAAGATGAGATGGAGTGTTTGAGTTAGGAAGATAAGTTGAAATGATTGTTTTAGCAAGATTTGACCTATACTGTCATCCGGATCCCACGGTTCCTTTCTCAGAGGGATCCGTCTAGGCTAATCCTAGGGATCCGGCTATCAGCAGCTATAAAAGAGTGGAAATGATGTTTCTAAAATCTAAGACCTATAACATCTTGAGTGTTTCAGTCTTCCTAAGTGTCTTAAATGAAAGGGTGCTTAAGTACTTGAAGGTGGTGAGTGATGTAGCTAATGATTGTTTTTATGGAAGGATTTGGAACTTTCATGAGTACCAATGAATGAGCAAAGATGACACTAAAGAAGAGAGTGTCAATTGAAGCTAAATGATCCTAGAGATGAGGTTGTGACTTAGGATTGTGTTTTGGAAAATATCCTAATGGTTTTGAGATGGGAAAACTAGGATTTGATCAACTTTGATCAATTTTGAAGTGAGGTTGATTTATGATCAATTTTGTCATAATCGAAAAATTTCTAGCCTAGATGTGAGGGGTTAAATAAAAAATGAAGTGTGAGTTTTGAGAGCGGAAGAGTGATGGATTAAAACAAAGTGATAGATCTATGAATATCTTAGAGTGTGATCTAAGTGAGTTGGAATGAGTAGGAAGGATCAACCTGTCTTGATAAGGACTTAATCTACCTTAAGACACTATGTTTAGCTTAGTGTGAGGTGTTCTAAGGATGTGTTTGACATACAATTCTTGTAATTGCATTTTCTGTTTGCCGGATCCCACGGTTCCCTAGGTGTAGGGATCCGTTTAGTACAACATTTGGGATCCGTCCATCTGCTAGACAGAACCCTTACTAAAGGTATGCAATGATCTTGACAATGCATTATATTCCAAGATTTGTTTAAAGGAGTTCTAAAACTAAGATATCAAATGTAAGATGTTTTATTTCATGAAGGAAATAGGATTACATTGATAAAGTATGAATAGAAAAGGATTCGTCCTATTTGAAATACTGCTAAGTTCCTTGATTGTTTTCACTAGATGGATCATCAAATGGTTGATGAGTGTTGGCGGATTCAGGAATGAAGAACGTCTTCATGAGGGAAATGTTCAGCGGTTCCATCATCTTGTTCACAAGTACGTACAACGGACTTTGAAATTGA
This sequence comes from Chrysanthemum seticuspe, assembly GCA_019973895.1. NCBI lineage: Eukaryota > Viridiplantae > Streptophyta > Magnoliopsida > Asterales > Asteraceae > Chrysanthemum > Chrysanthemum seticuspe. Next base: position 263,323,328 of record BPTQ01000008.1, on the reverse strand, counting down.
GGATGAAAGTGCATGACATTAGAATAGAGGTGCGTCAAGAACATTCCATATGGAATGAGTTTGTTCTTGGAGCTTTGAAGATTTACAATTCGCCTTGCAAAGAAATAGGCGAGATTTTATGGTTGTTGTGTTAGCAAACAGTACAACATGTGAGCACAACAAGCGGGAAGAATATCTCGATTTCCCCTAAGACTCCAAACATTTTCACATAGAATGAGAGCAAGAGGCTTGTACTCTTCTCGGATATCCCGTGTATGGATAATGTTTGGATTGGAGTAATATGGTCGAGGTTTGCATATTATGCGATTTAAATCTTCCGGAGAGGGTATGTGTGAACAATATGGACTATTTTCTTCACAAAAGTTGAAGAGAGAGTCAAGAGACCAATCTTCGGTGAAGGCACATTGTCCATGATTTGGAATCCGGAGGATGTGAGCAAAATGCCCAAGGGTTAAAGTGAACTTTTGGTTTTTGATATAAAACCAAAGAGATAAAGAGCGATCCTCGTTACGAACGAGTTCAACTTGACTGAAGAATTCCATTATGAACCTTGGACATATCTTCTCGTTGATTTCAAGAAGACATTCTAGTCCTATGGCTCGGAAGGAGGTATTGATACCTTCTTCAAATTGTATAGAGGTGTCTACAATACGTCCTTCATGGAAGTGACGGTTTTCGAGATTATTGAACCCACGGACATGATTGCCAGGTGTGTTGGGCTCAAGAGAGATGTTCGGAGTGTAGACGTTAGTGAGTGAAAAATCAAACTCATATTCATGCGTCATAATTAAACCTATAGAAATGATAAGTTAAAGAAAGAACATGTTTGTGATCAACCTATGAAAATCTAATGTTTTTACTAGATTTTATTAACAATGGTATTTAACACTTAACTAACTCATGGTTTTGAAATTCTAGTGGATTATTACTTTTAGAAAGATAGTGGTTTTTAATCTTGCATGAAAACTGTTTTCCAGTAGGACGGATCCCACGGTTCCTTTACAAAAGGGATGCGGCTAGTATATCTTCCGGGATCCGTGGATCTGTAGTAACAGACACAGATTTGATAAGAACAAAGGTTTTACAGTTTTTATACCACGAAATATGTTTTATCCTACATTTTCTTTTAGCATGCATACATGACTTCTAATGTATCATGAAAGAATATAAAACATATAAATCAAAAGAGATGATAAACACATTATAACAATAATAACCTAGATAAACTAGATTATTAATAATATTGCATTTCAATACTAAGGATGATACAAAGGATTGGGTATATGACTCCAATATAGATTAACAACACAAAGTAAATGTCTCCGTATGTGAACTTCATCATAGGGAACACAAGTGCGATGAGTGTTAGGGCGATGAGCACGAGTGCGATGTAAACCATGTTGATGACGGATCTTCTTGGTTTCGGTTGAGATGGAATGAGGAAGAGGATGAAGTTTTTGAGTGAGAGGAAATTTTTGAAATTGTAAGATTTGAAAAAGTGAGGGTTGGATAGAGTGGTCGACGATGGGAGTATTTATGGGGAAGGAGGAATTTTTGAAATTTGTGTTTTGTTTTATTGGATTAAAAGAAGCAAAACATAAGTTTTATATACCATGACTTTATATGAGAAATAAAACATGTATGTGAGAAAAAGGCTTCCTAATGAAGCTTCAAGTAGAACATGTAATTTGCACAAAAGATAATCATATAAATACCTAACTAGGTATACTTAATTATCAAGCAAAGTAAAAAGAAAGCCATACCTTTAGAGCACTTAGGAATGTCTTTTCAAATGACACAGCAAATGTCACTTAGACTATTCCTGCTCCTTTACGTTTAAGATACCTTCTTAAGGAAGGTATTCTTGTTACCAAGCGACTCCTAAAGCTTGGTGGGTATGAGCTTTGACTAATCAACATGACAAGGAAGATTAGTGCAATAAAATAAAAAATAAATAAGAAAAATGTTGTTATCAAATCAACATCTAAACATATAGTTTTAAAAGACATGGTGTTTGTTTTTATGAAAAACCTTCTTTGTAGTTTTCAATTAACCATGGATCGTATCAAGTTTTTAAAGTACAATATACTTCAAGAAACTTGGTAACGAAGCTCTGATGCCAATTGTGGAAAACTAGAAGGGGGGGGGGGTTGAATAGTTTTCACAATTAACACTTCCTTTTAAACTATTTAGATCGACTTATGTCAATCTATTTGGTTGTGTGTGTTGGATGTCAATGAAAAGATAAGAGTAAGAAGCACAAAACCACAACGCGAGTATTTATAGTGGTTCGGCTACAAGGACACCTTCCTTGCCCTACTCCACTCCCCGAGTCACCTACTCAAGAGTTCGTAAACACTACACCAATCTCCTTATGGCGGAGAAGCCTTCACAACGTCGCTTAACCTTTTTCCGATACAAAGCTAAATACCGAGTTCTTTCACACCAAGGCGAACCACACCTACACAACGTCGCCTACCCTTTATACGGTGCTAGGCTAACCACCGATTTCTTTCACACCTTAGGTGAACTACACCTTCACAACGTCGCCTACCCTTTATTAGGTACTAGGCTAAGCACCTAGTTCCATTGCAATGGAGGAACTACTACCACACTACACCAAAGACTAATCCCAAAGGAGATCTACTCCTTTACAACATCATCAAGGACATCAATATCCTTGGATCTAATGCTAGTCTATCTAGTACATTCAAACACACCATATCGAATGTACATCTAAGGCATCTTTCACTAATGCCTTTGACTAGATCTACAAGACACCTTTCACTAATGTCTTGTGTCTTTACTTCGAAGCACCTTTCACTAATGCTTCAAGTCTTGACTTCTAAGCACCTTTCACTAATGCTTCTTGTCTTGACTTCTAAGCACCTACCACAAGTGCTTATCCTATAGACGATAGATACCCTTCACTAATATCTTCGTCTTGACACTTGAGACATCTTTCACTAATGTCTTCAACACTACACTTCTTTGAAGAAAGAAAGAGATCATCAACAAGAGGACTTTAGTAGCCTTGATGATGAGGAAGCTTGGCAACTCATGGACTTGAGCTTGCTCGATTTCAAAGGTGGTGATCTTGCCTTTAAGAGGAACCTAAAAGATCACACAAAAACAAGACTACAAACATAGATCTCTTGGATCTAAGGTTAGTGAGATTTAACTCAGGGGAGAAAGTGTGTTAGAAAGGGGTGAGAAATAATGAAGAAATTGCTCACTATTTATAGAGGAAAAATCCTACTGTTTCCCCGGATCCCACGGATCCCTTCCACTTGGGATCCGGCTAGCACAAAGCCAGGGATCCGTGGAACGCTCCTCTTTGCCCATGGGTATTTTGGTTATGGGTCATGGGCCATGGGTTGAACCATGGATCTTTGGCTAGATACAATGTATCTTTAAGTGCAATGCACTTAGTCACTTGGGTATGGGTTGATCCATGGGTTATGGATATTATCCATGTATGATATAAGCATTATGTCATGCAATGGGTTATGGGTCAAGATCCATGGGTTATGGGCTTTGGGTTGTACCCACCTACATTCAATGTATTTTCCCAATGGGTTGTGATACTTAAGTTTCTACCCATTTATAATACCCAATATACTACATACTAGTTATGTGTATATTTTATCCAAATATGTAAACACTAGTTGTTGTACATATGTATTACTTAAATCATAAAATCACTTATACTTGTTTTAGTGTTTTTGTGAAAATGTGAATATGTTAGAAACTATTAGTTCAAACCATTTACGTATTTTATTTGTTTCGTTAATATGATTTTACGTTTGTTATCGACAAAACATTAGAAGATCGTAAAATATAAATAAACGTTTTTACGGCTTATTTGTATTAACATGGATCCCTTGATAGACCTCCAATGCTCACTCCTGGAAACTATGGTCAATGGGTTATGCGGTTCTTTAGGTTATGTGATCTTAAGAAACCTCATGGTAAGTTCTTGAAGAAGGTCATCCTTGAAGGTCCTTTTCAAATGTCTACTACAACAATACCCGGAGATCCAAATGCCAATCCTCTAAGATATGACACTACTTCCACTCTCAATATAGATCAACTCACTGCTGAACAACTACTTCATTTTGAAGCTGATGAACTTGCAATGCAATATATCATTTTAGGATTACCCAATCCAATTCTTCGCAGTGTTGATGCTTAGAAAACTACAAAAGCAATGTGGGATCACATTCATCTCCTAATGGAAGGCACATAACTCAATCAAGAAGACATGGAATCATAACTTTATCTATCCTATTAAAACTTCATGATTGATCAGGGGGAATCATTATAGTCATACTATCATCGGCTTACAGACATCATCAATGACTTGGACAGACACAACATCATTATGCCAAAAATTTCAATCAATACAAAGTTCCTAAGCTATCTCGGTCCTGATTGGGAAAAGTATGTTACATTCATCCGTCAAGCCAAAGACCTTCACAAGGCAAAATACGGGTTGTTGTATGACTACTTTAAGCACCATTAAAAGGAAGTGGACAAAGATAGAGCTCTCCGTGGAATTAATGCACCTTTACCTAATGCAAATACACTTGCTTTGTTCACTCAAGCTTGCTATCCACAATTTCCACAGCTTCCTACAGTCTTTACTAACCCACCACAATCAGCTCAGATTACACCATATGATCCATCACAACAATCACAAGAAACTCAATTGGTTCCTCACAACAACAACTCTGATTCAGCACTCTACAGTGAAACATAGAATTATGATGCAGAGGCTTTCAATACGTTGAATCAAGGATTTTCGGTAATTGCTCATGCCTTCTGGAGATTTGCTAACAAATCCTACAACCTTATTCGTACCTCATCCAACACAAGGAATCAAGCAGTTGTTAAAAATGGAAGGGTTGAGGTTCATAACAGAAACAATGGTCGTCAGTTGGGAAGTGGCAACTAGCGGTGGAAATGAGCCGAGCCGCTCGTGAACAGCTCAGGATCGGATCGGTAAAAAACTCGAACGAGCTGAGCCTAAACGAGCTCGAGCCCGAGCTCAAGCCTAAGTTGGAGCTCGTTTATTAATCGAGCTCGAGCTCGAGCTCGAGCTTTACATACAAAGCTCGTTTGGGCTCGCGAGCCTAAACGACATTATGATATTTTAATTATTAAACATATATACGAGCCGAGCTTGAGCTTATTAACGAGCTCAACATAAATATTTTACGAGCATAACTCGAACTCGAACCAAGATTTAAGTTTTATTTGCGAAATCGTATAAACAAGCTGAGATCGAGCCTAGCCCGAGCCTATATAACATATCACGAGCCGAGCTCGAGCTTAAACTTTAAGTCTCGAAATGAGCCGAGCTCGAGCTCGAGCTTTTTAAAACTTAAACGAGCTGAGCTCGAGCTCTGGCAGGCTCGAGCTCGGCCCGACTCGTTTCCACCCTTAGTGGCAACTACAAGGGTAGTGGACAAGGTTTTAATGCTTCTAGAAGAAATAACATGGTTGCTCCTTAGCAAAGGGTTCAGATTGTTGATCAGGGAAATGTTTAGAATGGGAATACGGGTCTTAGATTCTTTAACTACAATGAGAAGGGTCATCTGGCCAAAGCTTGTCCAAAACCAAGAACAAGAGGTAGTGCTTATCACAAGGAGGCTTTACTCTTGGCTCTCAAAGATGAAGTTGGTGGAATACTTACCAACAAAGAACAGAGCTTAATGACCAATGCAGAATCCGATGATGACATGGAGGACTTGCAAGCTAAGGCAGATGTAATGTTGATGGCCAACATGCAAGAACTCCACATGAGAGAAACAGGCCCAGTCTATGACACTGATGGCTTGTCTCAGGTACCAGATCCAAATATATGTCTTATACATGATCTGATATTTCCGTCTGCATCCACATCTGACAAGGAACATAGTTTTCAACATGAGCCATCTACATCTCATCAATCTGTCACACCCCCAAATTACCTATTTTGCAGCGGAATGGAATACCCGGGGGATGACTGTCATAGCATCAAAGTTACAGTTATATCGAATGACCTAAAGTGTCGTTTTGAAAATATCGTTTGATTAAGTAAAATAATCAGAGTTTACAAAGCATAGGTCCCAAAAGATTTCCAATGTACCAAAATGAGTTTGTTACAATCAAACGATAGTTAAGTGCATAAAGTATATGTGAGACGCGTCATCACCGCGACTCTATGATAAGTCCACATGCATGCCATGAAGTGAATGCCTTAGATACTTGAGATAAAATATGCTAAAAGTGTCAACACAATGGTTGAGTGAGTTCATAGAGTTTGTGTAACATGTAAAGATTTTAAAGAACGTTCATGAACCAAAGGCAAAGTTTTTGATCATTTAGAATAGTCCACAAAGCAAAGGCATTGTAAATCCACTCAGTTCCAAGTTCCGCCCATACAAAACTTGCAACCTGTGTGTTCACAACCCATTGCACAAAATATAGTGTGTCTAGTAGTCAAGTATACGTCGTCATACTAGATCATAATATAGCACCACGTATATAATAATGTATGCCAGGCAAAGCCCCTAGAATAAATAATATGCGTCCCGTAACATAGTGAACGAGAGGTTGGCCGACCTCTAATAGCGCTATCCATACTACCTACTAATAGGAGACTAACAATGCGAATGTACGAACGGTACATCATACAACTATTATATACAATTAAGAACACTCCGAACATGGGAGAATTTGCACTGCTTCGTACAAGGGAGACTTTAAGTCGATAACGCTCCGTAACATGGGGAGACGTAATATAAAGTGAGTACGGTTCATTAAGTTCAAAACAGGTCATAAGTTCATAATTAAGTTCAAGTGTTCCATTCAAAAGTTCGTAATTAAGTTCGAGAATTTAAGTCGAGTTCAAAAGTTCAAAACAGTTAAAGAGCTCAAAATCAAGTCAAACAAGTTCAAAATATATCAAAAGGGTCCTTTACAAGTTAAAAGAGTTCAACTATATGTCAAAAAGTTCAAATCAAGTTCAAAGTGTTCAAATATATGTTAAAAGGTCCAAATAAATTTAAATGGGTTCAAATATATATGTCGAAGGGTTCAAAATCAAGGAAAGTGGTTCAAATAATAGTTTTCATAACATAGTAATCAATTTAGTTCGGTCATAATCTACTTACTAGCATAAGTACTGAAACAACAGTTATTTAAGTTCATATAAGTGTAAAGTAAAAGCAAGTAGTTGAGCATGTATCTCCCCCAAAGAGTTTATAAAACAATTAAATGAGTAAAAGTGGGGCTACGAACTCACCTGATGCAATGATTATGATGACAAAAGTGGATACACTGAAATGAGGTGCGATCTCTATCTGCAACCTAATATGAATGATATGCTCTAATGTAAGTCATGAAATAATGTTGTGCATGCAAACTCATATGATATCCATACCACTTGTACATTTTTGAAAATGAAGTTTATCGTCGAAATACACGTTTATGACATCTCGTCATGTTATAAAATACTTTACAAGTACTTACGTTGAAACGACATCCTACAATAGTTGCTTAGTGATTTATCAAGAAATTATAGTTTATGAGTAGTTTTCGGAAAAGTTTGAGAAATCGTATATTACTCGTTACAACTTCGTTTGACGAACGGTTGAATATTTTGGAAAATAGGCCAGGTGAACTCACTTTTACTTAAAGACATTACTTTCTCAAAAGTACTCTATCGATAAGAAAAATGGCTCCAAACATGGTCACTTGCGATAACCATTTTGGTCTAGTAGAAAATATATAAGTGTTAATACTTGTGAAAAATAGTTACGATAGCCATATTTAAAATGTGTATAACTTGGTCGTTATAAGTCCGTTTTCTACCTTAGTTTCGTGTTAATGTATACTAATATATTTTTGACAAATCGACTCATTTTGATAATGTTTTAAAACTCATTTTTGCCCTTTAAATAACTCTTGACAACTTTGAATTTTTCAGAAAATGTAATTTTCGTCGTTAAACTTGAAAATAACGTAACTTCTTCGTTATAAATCCGTTTTAACCCGTTCAAGCGACCACGGTTTCGTTTTAAAGTATATTTTCTGAATATCTAGCCCAAAATAATCTATGACCTGTCGAAATTTCCAGATTTTGTAAAAACGATCAAACCCAAATCTAGTGTTGTCGAAAATGGTTTTTCTTGCGTAACTCTTGTTTCAATCACTTCAAATAAACACAAAATCTATTCTAAACCTACCATACACTTTCTTAGGGTGTCATGGGTTCCTAAACATCATCAACAATGATATGTTTCAAGGGATTAATTATGGGATGATTAAAACTTATAATAAGTAATAAAAACAATAAAAAGTGGTATGAATCACATAGTTCTTGCAAGTTTTTCTACTAGAATAATAAAAATAACTCAAGTAAGATTATGAAAGATTAGTAAAGATCATGAAAAGCTTACTAGTTGTATGATGAGGTTTAAGGTAACTAGGTTCCTAAATACTCCTTGGTTTTTATTTCAAAACCCTAAATAGAAGTAATCTAGAGTTGTTTAACACTTGATCTTTGAAAACTTATGATTTCTTCCTCTTTGTTCTTGCTTGGCCGAATATCACAAAAGAGAGGAGAGAGTTTTTGGTTTATTTTCACCTTTGAATGTGTAACTATGTGTATTTGATTTGTAAAATATCTTGTTTATTAATTAGCCTAGTCATCTAAGTATATGTGTACACATTTTCTACAAGATATTTCATAAAAACATGGTGACTAAGGGTGTTTGGTCGGCAAGGGTATAATGGGGTAAGGATTAGATGAGTTTTTGTTAGTTAAATACATTTAAAGTTAGGTATAGTGTATATTTGGCACATGTAATTAATTATTTAGTGTAGCGTTAACTAGAAATCGATTTTTACGGAACAAAATAAAATATATCGAAGTCATAAAAATTATAAAAATGCATTTCTCGCAAGTATTGAGTGAAATAATAATTATCGAATAGAATTTACGTAAACCGTCGTAAATATATATATAACAATTTATATACCAAAATAAATTTAAAACATCGGGTAAACTAATAATATAATTTTTATAGTCTTAAAATGAGTATAAAAATATATCTGGACAATTGTCGAAAGTGTCGGATCAATTATTAAAAATAAATGATCGTGCGATAGCGTTTATTTAATAGAAAAAAAATATACGTTAATGAAATATGCAAACTCATGCATGAACTAATATGAAAATGACGTTACTGATGATATGTAGACTAACTCTAGTCTATAAGATATATTCTCAATGATGCTTCATGAATACGCAGCTAAACCCTTACGGTTACGCGAATTTGATACTCGTAAACCTAATTTACGAAAAATGATGAATAGTGAACCATAAATATAAATTTTTCTCTGGGAATGAATAGTGTTTTGTGAATAGTAAAATTTTGAAATAACCTCTCAAAATATCAAATCGACCTCAAAAACGATGAATAGTAACTGATGAATAGTAAATTCCCGAGATGAATAGTAAATTTTTTTAAAGTTTGTAAAATGACCTGAAATTGAGAATTGCGACATTCTTCCCTTGTCAGAGGAATCACGTCCTCGTGATTCAATTAATGATAACTATAGTCCGAACCTCGACAAGGGTTCTAAAAGTTTATGCTCGCGTGAATAGTCTAAGTGATTATGTCAATGCTCATGCATATGGGTTCCTCGTCTAACTAGGTACGTTCTCGTGCCATCGTGACCATTTCCCATTCTAAAGACATGCTCTCTTATGGTTAGGTTTGATGAGGCAAAACTTCCCATTCTCGAGCAAAATCCTCAAAAGACTTTTAGGTAACCGATTTTTACTTAATCTCACAACTCATTAAACAAGAACTGTCATGAGATTAGGCTAAATCGGTTTGAGTAACAACTTGATTCTAGCTTGATCTTTGCAACTCATCAAACAAGAACTGTCACTCAGATCAAACTAGAAACAAGTGGTTTAAAGAAAATCTTTTGAAAATTTGGCTCGATTACGGAATTGCTTACACATATGAAACTACTACTCCCTTCATTGCATGATTCTTCCTAAATTAGACATAGGTGATCATGCTATGTATAATTTGGGAGTAACTATGCAATGCTTGGACTAATCGACTCATATGATGTTTGGTGTTGAGTCAACCGATGTTAAAATTGTGATAGGGAATGACAAGGCATTCTCCACATTGGGGTACTAAGAAAGGATAGTGGAATGGGTATCTGAAGACATCTATGTGAAATGAAAGTAAATAACTCGCATAATGTGCGTATAAACCCGCATGTATAGTGAGTATGCACTTATAATGTTATGATGCGATGCTATGATGATGTAGTTATAGTCTAGGGTCAATGATGCAACCTAGTTCTCTATAACCGATGCTCCGATACCAATCTGTCACACCCCCAAATTACCTATTTTGCAGCGGAATGGAATACCCGGGGGATGACTGTCATAGCATCAAAGTTACAGTTATATCGAATGACCTAAAGTGTCGTTTTGAAAATATCGTTTGATTAAGTAAAATAATCAGAGTTTACAAAGCATAGGTCCCAAAAGATTTCCAATGTACCAAAATGAGTTTGTTACAATCAAACGATAGTTAAGTGCATAAAGTATATGTGAGACGCGTCATCACCGCGACTCTATGATAAGTCCACATGCATGCCATGAAGTGAATGCCTTAGATACTTGAGATAAAATATGCTAAAAGTGTCAACACAATGGTTGAGTGAGTTCATAGAGTTTGTGTAACATGTAAAGATTTTAAAGAACGTTCATGAACCAAAGGCAAAGTTTTTGATCATTTAGAATAGTCCACAAAGCAAAGGCATTGTAAATCCACTCAGTTCCAAGTTCCGCCCATACAAAACTTGCAACCTGTGTGTTCACAACCCATTGCACAAAATATAGTGTGTCTAGTAGTCAAGTATACGTCGTCATACTAGATCATAATATAGCACCACGTATATAATAATGTATGCCAGGCAAAGCCCCTAGAATAAATAATATGCGTCCCGTAACATAGTGAACGAGAGGTTGGCCGACCTCTAATAGCGCTATCCATACTACCTACTAATAGGAGACTAACAATGCGAATGTACGAACGGTACATCATACAACTATTATATACAATTAAGAACACTCCGAACATGGGAGAATTTGCACTGCTTCGTACAAGGGAGACTTTAAGTCGATAACGCTCCGTAACATGGGGAGACGTAATATAAAGTGAGTACGGTTCATTAAGTTCAAAACAGGTCATAAGTTCATAATTAAGTTCAAGTGTTCCATTCAAAAGTTCGTAATTAAGTTCGAGAATTTAAGTCGAGTTCAAAAGTTCAAAACAGTTAAAGAGCTCAAAATCAAGTCAAACAAGTTCAAAATATATCAAAAGGGTCCTTTACAAGTTAAAAGAGTTCAACTATATGTCAAAAAGTTCAAATCAAGTTCAAAGTGTTCAAATATATGTTAAAAGGTCCAAATAAATTTAAATGGGTTCAAATATATATGTCGAAGGGTTCAAAATCAAGGAAAGTGGTTCAAATAATAGTTTTCATAACATAGTAATCAATTTAGTTCGGTCATAATCTACTTACTAGCATAAGTACTGAAACAACAGTTATTTAAGTTCATATAAGTGTAAAGTAAAAGCAAGTAGTTGAGCATGTATCTCCCCCAAAGAGTTTATAAAACAATTAAATGAGTAAAAGTGGGGCTACGAACTCACCTGATGCAATGATTATGATGACAAAAGTGGATACACTGAAATGAGGTGCGATCTCTATCTGCAACCTAATATGAATGATATGCTCTAATGTAAGTCATGAAATAATGTTGTGCATGCAAACTCATATGATATCCATACCACTTGTACATTTTTGAAAATGAAGTTTATCGTCGAAATACACGTTTATGACATCTCGTCATGTTATAAAATACTTTACAAGTACTTACGTTGAAACGACATCCTACAATAGTTGCTTAGTGATTTATCAAGAAATTATAGTTTATGAGTAGTTTTCGGAAAAGTTTGAGAAATCGTATATTACTCGTTACAACTTCGTTTGACGAACGGTTGAATATTTTGGAAAATAGGCCAGGTGAACTCACTTTTACTTAAAGACATTACTTTCTCAAAAGTACTCTATCGATAAGAAAAATGGCTCCAAACATGGTCACTTGCGATAACCATTTTGGTCTAGTAGAAAATATATAAGTGTTAATACTTGTGAAAAATAGTTACGATAGCCATATTTAAAATGTGTATAACTTGGTCGTTATAAGTCCGTTTTCTACCTTAGTTTCGTGTTAATGTATACTAATATATTTTTGACAAATCGACTCATTTTGATAATGTTTAAAACTCATTTTTGCCCTTTAAATAACTCTTGACAACTTTGAATTTTTCAGAAAATGTAATTTTCGTCGTTAAACTTGAAAATAACGTAACTTCTTCGTTATAAATCCGTTTTAACCCGTTCAAGCGACCACGGTTTCGTTTTAAAGTATATTTTCTGAATATCTAGCCCAAAATAATCTATGACCTGTCGAAATTTCCAGATTTTGTAAAAACGATCAAACCCAAATCTAGTGTTGTCGAAAATGGTTTTTCTTGCGTAACTCTTGTTTCAATCACTTCAAATAAACACAAAATCTATTCTAAACCTACCATACACTTTCTTAGGGTGTCATGGGTTCCTAAACATCATCAACAATGATATGTTTCAAGGGATTAATTATGGGATGATTAAAACTTATAATAAGTAATAAAAACAATAAAAAGTGGTATGAATCACATAGTTCTTGCAAGTTTTTCTACTAGAATAATAAAAATAACTCAAGTAAGATTATGAAAGATTAGTAAAGATCATGAAAAGCTTACTAGTTGTATGATGAGGTTTAAGGTAACTAGGTTCCTAAATACTCCTTGGTTTTTATTTCAAAACCCTAAATAGAAGTAATCTAGAGTTGTTTAACACTTGATCTTTGAAAACTTATGATTTCTTCCTCTTTGTTCTTGCTTGGCCGAATATCACAAAAGAGAGGAGAGAGTTTTTGGTTTATTTTCACCTTTGAATGTGTAACTATGTGTATTTGATTTGTAAAATATCTTGTTTATTAATTAGCCTAGTCATCTAAGTATATGTGTACACATTTTCTACAAGATATTTCATAAAAACATGGTGACTAAGGGTGTTTGGTCGGCAAGGGTATAATGGGGTAAGGATTAGATGAGTTTTTGTTAGTTAAATACATTTAAAGTTAGGTATAGTGTATATTTGGCACATGTAATTAATTATTTAGTGTAGCGTTAACTAGAAATCGATTTTTACGGAACAAAATAAAATATATCGAAGTCATAAAAATTATAAAAATGCATTTCTCGCAAGTATTGAGTGAAATAATAATTATCGAATAGAATTTACGTAAACCGTCGTAAATATATATATAACAATTTATATACCAAAATAAATTTAAAACATCGGGTAAACTAATAATATAATTTTTATAGTCTTAAAATGAGTATAAAAATATATCTGGACAATTGTCGAAAGTGTCGGATCAATTATTAAAAATAAATGATCGTGCGATAGCGTTTATTTAATAGAAAAAAAATATACGTTAATGAAATATGCAAACTCATGCATGAACTAATATGAAAATGACGTTACTGATGATATGTAGACTAACTCTAGTCTATAAGATATATTCTCAATGATGCTTCATGAATACGCAGCTAAACCCTTACGGTTACGCGAATTTGATACTCGTAAACCTAATTTACGAAAAATGATGAATAGTGAACCATAAATATAAATTTTTCTCTGGGAATGAATAGTGTTTTGTGAATAGTAAAATTTTGAAATAACCTCTCAAAATATCAAATCGACCTCAAAAACGATGAATAGTAACTGATGAATAGTAAATTCCCGAGATGAATAGTAAATTTTTTTAAAGTTTGTAAAATGACCTGAAATTGAGAATTGCGACATTCTTCCCTTGTCAGAGGAATCACGTCCTCGTGATTCAATTAATGATAACTATAGTCCGAACCTCGACAAGGGTTCTAAAAGTTTATGCTCGCGTGAATAGTCTAAGTGATTATGTCAATGCTCATGCATATGGGTTCCTCGTCTAACTAGGTACGTTCTCGTGCCATCGTGACCATTTCCCATTCTAAAGACATGCTCTCTTATGGTTAGGTTTGATGAGGCAAAACTTCCCATTCTCGAGCAAAATCCTCAAAAGACTTTTAGGTAACCGATTTTTACTTAATCTCACAACTCATTAAACAAGAACTGTCATGAGATTAGGCTAAATCGGTTTGAGTAACAACTTGATTCTAGCTTGATCTTTGCAACTCATCAAACAAGAACTGTCACTCAGATCAAACTAGAAACAAGTGGTTTAAAGAAAATCTTTTGAAAATTTGGCTCGATTACGGAATTGCTTACACATATGAAACTACTACTCCCTTCATTGCATGATTCTTCCTAAATTAGACATAGGTGATCATGCTATGTATAATTTGGGAGTAACTATGCAATGCTTGGACTAATCGACTCATATGATGTTTGGTGTTGAGTCAACCGATGTTAAAATTGTGATAGGGAATGACAAGGCATTCTCCACATTGGGGTACTAAGAAAGGATAGTGGAATGGGTATCTGAAGACATCTATGTGAAATGAAAGTAAATAACTCGCATAATGTGCGTATAAACCCGCATGTATAGTGAGTATGCACTTATAATGTTATGATGCGATGCTATGATGATGTAGTTATAGTCTAGGGTCAATGATGCAACCTAGTTCTCTATAACCGATGCTCCGATACCAATCTGTCACACCCCCAAATTACCTGTTTTGCAGCGGAATGGAATACCTGAGAGATGAATGTCATAGCATCAAAGTTACAGTTATATCGAATGACCTAAAGTGTCGTTTTGAAAATATCGTTCGATTAAGTAAAATAATCAGAGTTTACAAAGCATAGGTCCCAAAAGATTTCCAATGTACCAAAATGAGTTTGTTACAATCAAATGATAGTTAAGTGCATAAAATATATGTGAGACGCGTCGTCACCGCGACTCTATGATAAGTCCACATGCATTTCAAGAAGTGAGTGCCTTAGATACCTGAGATAAAACATGCTAAAAGTGTCAACACAATGGTTGAGTGAGTTCATAGAGTTTGTGTAACATGTAAAGATTTTAAAGAACGTTCATGCAGTAAAGGAAAAGTTTTTGATCATTTAGAATAGTCCACAAAGCAAAGGCATTGTAAATCCACTCAGTTCCAAGTTCCGCCCATACAAAACTTGCAACCTGTGTGTTCACAACCCATTGCACAAAATATAGTGTGTCTAGTAGTCAAGTATACGTCGTCATAATAGATCACAATATAGCACCACGTATATAATAATGTATGCCAGGCAAAGCCCCTAGAATAAATAATATGCGTCCCGTAACATAGTGAACGAGAGGTTGGCCGACCTCTAATAGCGCTATCCATACTACCTACTAATAGGAGACTAACAATGCGAATGTACGAACGGTACATCATACAACTATTATATACAATTAAGAGCACTCCAAACATTGGAGAATTTGCACTGCTCCGTACAAGGGAGACTTTAAGTCGATAACGCTCCGTAACATGGGGAGACGTAATATAAAGTGAGTACGGTTCATTAAGTTCAAAACAGGTCATAAGTTCATAATTAAGTTCAAGTGTTCCATTCAAAAGTTCGTAATTAAGTTCGAGAATTTAAGTCGAGTTCAAAAGTTCAAAACAGTCAAAGAGCTCAAAATCAAGTCAAACAAGTTCAAAATATATCAAAAGGGTCCTTTACAAGTTAAAATAGTTCAACTATATGTCAAAAAGTTCAAATCAAGTTCAAAGTGTTCAAGTATATGTTAAAAGGTCCAAATCAATTTAAATGAGTTCAAATATATATGTCGAAGGGTTTAAAATCAAGGAAAGTGGTTCAAATAATAGTGTTCATAACATAGTAATCAATTTAGTTCGGTCATAATCTACTTACTAGCATAAGCAGTGAAACAACAGTTATTTAAGTTCATATAAGTGTAAAGTAAAAGCAAGTAGTTGAGCATGTATCTCCCCCAAAGAGTTTATAAAACAATTAAACGAGTAAAAGTGAGGCTACGAACTCACCTGATGCAATGATTATGATGATAAAAGTGGATACACTAAAATGAGGTGCGATCTCTATCTGCAGCCTAATATGAATAATATGCTCTAATATAAGTCATGAAATAATGTTGTGCATGCAAACTCATATGATATCCATACTACTTGTACATTTTTGAAAATGAAGTTTATCGTCGAAATACACGTTTATGACATCTCGTCATGTTATAAAATACTTTAAAAGTACTTACGTTGAAACGACATCCTACAATAGTTGTTTAGTGATTTATCAAGAAATTATAGTTTATGAGTAGTTTTCGGAAAAGTTTGAGAGATCGTATATTACTCGTTACAACTTCGTTTGACGAACGGTTGAACATTTTGGAAAATATGCCAGGTGAACTCACTTTCACTTAAAGACATTATTTTCTCAAAATTACTCTATCGATAAGAAAAATGGCTCCAAACATGGTCACTTGCGATAACCATTTTGGTCTACTAGAAAATATATAAGTGTTGATACTTGTGAAAAATAGTTACGATAGTCATATTTAAAATGTGTATAACTTGGTCGTTATAAGTCCGTTTTCTACGTTTTATATATCCTTAGTTTCGTGTTAATGTATACTAATATATTTTTGACAAATCGACTCATTTAGATAAGGTTTAAAACTCATTTTTGCTCTTTAAATAACTCTTGACAGCTTTGAATTTTTCAGAAAATGTAATTTTCGTCGTTAAACTTGAAAATAACGTAACTTCTTCGTTATAAATCCGTTTTAACCCGTTCAAGCGACCACGGTTTCGTTTTAAAGTATATTTTATGAATATTTAGCCCAAAATAATCCATGACCTGTCAAAATTTCCAGATTTTGTAAAAACGATCAGACCCAAATCTAGTGTTGTCAAAAATGGTTTTTCTTGCGTAACTCTTGTTTCAATCACTTCAAATAAACACCAAATCTATTCTAAACCTACCATACACCTTCTTAGGGTGTCATGGGTTCCTAAACATTATCAACAATGATATGTTTCAATGGATTAATTATAGGATGATTAAAACTTATAATAAGTAATAAAAACAATAAAAAGTGGTATGAATCACATAGTTCTTGCAAGTTTTTCTACTAGAATAATAAAAATAACTCAAGTAAGATTATGAAAGATTAGTAAAGATCATGAAAAGCTTACTAGTTGTATGATGAGGTTTAAGGTAACTAGGTTCCTAAATACTCCTTGGTTTTTATTTCAAAACCCTAAATAGAAGTAATCTAGAGTTGTTTAACACTTGATCTTTGAAAACTTATGATTTCTTCCTCTTTGTTCTTGCTTGGCCGAATATCACAAAAGAGAGGAGAGAGTTTTTGGTTTATTTTCACCTTTGAATGTGTAACTATGTGTATTTGATTTGTAAAATATCTTGTTTATTAATTAGCCTAGTCATCTAAGTATATGTGTACACATTTTCTACAAGATATTTCATAAAAACATGGTGACTAAGGGTGTTTGGTCGGCAAGGGTATAATGGGGTAAGGATTAGATGAGTTTTTGTTAGTTAAATACATTTAGAGGTAGGTATAGTGTATATTTGGCACATGTAATTAATTATTTAGTGTAGCGTTAACTAGAAATCGATTTTTACGGAACAAAATAAAATATATCGAAGTCATAAAAATTATAAAAATGCATTTCTCGCAAGTATTGAGTGAAATAATAATTATCGAATAGAATTTACGTAAACCGTCGTAAATATATATATAACAATTTATATACCAAAATAAATTTAAAACATCGGGTAAACTAATAATATAATTTTTATAGTCTTAAAATGAGTATAAAAATATATCTGGACAATTTTCGAAAGTGTCGGATCAATTATTAAAAATAAATGATCGTGCGATAGCGTTTATTTAATAGAAAAAAAAATATACGTTAATGAAATATGCAAACTCTTGCATGAACTAATATGAAAATGACGTTACTGATGATATGTAGACTAACTCTAGTTTATAAGAAATGTTCTCAATGATGCTTCATGAATACGCAGCTAAACCCTTACGGTTGTGCGAATTTGATACTCGTAAACCTAGTTTACGAAAAATGATGAATAGTGAACCATGAATATAAATTTTTCTCCGAGAATGAATAGTGTTTTGTGAATAGTAAAATTTTGAAATAACCTCTCAAAATATCAAATCGACCTCAAAACGATGAATAGTAAAATGATGAATAGTAAATTCCCGAGATGAATAGTAAAAAATTTTAAAGTTTGTAAAATGACCTGAAATTGAGAATTGTGACACAAGAAGATAATCATATGGATCCCGTAATTATATTTGATGATCTAGATGACCTTTTGGTTACCTTTGATGATCAAGTTGACCCCGAGGTTACATTTTAGGATATAAATGATGAATATGTTGATACTCAATTTATACAAAACGAACCTTTATCTAATCCAGATCCAGACCTCATGACCTTACTTTTGACCCACCTATCTCAAGTGGATAAATGCAATGAGATAAATAAAAAACTTCGTGATAAAGAGGAACTATAGACTAAGGATCTTGAATGCTATAAGTTACAGCTTAAAATTTTGAAACAAAAGAGAAACGTGAACTAAGTTTTGGAATCGCTTTTCAAAAGTCTAATAAAAAAGAACAATCTTTAGAAAAACATATACGTGATCTAGTTGTTTCCAAAAATGATTTAATTTCTCAAATAAAACAACAAAAATTTGAACATAAACAACACGTTGACACTCTTACTTCGGAAATTCAAAAAGCCAAACTTGAGTTGTCTTCGTATCAAAAAGAGTTCTCAGAATTCAAACAAACTTCAAGGAAACGAATAATAGATCTCTATCTTTATGAAATTGTCGATTTGCAAAAACAAACTCAAAGAGTTTCAAAATATTGTATATAAACATGGTGAGTCTATCACAACAATTGAAAAGTTCACATTCAAGCCAAATCCAGATGGATATGGGCCAAATCTTGCTTATAACAAACCACGTTTTTTCCATAGAGCATTCAACGCAAATCCAAAGTTGTATAGTGTCAAACATATGCTTGATGAATCTATTGTGCGTGTTGTTGAATATAATCGTGAAGAGGAATGGGATGCAGAAGATGAGAGTCGATTGAAAATGGAAAAAGTTGAATATAACAAACCTTTTGATTACTTAAAAAGACCTCTCATAACTTTTGTTCCACAATAGGATAAAACTAACACACCTTGGGTTATCACACATATTAATGAGTCCTCTTCTGACGTCGGTCCCGTCAAACCAATTGCACAAATTAATGGTCCTTTACCTTCTTTGAGTGAAATCACACCATTACCCGAAAGATGTCAAATTCTTAAATATTTTGATACATTCATGTCTGACATTAAGCTTTTGGAACGTGAAATTGAACTTAATTCGGAAATAAAAGCTACGACTTTTCATTCGGCTTATGCCAGAGACCAAAGAAACATTTTTCAAAAACAGCTTTTACCACATGTTCAAAATTTATGTATGTGTGGAAGATATTGGGAACAGGATCTTCATAAAGAAATTGGACAAATGAAAACAATTTTCAATGAAATAGAGGCATGGATTTTGAAAACTAAAAAGAAGAATAAAGTTTTTCAAAATCATGTTGATCGACTCTTGGAATATGCTATCTGTGCTGATACCATATCAATTGGGTTATATTATACTGCTGCCTCTGCTTTTGATAATATTGCTGTTGATTCTATTGATAATGTTGATATCGTTGATAATGTGTCACAAATCGAAACTTTAAAAGCTGAAAATGAGCATTTGGAAAATGAACTTTTGGTAGTAACACGTCGTCTTCAATGGTGTCAAAAGGATTGTATTAGTCGAGAACTTGCTTTGCAAAAGAAACTCAACCAGTCGAGTGAAAAACCTTTTGAACCAAAACTCGAATGACTGGATGATGAGAATGCGTCTTTAAAGTGTCAAATTTTTAAATATGAACAAGAAATTGCAAAAGTCAAAATAGAATATGTTGTCATATTTAATTTTCACAAAAAGACACGTGCCATAGCGTCAAAAGATCTTGATGATCATCTTGTGTACACTCGTGAAGTATTAAGTGTTAATGGAAACTTACACTCTGAAAATCAAGATTTGTTACACACTATCATAGAGTTGAAAGAGAAGTTGGGAAAATATGAGAATGATAAGTCTAGTAACACAAATGTTCTTGCACCTGGAATGTTTAAAATTGACACTAGGAAACCCACTGACACAACACAAGATACTAATATGCTTCCTTCTACTTTTACATGAGTAGTTGCCTCTAATCCTAGCATTTGCAATTCACAGCCTAAAAGCACTGACAAGAAGAATAGGAAGTTACAACGTAAGAGAAGACCACTAAAAGTCTCTGAAGTAGAAGATCATGTTAAAAACTTGAATAACACATATGTTGCACCTACTTTGGATATTGCATTAGACAAATGTAATAGCAAAAGTGATGTAACGAATGTTGAATCCTCGAGTACTTTGAATGTTATGTTTGATGCATCTTGTATTGTTTGTCGTAAAAGCTTGTTCTATGGTTGTCATGATCATTGTGTTGCTAAATCTATCTTATCTCGTAAGTGGAAACATAGAAAAGGAATTACCTCTAGGCCCACTAATGCTTCTAATTCTGTGCTAGGTAAACAGCCTTCTATAGTTTCTGAGAATATCATTGATGTACCCATAGCACCCTCATCACCTCCTAGGAACAGAATATCACCTAGTGCATTCACTAAGACCAAAGCACAAACTAGTTGGACTTGGCAGAGATGGTTACAAAATACATCTGGATTTAAATGGCTACTCAAAATTATTAACATTTGTGTTTCATCTATAACTGTATTGGAAGCCTCTAACTCTTCAGGTGCCAACTCTACATCTATTCCACCTTGTCGTCTGTGTGTATTGCAGGTGATACAAATCATTCTCTGGATTTTTTATAGCGGCTATTCCCGGCACATGATAGGCAACCTGAAACTTCTATCAAACTTTGTTTCAAAGTTCATTGGCACTGTTAGGTTCTGGAATGATCACTTCGCAGCTATAATGGGCTACGGAGATTACGTCAATGGGAACATCAAAATTAGCCGAGTTTATTATGTGGAAGGTCTTGGACACAATCTTTTCTCAGTCGGTCAATTTGTGATGGTGATTTAGAAGTTGCTTTTAGGGAGAAAACTTGTTTCATTCGTGATCTACAAGGAAATGATATCATGTCATGATCCCGCTCATCAAGCCTTTACACAATCTCAATGCAAGACATGATCGCCTCATCTCCCATCTGTCTACTCTCCAAAGCAACATCTACAAAATCATGGCTGTGGCACAAAAGGCTTTCACATTTAAAGTTCCAAACCATAACTAGTCTTGCACTACACAAACTAGTTGAAGGTCTTCCAAGGTTTAGGTATTCAAAAGACCACTTATGCTCAGCTTGTGAACAAGGGAAAAGCACTCGTGCTCATTTTCCTTCAGATGTTGAAGACAAAACTCAACATGTTCTTCATCTTCTTCACATGGATTTGTGTGGCCCGATGTGTGTGCAAACGATAAATTGAAAACGCTACATTCTTGTAATCGTTTCTGACTACTCGAGATGGACTTTAGTTTATTTTCTACGAAGTAAAGATCAAGCTCCAACGATGATCATCACCTTTCTAACGAAAATTCAAGTTCAGCTCCGGAACACGGTCAAACAAATCAGAACAGACAGAGGAACTAAATTTGTGAATCAAACTCTTCGAGAATATTATCGGAAAGTTGGAATTGAGCATCAAACATCAATTTCAAGAACACCAGAACAAAATGGAGTTGTCAAAAGACGAAACCGTGTGTTAGTGGAAGCTGCAAGAACGATGTTGACAAATGCAAAAGTTCTAGATCACTTATGGACAGAAGCTGTGTCAACTGCATACTACACTCAGAACCGTTCTATGATAACCAAGCACCACAACAAAACACCTTATGAGCTTATCCATAATAGAAAACTGAACCTTAAACACTTTCATGTATTTGGTGCTCTTTGTTATCCAAATAATGGTCGTGATGACTTTGAAAAGCTCAACGCCAAAGCTGATATTAGAGTCTTCATTGGATACTGTGAAAACTCAAAAGGATACCAATCTAGAATCGTCGTACAAAGGAAATTATGGAGTCTATTCATGCTAATTTTGATGAGCTCACAGAAATGGCTTCTGAGCAAAATAGCTTAGAACCCGATCATAATTGTCTCAACTTCTCAATCATCAGCTGATCAAACCTTTCAACTCACTCGTCGCATAGAAACGTTGTTTGCTCCTCTGTTCTATGAAGACTTTGATCAACGTGTTCCAAATGTATCAACTATTTCCGTCGCTCAATCTGATAATACTTCAATACCTGATACACCTGAAACAACAACAACTGTAGCTGATGCACCCACGATTGAATCTCCAACAACAGTTGAACAAACTGCTTCTAATGACCTTGACCCAACTGAACAAACTGCTTCTTAATAAAAATGTACCTGCACCTGAGGATTATGATGGAAATGCGTTTTTCAACCCTTTTTCAACAGAAACGGCAAATCCAGATGTCGGTGAATCTTCTACCAGCCATCTGAATCCACCTAATATGCACAATGTATACCAACACCAACCTTCCATACACCGATGGACCAAAGATCATCCTCTTGTTAACATTATTGGCAACGTAAAAAAAGCAGTTGTAACTAGACAACGCCTTCAGACTGATGGAGAACATTGCATTTATGCACTCTCTGTCAGTTAAACTGAACCCAAAAACATTAAGGATGCAATGACCCATGACAACTGGATTGAATCCATGCAAGAAGATCTGAACCAGTTCAAATGTTTAGAAGTATGGGAATTGCTAGAAAGACCGACAGGGGTCTATGTCATTGGCCTAAAATGGATTTGGAAGAATAAGTTAGATGCTGAAGGCACAGTTATTTGAAACAAGTCATGTCTGGTGGCTAAGGGTTACAGAAAGGAAGAGGGTATCGACTTTGAAGAATCATTCGCACCGGTTGCTAGACTTAAGGCTGTACGGATTTTTCTGGCATTCGCGGCTCACATGAACATCACCGTCTACCAAATGGACGTTAAAACCGCTTTTCTGAATGGTCAACTTAAGGAGACAGTGAATGTTAGCTAGCCGGAAGGATTCGTTGATCCAAAGTTCCCTAATCATGTCTACAAACTGAACAAGGCTCTCTATGGTCTCAAACAAGCCCTTCGGGCGTGGTATGATAATTTGTCATCCTTCCTCCTTGCTCATAATTTTGTCAAAGGATCGGTCGACCCAACACTGTTTATTCAATATCATGGGGCACACATTTTAATTGTTCAGATTTATGTGGATGATATCATCTTTGGTTCTACCCACAAAAAGTACTCAAACGCTTTTTCAAGACTAATGAAAACAAATTTTGAAATGTCAATAATGGGTGAACTTACGTTCTTCTTAGGACTACAAGTTCATCAATCACCCCGTGGTATTTTCCTCAATCAATCCAAATATGCTCTTGAAATTTTGAATAAACATGGAATGCAAACCTGTGATACCTATAATACACCAATGGCACATACCAACAAATTGGATGCTGATTTACATGGGAAATTGGTTGACCCTACCAAATACCGTAGTATTATTGGGTCTCTAATGTATCTAATAGCCAGTAGACCCGATATAGTATTTGTTGTATATCTTTGCTCCCGTTATCAGTCAAGACCAACTGAAAAACACCTCCCTAAGGCTAAAAGAATCCTCCGATATGTCAAGGGAACCATTAACTTGGGGATCTGGTATCCGAAGGATTCTGGTTTTGAACTAATAGCTTTTTCAGACGCTGACCACGCAAGATGCTTAGATTTACGGAAAAGTACTTCCGGAAGTGATAAATTGGTGTCATGGCAATCGAAGAAACAAGACTGTACATCGTTGTCATCAACTAAAGCAGAATATGTAGCCATGTCTGCGTGTTGTGCTCAAGTCATTTGGATGAGAACACAAATCAAGGATTATGGTTATGTATTCGACAAGATTTCAGTGTACTGCAACAAAAGAAGTGCTATTACGATCTCGTGCAACACCGTTCAACACTCAAAGTCAAAGCACATCGATCTTCGATACCATTTCATTAAAGAGCACGTGGAAAAGGGAACGGTGGAACTATACTTTGTAGGTACAGAACATCAATTGGCGGACCCCTTCACTAAAGCCTTGCCTTCCGCAAGATTTACTGACTTGGTTCACCGAATGGTATGAGGTGTTTGACTCCAGAAGAGCTGGATGAATTTTTAAAACTCACTTAAAAAGTCAAACACCAAAACCACTTTTGTAAATATATTTCAAAAACAAAATACAACAATATAAAATATTATAAACTCCAAAAACATTTTTCATTTCTATTTTAACTGAAAAATCAAACATTGCAAGTACAAAACTTCCATCAACACCGTGTTCTATCAAACATTTCACCATTTTTCTCGAACAAGTGTTGAGGGGGAGAAAGTAAATATTTTTCCGTTTCATAAAACCTTGTACTTGCATGTTACCAAAAATACGTTGTTTCTCAAAAGTGTTGGTTATTTACCATGAAAAATACCCTCCTCGGACTCAAGTTTTTGCCAAAATGTGTTTTGTTTAACCAAAAGGTGAGTTAAAGGATCTTGGTTGGAACCTCTTTGAGGTTAAGGGACTAAAATTGTAAAGTTTGAAAAATCAATTTTAACAAAAACTCAAAACATACACATTCAATGCACCTATCTTGTGTATTAACTCCCTCAACCACCATCATCAATGGCCACAATCAAATCTTCAAATCCGGTCATCTTTTTAAAATTTTGTAAGAGCAAAACTGTGTTGATCATGATTCTAAACAATGGTTTCAAAAATCTTTAAGATCCAACGGTTAAAACTTATTAAATTAAAATTTTAAAATTCGGACCTATGAACAAATTTGGGGATTTATGTTTAAAGGTGTTTAGATTGAAATGGATTGTTTCAAATCGTTTCTTAGTGTTTCTTAAACATGTTTCAATCATCTAAACATACCCAGAATCACCAATTGAACGACTCTTGATTCTAGGGTTCATGCGTTCTATTTGGGGGTTTTCATTTCTGTGTTAATTGATGTGTGTGTGGGGGCTAAAGAAAGTGTTAAAACAGGATATTAAACATGTTTATAACATTCAATTTGACCACAAACATCAAATCTTTCAAAATTAATATTTTAGGGTTTAATTGGTCGTTCCACATGAATCTTTTGATTCTGTGGTTGAAAAATGTTAAAACTTGTTGGGAATGTCTCCTATGCACTCTAAGATGTCCCAGAAACATTGCTTGTTTGATTTGCTTGGACAGATTTGTTATGCGTAAATTGAGGGTTTAGGTTTTAGAAATCTTACGCCTAAGCTTTTTGTGCATTACTGATGTGTTCTTGTGCTTATTTTGTGATCTAAATGATGTCTGGAATGAATTGTAATCAAGTTATTATGTTTGTGATTAGCAGGTGGCTTAAACGTAAAGACAGAAAAAAGGTGTTCTAACCTTACGCTTAAGGAAAATTTTAAGAGTAAAAATTACACATAAGTAAAATTGTTACGCGTAAACCTTTCGCCTAAGAAACAATTTACGTGTAACTTGCTACACATAAATTGTCTACAGTGGACTATGGATTTCTTGGAAAGAAATTCATAAAAAAGGGTTGTTACGCATAAGCTTTACTCTTACGAGTAAGCCTTATGCGTAACATTTAGCCTATTCCTACGCATAAGCTAAAAACCTTCGAATATGTCTTACGTGTAAGAAATTCTTACGCATAAGCATAGTCTTACGCTTTAGCTTATTATTACGCATAAGCTCCCTTTCTTACGAATAAGGATCCAAGTTACTCATAAGCTACTATTCACCTGTTTTAGCCTATTACGCATAAGTCACCAATAAACTGTTACGCATAGGCAACAAATACTAAGTTTTAAGCATAAGCAAACAAATGTGAAAATGTTGTGTGCTAAGTGATAAATGGACTTTAAAACTTCAATATTAACCCGTTCACATAACTTATCACCACAACTTTAGTTAATCAGACATATGTGACTTAGGACTTGTAACAAACATAAACACGATATCATCAAACAAGCTGTTAGATAATTAATCAGACTTAAACTAACACAATGTGTTTCCATATGTCTGTTTCTTTATCTAATGACTTTCATATCACAAAATGGCTGCAAATCAAGCAAACATCAATGCTCCAACTGAACTCACCATGGAAAACACATTCCCTGCTGATTATTACTACAAAACCATTGGCAAGAACAACCTACAAGTTGACTTCCACAACTTTACCTACTCAGAATCGTCATGCAGAGTAGCAGTGGACATTCTTCAGTAACACCCCTACAACCTCATGCTTACCAACTCAGCCACAGAACTGGAATTCTACATCCATGAATCCTGGCATACCATGGAGAAAATTGATGGAGAAGATGTTGTGAAAGTGACTCTTGATACTCAGGAAGTCAAAGTCACTGTGGCTAATCTTCGTACTATTCTTCTACTACCAGTCATATCTCCAACTGGATATGTCAGGACTCGTACTGAAACGGAGGTTATGGATTTCTTGGTCAACATTGGGTATGACAAAGAATCTGGGGTTATTGCTACACATTCCAGAGTCGAAATCAAGAACATCCCACAACATGGAGAACTCTATATCTGATGATCGCTAAGTCAGTCTTGGGAAGAGATAGTGGTCATGAACACCCGAAGTTAATGTACTTACAAACTTTCTGGGGAATGGTCCACGTAAATCACATAGACTATGCAAGCCTCATCTGGGAAGACATGATGCAACATCTCAGGAAACCCAGTTCCAAGGTTCCTTTCGTCCGCTACACAAAGTTATTAATTCACTACCTTCTCGGGAAGCACGAAACTATCCCAAAGAGACTGAATGATCTCAACAAGCACACTATGCTAGATGAGCCTACCTTCAACGCAGTCAGGTTTAAAGGAACATCCACTCGCAAACAAGGAGTGGAACTCCCTGCATGCCTACTGACTGACACAATCAAAGATCTTCCATCATACAGACTCTACAGGGAAACACTGATTGCTAGGCGCGTTGGTTTCATGGATGAGAAAACTACTCCAGCAGTTAAGACAAGGGCCAAGAAAGCTGGAAGTTCTGCAAGCTCTATAAAGACTAAGTCTAAGAAAACCAGCAGAAAGATCAGGAGGAAAATTTCCACCAACATCGTCAAGCCTAAACTAGAACTTGAACCCGTGCAAACATCACTACATGATGATGATTCAGAAACAGAGTCGGATGAACTTGTTGTCTACAGTGAGGCTCGTGCTGATGATTAAACTTTCGAGAAGAAGAAAGAGGACAAGCCTGAAAGTCCTACTTATGAACAACTTGACCAAGACATTGATGATTACGAATCTCCTGATGACGAAAACAAATCTGACAAAGGGAAAAAGCCTCTAGAATAAGAAGACTCTGATTGGGAGTATGATCCAAAAGCTGAAGAGAAACAACTGCAGAAAACAATCAAGCAACAAAGAATGGAAAAAGCAGAAGCTACCTTCTCGATTAATCGACCCGAAGGGCTAGGTGGTTCTAGCGGCGGTTCTCCACATACTACAAAACCCGTTTATGTCACTCAACTCATTACCGATCCGGTTAATCAACCCCGGTAAGGGCACGGGTGACATCACCGAACATGCCATTCAGGAAGAGAAACCATCAGACGAGCAAAAACAAGAAGATGATGAGCAGATGATCGATTATGGAAAAGACGGTCTTGATAAAGATGAAAGAGTCATTGATAAAGATCTTTTGGAAGCTGCAGAGGAGATGAAAAGAAAAGAGGGCCGAAGAGGAAGCGGCCAAGGCCAAAGAAGAAGCTTCTAAAGCTAAGGAACAAAGGTTAAAAGAGGAAGCTGACAACTACATAGTTGACAATCCTACACATAAACCTCAACAATCTTTGGACACACCTCTCGACACATCCAAACCAGAATCATCTTCACACTCATCACCACCACCAAGCAAAGAAACAACTAAGTCAACATCGAAATCAATCAAGAAGACGGCTGACACGTGGACATCTCGTGTCAAAGAAAAGATTCATAAAGTTGTACATCATTCACGAACACGAAAACAAAACCTTATTCAATCATGAATGAACACACTGGCCGATGTGTTCATCGATCTTTCAAAACAGATGGACACGTTTCAAGGGGAAAGAGAACAGATTCAGGAGTTTCTCTCCAGGGACGTTCAAGTTGAAATGAATGAACAAATCAGGAATTACACTCACAACTTTTTTCTCAACGCGTTTCCTGGTGTCACTAGAGAGATTTTTAAAAAGAAACTCCTACCAACGGTTAAACGTTTGGTTCAGCAGGTTTTCTCTACAACGCCGGTGGTCATGCATACAAGACCTGTCAGTCCCCCAGTTGTCTCCGAGGACGAGCTGATTGCAGAGTTAGTGACAAAAATGGCTACTCGAGCTCCATCTTTCACACCGGATGATGTAAAACAGTATGATCTTCTTCTGGAACGATAACTTAAAACATCATGCAAGGAAGCTTCAGGGCAGGATAAGAGGCCAAGAAATGATGACAACAAGGATGAGGATCCAAACGCCAAAAGACAAAAGAAGACTGGTGAGTCGTCATCATCCATGTCACCGCCACCTGCTAAGACAACCACCACCCCCTCCCAACAAGCAACGCAACCACCACCAACTGAGCAACCTAGGGATACAGAATCCATACCACCTCAGCAGAAAACCGGTGATCACTTCACTTACACCTGTGGTGAGGATCATGATATACCCAAGCCCCAACATCAACTAAGGCCCCAACCATCACCAAGACCAGATTCATCCTTAAGACCAAAGAAGAAGAAACCTTCAGTCATCTCCTGGTTAGATGACGATAACATAGAGGAGTTTGAATGGTTTAGAAACATGGTTGAGGCGCAACCACTCCTAGAAGAAGGTCAAGAACCGGTAGATGGTCGAACTCTAGAGCAGGTTCAAATCCTTAAAGATGAATTCAAGATCAAGAAGATGACTAAACGGGAACTCCGCATGATCCAGAATGATGCATTAACTCTACTTGAAGAAAGATCCTGCAGTGCAATTGAGTTAGAATATCACTTGGACAACATTGCCCGTGCAATGTCCAACAATATAGATTGGCTCAACCCGGAGTCCAACATCGACTACACAAGAAAGGACAATGAACCATACTACACAGATTGGACCAAACCACTACCGATGATTGGAAAAACAGAACAACCAAGGATTCCATTTCGTTTATTCTTCAACAACAATTTGGAATTTATTCAACACGGAAGCAGTGTCAATAAAAAGTATGCTACATCTCTGATGTTCAACATCACAGCTGCCTCGTTCTCCAACAACATAGCCGTTGAAGAAGATGCCACACACTTGTTCGTCAACAAGGTTGTGAAATACGACATCGATGCCAAGTTTGGAATACATCATTGGCCTGAAAGGATAAGGCTCTACTATAGGAGTTGCAGAGTTGGCAAGTCGAACAAGGACGTGATACATGACCGGAGAATAATTGCTATCATGTCGGTTAACTTGGCTACAAAGTGGGACTACTCCTTCTTGTCCAAGATAGTTGTCAAACGACAAGGTAAAAAAGAGTATGATTTCTCCGAAGCTGACTTTCCAGATCTTTCACTCAACGACATTGAAGATATGTATCTCCTAAAGGTACAAGGAAGGATGCGTCAGTTCTCGACAGAAATTCAGATCAAGTACATCACTGAACTTCTCGTTTTCATCCGAAGAAAAATTATTCAGGAACGTGTTGAAGATTTACAACTCGTAGTCGAATCTTACCAGAAACAACTCAATCTCACCGCACCACTTCTACACTTCAACGAGCTCAACCAAGAACCTCAGTACAAAATCTTCCATAAACCAAAGTTTGGGATCGTCTACCGAAGTGAAAATCATCCTACGTGTTTTATGGCGTTTGATGAAATTCACAAGTTCTGTGATGCCACACTGAAGATGGTTCGAGATGGATTGGCATATCGTTTGAAGGACATTGAGATGGGTATGTTTCAGCCGAAGAGATGGAATTCTGGGGATTGCAAGGAAGTTCATCGGTTTATTACTAGGATTGATGAAAGGTTGATACATCGAGACCAGATCCGAAGGTTGGAAAGCTGTATGGGAGGAAGACCAAGCTTCTCAATTTTGACATACCAACGTCCACATAAAGTTGTTGGTCATTTGTAAACCATTGGGTACTCTTAACATTCTTGATTGTGATTTTTATTGTTTGATTTATTAATTTATATTCACTATGGTTTGTGCATATACAGCAGTGTACAACCCGAACTTAGCTAGAAAGGACCCTGTGGTACGCTTGAGTGCCACAATCCTTATAAAAGGAGCGAAAGCTTCTTACTTTTGAGTTAAAGTAATCAAATCTTTCAATATTTTCATAATCTTGCTCAAAAGAACAAGTATTCCATCTCATGTTTTACAAAACCTCAAAAGTTAATATTACTTGTTTAGGGGGAGTATTTGCAAACTAATTGTTCAAATCAAAAGTTCTTTGTGGAAATCTTCCCATAAAACTCGGAATGGTCATATTCTAAATCAATATTTCATCAAAAATAACATTAATATGCCATTTTTGAGGGGGAGAAAAATACGTGATTAAAATATGTTGGAATGTAAATGAAATCTCAGTGTGCAAAGACTTAACCCACGAATTAAAGAGTTTCTAAATGTCACAAATAAAAAAGACTTGTCTTCAAGACTTGTCTTAGTAGATCGTACCAATTCGAGAAACTCTTGATAGACATGTAATTTGACGGGTTTGACAACTTTTTCAAGGTTTGTTCACATCTTCAAGGTAGTTATTAGAGCTAGTTGTCGCCTAAAAGCTGAAAATAGATCTCTTTAACTATACAATGTAACCGTGTCTCGCGAGGAATTGTCTATATTGAGTCGATCAATTCAAAAAGTGCGCGCTCTACCCTCACTGTGCATATTTAAGTTAAAACTCATAAGCACATGTGGAGGGGGAGTATTTCTGAAAATACAAAACTATCGGATTGTTTTAAACATGTTTTCATTTATAAACACTTTGAGAGATTTTCTAGCAAATGGTTTTATGGCAATATAGGATAGTCATGGAGTTATAAGGTGACTAAGTTTATGAATAAACGTCCTATGATCCGCCAGAGCCAGAGGGATCTACCCAAGGACACCACAAATAGTTAGTATTTAGAAGTCCTTAGGTATGACCGAAAAAGGAGAAAATAAGAAATGGAGAAAGAAGGAGTTGAATAATTAAAAAGAAAAGTTAAAGAAAAGGGTGAAAAGAAATATCCCTCCATATGATTCAACTTATGGCAGACAACGGCTTCAATTCATATGCTAGTGGATGTCACAAGGTGACACTGGTATTGAAGACAAAGTCGTCATGGACCCAGTGACGCAATGCACTAAACCTTCTAAGCCACTCAAGTTCTCTCAAAATAACTTGTTTCATTCTCACAGGGAACCCTACGTAATCTATCGACTTTCTCTTAGAGATTGTTGGTATTGAAGAAGGAGACCCTCTCCCTAATCTCCGCTTAAGAAAACCAAAGCGTACTAATTGAGTCTAGAGTCACGAGATTCATTAAAAGATCTCTAAGGAACACTTGATTCTTCGTCACTTGTTGTAACATCCCCAAAATTATCGCAGTGGAAGATTGTGTCACTGGGGTATTACTTCATAGTTCACAGCACAAGTTACAGAAAACGACTCTAAATGAGACGTTTTGAAATGAATTATCATTCGATTAAAATATCAGAGTTTACAAACCGGTCCCACAAGTTTGTACAATCATAAAAAGTACAACATAAAAGTTGTAATGTTTTTCGAATGATAATATATGCATTGTCTTCAAAATGTTTTTTCGTGCGCCTTCACATGCCATGCCAGCTAATTCCTTTCGAACCTGAGATAACATGCTAAAAAGTGTCAACACAAAGGTTGAGTGAGTTCATAGGTTTGTAAGCAAAACAGTTGATCACAAGAT
Source organism: Chrysanthemum seticuspe (assembly GCA_019973895.1). Lineage (NCBI taxonomy): Eukaryota > Viridiplantae > Streptophyta > Magnoliopsida > Asterales > Asteraceae > Chrysanthemum > Chrysanthemum seticuspe. The sequence goes on along the minus strand of BPTQ01000008.1, from coordinate 263,291,020 downwards.
ATCAAGTTTATGAAAGTAGTGGGCTACGTTGTTATACGCCCATAGTGCGTTTGATTGCCTAACCGGTCAATACAAAATAGAAACCTCATAGGTTTGAAAACAGTAGTGGACAATATAGTTTGTAGTATAATTGCAATGTGTACAATTATCTTCTTGATAGTTATTATTGCTCTAAGCTCATGGCACTCACGACTGACTGTTGTATATATATCACCGGACGATATATACAGTAAATAACTTGCCCCGGGTAGGTATTCTGCCCTTTACCTAGATAACCTCAAATATAGTGCGCCTTGTTATTTTCGATAAGAGAGACGGGTTCGTCAATTCCGATAGGCCTATCCACAATATTTGCGCTCACTCCCAGTGATTAGTGGTCCATGATGTTGGGGACTATTGGCAAAAACAACTTAGGCATGCAATAATACAGTCAAGGCATTCATTTTGCAAGTAATTGTCCATCATAAAGCATTTTAGCATGTAGTAAAAGCAATAGCATGTATCTCCCCCAAAAGAGTTTATAAAACAGTTAAACAAAAGCTGGGGCTATGAAACTCACTGTAGTGATCAGCAGCGGAGTGTAACGGTATATTGTATGTCAACAATAGAGTATGACAAGATCACGATCTTTAACGATTACCTACGAAAGCATAGTAATCGTGTTTTAGTATAGTGTACGATATAAGTGTACAAGTATATGTAGTTTGTTAGCTTTTAATATGATGTTGTACATGAATTCTTAAGTTAAAGTATCCCTTAAGTGTTATTTGGCTTATAGCCCTTTTATAAATAACCTCGTACCATCGTTCGGGCTATCAAAATCAAGAGGTCGTGTAGTGAACGTATGAGGAGCCAGGACACTTTAAATCGTAAATCCACAACTCGTCAATACGAAACCCCAAAGAGGCCTCTTATGATAATGAAATTCCTTACTATTATTGTACTTGTCATTTATAAGTAAAGTATTTGACGAGACAAATGTTATATAAAACATGTGTCGTGTTTCGTCAAAGACTATTGATTGACTTGTGTGATGATATGATGATATAATTTGTGTGTCGTGAAGTAGTTTAATATGGCATATGGTCATTTACTTAGTTTGTCAAAGTCTAGCAAAGTCTAACCCAATGAACCAAGTTTTAAAAACAAGTTTCGGGTCATTAAACTTATATTAGCCGTGCGGCTAAGTCAAACAATAATCAAGGACATTCTTGAGGATGTATCTAAGTTAAAATATCTTAAAACAACACCTTGGCTTAACCTTGTCTTTGTTTTGGCCTCAAGGAATCAAGATATCACTCAAAGTTTCTTACTAAGGTTGTTTTCTGATATACAACAGGTCCGGTTAGTTTTGTAGTTTTTAGGATTTGTCGTTCACTTTCTGCTTATGTGCTCCAGAGTTTTTGTAGAAAAAGTCTTTCTGAGCAACTTTTGGGTTTTAAACTTTTGCTAATTCGGACCAGAAAAGGGTCAAAACCTCGTTTTAAAATCGTATCAGCAAGCTTTCTTGTTCCAGCACTATATTTACCTCTAGTAACACTTAACTAGGCATAACTTTTTAACCACAAATACTTTTTAAGTGATTCAAAAGTCCAAGTTCTAGTTTTTACTTTCTCTAATAGCTTCTCAAGCTTAATAAAGTCTAAAGTCTAAAGTTTACTTATATCAATCATCTAATAACAAGTTATTACTTATATTTCATTGCAGAAAGTTTGACTGCACTTTCAGTCCTGCCAAAACGACCATAAGTTGAGTTCTACAACTTGTTTTGACGCGCGGCTTTTTCCAAACTTCAAGTTTATGTCTTAGCTACATTTCATAAAACTGAGTCGACTTCCATAAATGACCAGAACTGTGGGCTTTTCTTAAATGAAATATGGTGTGCAGATTTTGACATGTTGTGCCATTTTGGCTCTCATTTACTCATCGAGATGAGTTATGAGGTGCGCCACCCGGTGAAACGACCATAAGACATAGCTCTACAAGCCTATATTACTGAACTAACCTCAAAATTTACTGAGATGATCAGTTTAATCAATCTTTGGGACTGTTTCAGAATTCAGGTTCATAAAACCTACCTAAGGCTTGTTTTAGCTTCTTTTCATGTTACAAACTTCATGTACAACATCAATCATGCCATATTACATATACTAATTATATCAAATTACATCCAATAAATATTATTACAACCATGTTAAATTAATATGAAAATAAACTCAAACCTTACAAAGGATAGGATGAAAAGTTACAAGAATAATCAATCCTAAACCCTTTCTAATCTTCACCCTTGTCTTGAATCTTTTCACCACTTGATTCAAACCATTATTGACCTTGTTCTAAGAACCCAAGAATACTCCTAACTTCAGCTCCTAACCCTTGTGTAACTCTTGTTTCAACCAAGGAATCTTCAAAACAACTCTTGAACTAAGTATAGGTCATCAAGGTCTTCATCTTCTTAGTACAACTTGAAGTCAAAAACCAAACTATAATGATGATGGTGATGAGTTGATGTACGGAAGGAGAGGAGAGGAAACACCAAGATACATTGAGTAGAATGTATATATATCTTATAGGTGAAGTTTTATGTATTTATATATGTTAGGAATTAGATAATTCCTTAGTGAAGAGTCGGTCACCCCAAATGTTATCTAGCTTAAGTTAGCTCGTAGACTTGTCGTTATTTACGTTGTTAAGTAGTTTATTAGTTAGTTTGTAGCGTAGTATAGTTTAGTGCAACACCGTGGAGGAAGGACGGGTCTTTACCCACTGTATCCCTGATCCACAGGCCGATAGGAGGTCGTGTATTTGTAAGTATAAATACCCCTTCCATCCATGGAAGGGGTGGTGCTTCATTTTCAATCTAATATTTCATACTTTGTGTAAACCTCTAGCAAGAACACTCTCTCTCTTTACTAACTCTCTAACTATGGCAAACATGTATTTTGATCATCCAAGACCACCCGAATCATCAACACAATAAATTAACGATCCTACAATTGGTATCAAGAGCCAAGGTTATTGTGTTATCTTTGATTTGTGTGGTTCCTTCCATGGTTGTTTGTGTTTATTGATTTATTGTGGTTCAAATCTCATGGTTAAAACTGTTTTTTATCACTTTTTATGGCTGGAAATATCTTTCTTGTTCCTAATCTTGTTTCAAACAGTATTGGTATTTCTTGATGGTCAGAAATCTGTGGTGAAATATTTTTCTTCTATAACTGTGGTGAAAATATCAGTTTTGGTCATTATGTTTTGTTTTGGTGAAACTGCTTTTCAACGTGGTCAGTCATGGTCATAAAGGTTAAAAAGGTTGCAACTTTATGCAGTTTTTCTGGGCAGACATGAATATGCAGACATGAATATGGTCGGGTTCTTCTTAGCGAGTTGTCTATGGTCTCTTATCCAGCGAGTTGTCAAAATGCTATTTAGCATTTTGTTCTTCTTAGCGAGTTGTGTCAGTTTGTGTCCATGTACAATGTATCCGGTCTTAGCGAGTTGTAATGATGCTAGCGACTTGCTATTTAGTAGGTTAGCGATTTGTTTTGTAAAACCTTTTACCTAGCGACTTGTTATTTAACAAGTCGTAGCGAGTTAGCTTAGCGACTTGGCTAGCGACTTGGCTAGTGAGTTGGCTAGCGAGTTGGCTAGCGAGTTGGCTCAAGACCATTGTCACTAGCGAATTGACCTTGTTACAGAAATGATGAAGAAGAAGACTATGACTTGACCATGAAAACCAAACTACAAGACTCTTATGCGACCCGTTAACCTTTCATTTGACTCAACCACAAAAGACCATAAACCATTCATCACGACTTCAGGATTATTTCACCATCATCAGTCCATGTTTTTCAATATGTAACGAATCGTTGCAAGATCCAACACAATCTTATCGAACCAAATCCTAATCTAGACTCACTTCAAAGAAACCCTCACATTCACTCCCCATCTCTCATTCAATCATGACTCAAAAGGAAAATATACATGTAGATCTCACATCGATTCAATCTTTGTGAAATCTTTTATAGATTTTTTCAATTAAATCTTTTTCATCATAGATCTTGTATGAAGACAAAGCCTCAATGTATATTCGAATATATCAAAGAAAGACCAAGACCTATGTCTCAATCTTCTTTATATTCGGTTCTTATAACAAAACAACAAATCGATCTCCGTTATTGTTCTTTATGTGAGTAGTACTTCAAACTCATAGATATCATTTAATCTATCCACATAGGAACGTTTCATCATAGATCTATTTAGGAGTTTCACTCCTTTCGAATATCCAAATATTTAAGACAAAACATCTAACAAGATTGTTAAATGTTTCTCTTGATTCGTTCTAATAACACAAAGATGGAAGATGCTTACCTATGAACGTTTGTTTGAACCTTGAAGCCATGTCTTATTCTTTCAGCCATCCCTGTGGCCGACACTCAAAAAACGCATGCCATCTCTGTGGCACATACATGAATCGTATGAAGGTGTCCTGGTCCATGAATCCGAATGGTGTGAATGAAGTTAGTTTCGTTTGTGAGTCTTCAAGGGTTGAAGCTAATTTGAGTAACGAATTTTAGAGGGAGGCAAATATGTTTAGGGTTTGTGTGAAGGATTAAATCAAGATGGAGGCGGATTTGCTTTTGATTATTTAGGGTTTGATGTTGTTTCACTTGACTGCTCACATGTGGATTTTTTTTTTGGGAGAGTTGCGTTTGAGATTATAAGGGGAGGCGTTCAGTTTAGATTAGGCTTTTAATTGAGTTGGATGATATAAGATGGTGTGTTTGTTCCTGGTCTAAAGTTTGAGATGGGGGCTGAGGAGTTTTGGTTGTGACTATGATTCGGTATTCATTGATTGTGAGATTTGAGATGCTTTTTCAGATTCAAGATAAAAGGGGAGAGAATTATTTGTGGTAGGCGATTATTTTGAGTTTGAGATAGTAGGTTAATTTTATGACCTAAAGATTAGGGTATCTCTACTTTATAACCGAATACATCACGTGAAATGGATAGGGAAATCTGTTATTGGACATGGGCTGTATTGATAATAATCTCACATGGACTATTGGATCTGAATGGGCCGTGTATTAACTTATCTTATGGTTATGACCATCATTTGGAACGCATGGTATTTCACCTGGATGAAACTATCTTAACATGTCACCCAATAAATGGTATTTATTTTATAACATGAAGATTAATGCAACCTTAAGGAGTTAAGTGATGTACCATGAATTTATTCTAGTATTTGTATTATTTAAACGGATCGGGTGGCAAGGAGCTATATCGATTATGGGCTTGAATGTTTATCGGATGTGTCAATATATGTGATGGTCTAGATGTAATGTGATGGACTGATGGGCTTCTCATTAATTGATCGTTAATGCGTAAATTTGAACATATGTGAATTGTCTATTATGAGGTCTGAATTATGTGAGATTTGCAAGTTAATGAGCATTGTCGACGAACTTTGAAGATAAATAATTTGATGATATGAGATTGGGTTTGATGATGAGATTTGTGTTGTTGTTGAGAGTTGTTGTGGTGTGCGGGCAACACCTCGGTTTATACATTTTCACGGATGATACTATCTCTCGGCATGAATTGATGATTGACCAAAGTTGACTACGGGGTTGGTGGTATGGTATTTCTTATTTGGATTTGAAGTGAGGTTTTCTGGACGCGTTTACTTATTTCATCTTCTTTCTTTCTACCCTTCCGCGAAGATGACTTGTTTGGGCATTTATGGAGTGTGATAAAGACTTGGCTATTTAGTTACGTGTGTGATTCTTTCTTGCTTAACTCACAACGTAACTATCACTTCGGTGTCTCACTCAGTTGAGAATGTCAAGAGGTTTAGTGATGAGTGTGTAAATACTCATCATTTTTATACCATTTAGACTGCAAAATCATCTGAAAACACTCAGAAACACATCAAAATGATGAAAATATCACAAATCAGTGTTTTATGTGTTTTAAATGCAAAAATATCAAAATCAGATGAAAAACATATCAAATTTGCAAAAATTGCAGTTTTAGTCCCCCAAGTTTCAAAATTTGTCAAAAATAGTCCCTGAGTCAAAATTTCAAAAGAAAAATCACCAAAGGTCCTTTTTAAATCATAACTTGTCAAATTTAGTCCTTTGGTGAAAAATGTAAAAAGTTTTGAGAAAATTACAAATTAGTCCTTCAAGTTTCAAATTTGGCAGAAATGGCCCCTGAAAAATTGGAAAATGACAGAATTGGTCCCTGTACTTTTGAAGCTTGTCAGTATTAGTCCTTGGAACATCTTTGATGAGTTGGCAGCTATGGTCCCTCAATTTTTCAGAATTGCACATTTAGTCCTTGTGTTTTATAAGCCTTAAACCAATTTTGGACCCTACCACCCAAGTGACCCCCCTGCCATTTAAGCTTTTTGAACCCCTTTTTAATAATACTACTCCAGTCAACCCTTGGTCAAAAATCCCAACCCGCCAAAAGTCTTTCTCTTCCACTTGATAACTGCTTTCACTGCTCAACCAAACTCCCCATCCCCCCTCCTCACCAATCACTCAACCATGTCCCCTCCACCTTAGCTAACATCCAAGGTTCAATTAATGCTCCCCTAGCCCCTCACTCAACCTCCAATGGGCAGACAACCATTTTGGCGCCAAAAATATGTTTAAACGGTTGTGATTAATTTGAGCCATCCAATGGCTATGGATTGGTGGGAATTCTTCAGAAGTGAGAGAAAATGCATCTGGGATATAAAAAGAAAGCAAAGAGAAGAAGCAAAGTAGTAGAGTTTTAGTTTTAAAATTACTTTTATGTCGTTTTTTTTAGTTATGTCTTAATTTAACTCAAATGTTGTAATAATTTGTTCCTAAGTCTTAAACTAAGGTTACACTTTCAGTTTGATCAAGTTTTAATTATTAATTCCTAGTTTCCTTTAATTTCATGTTTGTATGCTTACTGTTAAAAATTCAAGTTTCCATTTCCTAGAAACAAGCTTCATACATCTTGTTAATCAGTTTCAATAAGCTTATATAAGCTTTTAAAACCTTTTTATAAGCTCAAAAGTCAGTTTCAATCAAGTTTGGATGTTGGTCAATAAAAGTCAACCTGAGGCTCAAATTGGATTGGAAGCTGAATTTGGGTGATGCAGATGTTGATTTGGGTTTAAATAGGTTAGTTTAGGTTAGTATTGGGTTCTGGTTGTGGCCTGCATAAGCTGGATATAATGGTTAGTGGATTTCTCATTTTTCATTTTTAAGTCAAATTGCATTTTATGCTTATCTTGTATTTATGGTTTAGAATGGTTTGTGTCTGGTCATTCAGTGTTAATTCTAGCTAGAAAACTCAGTTGGATCAATGATATAGGATAAATCAGTAGCTAGCCTAGTGTAATTTACACATCAGTTGGATTTAAAGAGTGTTTGGAATTGCTGCACTTTCTGTATTAGGGACCTCATCAGTGGTTACCAATTGTTGTTTCAAGTTTGATATGTCCTAATTGACTCATTTGAGTCAGTTTCTTGTGTCTGCAAGCTCTTAAGTCAAAATTCCTTTATATTTGTCTTCATCAGTCACCTGTTGAGTCATTTTCATATCTAAAACTCATTTTGTGTTTAAATATCTTAGATATAGCTTGTTTCAGTTGTATTTCATCACATTAAATCTATATCATTCATTAAATCAAGATTAAAACTCATAATAGTCAACCTTTTAGTTTTGTTAAAAAGTCAAAATTTCTCAAATAGCTGTTTTTGAATAAACTTTAGATTTTCATTGTGTGTTTAATATTAGGATTAAGCTTAAATGCTTTTGGGAAATTAATATTCAGTTGCTCAAAAAAAATAGAAAAATACTAGTTCAGTTTTAATTAGCTTGTAAAGTGCTTATTTTTAAGCTTGTTTTGACCCCCTTTTTCTGAAAAATGCCATGTGCAACAGTGCTTATTTGTGCTTATTAGGTGCTTATTTCTAGTTATTGTGCTTATTCAGTGTTCACATTAGTTTATAATCATTAGTATTAGCTTATTTCAATCAATCTTTGCTCATTAACTAGCTTATTAATCAATTTGGCTTAAAGCTTATGCTTATTTATTCTTAAAGCCCACTGTTGGAAACCTTAAGCTCAACTGAGCTTTTTAGTTGCTTTCGCAAAGAGTTGTAGTTTTAATAAGTGCTTATTTAAGTGTGTTTAATAAGTTTGCAAAAGAAAAATCAAGAAAAAAAAAAAAGTTCAAAAAAGGGGCTGCTGGAATCGAACCCAGGACCTCCTATAGGCCTCCTGCACGCACACAGCACACCCACTCCAACCATCTGCACTAGGGTCTTTTTTATGTTTATGTTTGCAACATTAAATACTTAACCTTCTTTGCCCAGTTTTAGTTCTTTAAGCCTATATGAGCTTAAGAGCTTATTTCCAGCTTATTCGAAGTAGTTTTTTCATCTTTTTCAATTTTCTTAATTTAGTATTGTTATAAAGTGTTTTTACAAAAAGTTTCAGATTTTTCCAATAAGTTTTAGTATTTTTAAACATTTAATTAGTGTTTTATAGTAATTAATTCATAATAAAAAATATAAAAGTCAAAAAAATATAAATCTTTTTTCTAAAATTTTCTTTTGTCATATAGTACGTAATAAAATTAGTTTTACACTCGTAGGCCTTTTATTTCATAAATTTTACGTTTTTGCTTGCGCTCCAGCGTAATTTTTAAACGTAACGCTCGTTTTCATTTTAAGTCACGTTTTTAGATATTTTAAGTTTACGTTTTAGTTAAAATAGTTTATTTAAGATATTTTGTTTTATAAAATCAACAAAAACATCATTGTAAATATAATGATAGCGTTTATTTAATAGATTTTATCTTTTTAATTTTCTTAATGTGTATTTAAGTCGCTTTATTTATAAACTTTTTCAGTAGTGTAATATTCATATCCAAATCCTTTCTGATCGCTAATCATTAGTGATCATTCTATCGTCTGAATCAGTGTTTGCACACCATTGAGTCTCCGTGGGACATAACGACCCGGGAATTCACTATATTCTCTGATCTTCATTGCATTTGTGTTTAAGCTGTTTTAAGTCTGTTAGACTTGACGATTTAGACCAGATCAAAATTTTGGCGCCGCTGCCGGGGAGGCTTTAGCGTGTGTTTAGCCATTTTCAGACCCACTCTTGTGCATATTCCATCTTTTGTAAAAAGTTTTTGTAAAGTTATCAGAAAATCCAAAAAGTTCATTAACACTTTTCCTGAAGTGTTAACAACGCCAAAAATATTTTCATTCTTTGTTTTTATCATCATGTTTTTCAAAAATCCAAAAATATCCATCCTTTATCCTCCAATCTGTTTAATTCTACATTTCTCTATCCTCAAATCTGTTTAATTCTTCATCTCTTATCCCTCTTATCTGTTTAATTCTCTATGTCATGGTATTTGACATGTTCCTGGTGTGGAGGTCCATTTAACGGTGGAAATTGTCGGCGATGTATCAATGTGGGTTTCGGAGACAAGTTTGTCAATAATCCCGATCCCATTTCAAATAATGAAACACCCGATTTTTCCTACCTACCTCCACAGCCCCAATACGAATCCTACTCATACGAGTTTTGTGAGAATGATTCTCGTTACGGTTTTGATTGTCCACCACAGGTCCCGCTTGTCTATGAGCCGGAACCATGTTACAATCAGAACTTTGGTGAAAGTTATTTTCCCAATTATCTCTGTTGTGAGAATTGCGGGGGTCCTCATGCGACTTTTGAATGTCAACCGATGAATCAAAATTTTCACAATTCCAATTCTCCCGGTTTTGACAATTTCCAACCCCCACAGTATCCCATCAGTCATCAGACTTCCGAGCCTTCAAATCATCTCAATGATTACGAGGAGTGTAATCTTCCTCAAAGTTCTGAAGAAATACGCATTCGAAAGAAACTACAAATGAAAAGAATGGTGTGTAAGCTTCAGCAGATGAACATAAGAATCCGATATGATGACGATGATGATGAGGATAGTATTCAAATGAGGGAATACTATGAGGACGACGAGGAGAGTGTTACTCAATTGAACGATCTTATTTCTCAACTCCCTCAGTCTATTGCTATCACACCTATCTTACCTTTTATTGCTTCCAAAGACTCTCTCATAATGGGGGACGAGCCTTCTAGCACTATTCCAGAAATGGAATCGTCAAGTGTTGAGAGCCTTGTTCCAACCCCAAGTGAGTCCGAGGGTATCTCCGGTAATGTGTGTGATGAGCCTCTTAATGATGATTCTTCTCCTCCTCTTGACATTCCATATGATCATGTCAAGATGTTCTCCGATTCTGATAACGATTGTACTTCGTTTGACGATTCTTTATCCTATGGAGACATCGATTATGTCGAGGAGCTATCTTCTGAGCTAGTTAGCTTAGAGGAAGTGAGAGATTCTGATGATCTGGAAATTGAGGACGAGATACTTCGTGAACAATTGTTCAATATAAATCTCCTCGTTTCTAAGATCGAATCATTCTGTGCTAAGTCAGCTTCATCTCCTATCCCCGTTGTGGATAGTGACTCTACATTGGACAAGCCCGAGCTTGAGGTTTTTTCCAATGATTCTCTTCATGAAGAGTTCTCCGGTGAACTCTCTCATGACATATCTCCTCCGGAATATGATCATTTCTACTTTGATCTTGAGGATGATATTGGCTTGGAGGAAGGTGTGCTCTATCATAAGAGTTTGCTTATTGATGATACTACCTTCACCCTTCCTCCCGACATGTCTACATTTGAGGATGAAGAATGGATCTTGATTGTTATCAACATCTTTCTTCCATTCCTCACTTATGATGTGACTTCCTCTCTTCTTCACTCCTTCGGGAATGAAGACACTATTTTTGATCCCGGCATTTTCATTCATCATTTTTGAGCCGGTTCTCTCTATATCTCATCGGTGTGGAACTTTCACGTGCTTCGAATGTTTATCCAAACATCTTGAATGAAAGTCTGATGGAGATTGTTTCTTCCACTTTGCTTCCCCATGAACAAATTAATTCGGGGTCGAGTCAAGCTAGCGACTCGGAAATCAAAAACAGTAGCTAAACATGGGTTTTCACCCGTGTGTACCACCTAAGTGTGGGGGAGTTACCCCACATATGATATATATATATAAGTCTCAAAAAAAAAAAAAAAAAAAAAAAAAAAAAAAATCTTCTTTCTAAATAATGGCCGTAGTATTTCCCTTTTACGTTCTTTGTTTCGGCATAACCGCCGGTACTTTGAATATTGAGGGCAATATTCATTTCTAAGTGTGGGGGGGAATTCTCACGAATTTCATATATTATCTACCCAATTCCCCCGTTTTTGGCCAAAATTTTTTTTGGAGTAAGTGTTTTACACTTACTCAATTGGTTATCAATCCGCCTTGTCTAATAAACAAAAGGATTGGCTAATCCATGAGCAAACGGCTCTTGGTAAAGATTTATCAAATCCGTTTATACGGCTTGCAATTTGCCCAAAATTGTATGGTATTCAGCTCACCATATCCTAAAAAGTGAAGAGTTGGCTAGCCCGCAAGTTTATGGCTTGTGGTAAAGGCAGTGGAAAATCCATAATTGGTAATCAGCTCACCAAAGATAATTCTGATAATTTATCTAAGAGTTGGCTAGTCCAGAAGGGTACGGCTTCTGGTAAAGACAAAATCAAATCCGTTGAAAGCTGGTGGTTTGCTCAAAATCACATGGTTATCGGTGTACCATGGTTCTTACTTGAACTAAAACATTTGGCTACTCCAGAAGTAATGGCTTTTGGTAAAGAGATTAAAATCCATTATGTTTTCTCAAATCATTGCTAGGGACTAGCAATATCTCAGTGTGGGGGATTGATGAGTGTGTAAATACTCATCATTTTTATACCATTTAGACTGCAAAATCATCTGAAAACACTCAGAAACACATCAAAATGATGAAAATATCACAAATCAGTGTTTTATGTGTTTTAAATGCAAAAATATCAAAATCAGATGAAAACCATATCAAATTTGCAAAAATTGCAGTTTTAGTCCCCCAAGTTTCAAAATTTGTCAAAAATAGTCCCTGAGTCAAAATTTCAAAAGAAAAATCACCAAAGGTCCTTTTTAAATCATAACTTGTCAAATTTAGTCCTTTGGTGAAAAATGTAAAAAGTTTTGAGAAAATTACAAATTAGTCCTTCAAGTTTCAAATTTGGCAGAAATGGCCCCTGAAAAATTGGAAAATGACATAATTGGTCCCTGTACTTTTGAAGCTTGTCAGTATTAGTCCTTGGAACATCTTTGATGAGTTGGCAGCTATGGTCCCTCAATTTTTCAGAATTGCACATTTAGTCCTTGTGTTTTATAAGCCTTAAACCAATTTTAGACCCTACCACCCAAGTGACCCCCCTGCCATTTAAGCTTTTTGAACCCCTTTTTAATAATACTACTCCAGTCAACCCTTGGTCAAAAATCCCAACCCGCCAAAAGTCTTTCTCTTCCACTTGATAACTGCTTTCACTGCTCAACCAAACTCCCCATCCCCCCTCCTCACCAATCACTCAACCATGTCCCCTCCACCTTAGCTAACATCCAAGGTTCAATTAATGCTCCCCTAGCCCCTCACTCAACCTCCAATGGGCAGACAACCATTTTGGCACCAAAAATATGTTTAAACGGTTGTGATTAATTTGAGCCATCCAATGGCTATGGATTGGTGGGAATTCTTCAGAAGTGAGAGAAAATGCATCTGGGATATAAAAAGAAAGCAAAGAGAAGAAGCAAAGTAGTAGAGTTTTAGTTTTAAAATTACTTTTATGTCGTTTTTTTTAGTTATGTCTTAATTTAACTCAAATGTTGTAATAATTTGTTCCTAAGTCTTAAACTAAGGTTAAACTTTCAGTTTGATCAAGTTTTAATTATTAATTCCTAGTTTCCTTTAATTTCATGTTTGTATGCTTACTGTTAAAAATTCAAGTTTCCATTTCCTAGAAACAAGCTTCATACATCTTGTTAATCAGTTTCAATAAGCTTATATAAGCTTTTAAAACCTTTTTATAAGCTCAAAAGTCAGTTTCAATCAAGTTTGGATGTTGGTCAATAAAAGTCAACCTGAGGCTCAAATTGGATTGGAAGCTGAATTTGGGTGATGCAGATGTTGATTTGGGTTTAAATAGGTTAGTTTAGGTTAGTATTGGGTTCTGGTTGTGGCCTGCATAAGCTGGATATAATGGTTAGTGGATTTCTCATTTTTCATTTTTAAGTCAAATTGCATTTTATGCTTATCTTGTATTTATGGTTTAGAATGGTTTGTGTCTGGTCATTCAGTGTTAATTCTAGCTAGAAAACTCAGTTGGATCAATGATATAGGATAAATCAGTAGCTAGCCTAGTGTAATTTACACATCAGTTGGATTTAAAGAGTGTTTGGAATTGCTGCACTTTCTGTATTAGGGACCTCATCAGTGGTTACCAATTGTTGTTTCAAGTTTGATATGTCCTAATTGACTCATTTGAGTCAGTTTCTTGTGTCTGCAAGCTCTTAAGTCAAAATTCCTTTATATTTGTCTTCATCAGTCACCTGTTGAGTCATTTTCATATCTAAAACTCATTTTGTGTTTAAATATCTTAGATATAGCTTGTTTCAGTTGTATTTCATCACATTAAATCTATATCATTCATTAAATCAAGATTAAAACTCATAATAGTCAACCTTTTAGTTTTGTTAAAAAGTCAAAATTTCTCAAATAGCTGTTTTTGAATAAACTTTAGATTTTCATTGTGTGTTTAATATTAGGATTAAGCTTAAATGCTTTTGGGAAATTAATATTCAGTTGCTCAAAAAAAATAGAAAAATACTAGTTCAGTTTTAATTAGCTTGTAAAGTGCTTATTTTTAAGCTTGTTTTGACCCCCTTTTTCTGAAAAATGCCATGTGCAACAGTGCTTATTTGTGCTTATTAGGTGCTTATTTCTAGTTATTGTGCTTATTCAGTGTTCACATTAGTTTATAATCATTAGTATTAGCTTATTTCAATCAATCTTTGCTCATTAACTAGCTTATTAATCAATTTGGCTTAAAGCTTATGCTTATTTATTCTTAAAGCCCACTGTTGGAAACCTTAAGCTCAACTGAGCTTTTTAGTTGCTTTTGCAAAGAGTTGTAGTTTTAATAAGTGCTTATTTAAGTGTGTTTAATAAGTTTGCAAAAGAAAAATCAAGAAAAATAAATAAAGTTCAAAAAAGGGGCTGCTGGATTCGAAACCCAGGACCTCCTGGAGGCCTCCTGCACGCACACAGCACACCCACTCCAACCATCTGCACTAGGGTCTTTTTTATGTTTATGTTTGCAACATTAAATACTTAACCTTCTTTGCCCAGTTTTAGTTCTTTAAGCCTATACGAGCTTAAGAGCTTATTTCCAGCTTATTCGAAGTAGTTTTTTCATCTTTTTCAATTTCCTTAATTTAGTATTGTTATAAAGTGTTTTTACAAAAAGTTTCAGATTTTTCCAATAAGTTTTAGTATTTTTAAACATTTAATTAGTGTTTTATAGTAATTAATTCATAATAAAAAATATAAAAGTCAAAAAAATATAAATCTTTTTTCTAAAATTTTCTTTTGTCATATAGTACGTAATAAAATTAGTTTTACACTCGTAGGCCTTTTATTTCATAAATTTTACGTTTTTGCTTGCGCTCCAGCGTAATTTTTAAACGTAACGCTCGTTTTCATTTTAAGTCACGTTTTTAGATATTTTAAGTTTACGTTTTAGTTAAAATAGTTTATTTAAGATATTTTGTTTTATAAAATCAACAAAAACATCATTGTAAATATAGTGATAGCGTTTATTTAATAGATTTTATCTTTTTAATTTTCTTAATGTGTATTTAAGTCGCTTTATTTATAAACTTTTTCAGTAGTGTAATATTCATATCCAAATCCTTTCTGATCGCTAATCATTAGTGATCATTCTATCGTCTGAATCAGTGTTTGCACACCATTGAGTCTCCGTGGGACATAACGACCCGGGAATTCACTATATTCTCTGATCTTCATTGCATTTGTGTTTAAGCTGTTTTAAGTCTGTTAGACTTGACGATTTAGACCAGATCATTTAGTACATTGGGTACACCGTTTCTTTTTCACGAGGATTAGTACAAGTTTAAGTAGCAAATCTGGGGAATTTTACTTCATGATCAAGTTTGACATATCGGGTTTACTTCACCAAATGGCCACAACAACAGCCGACAGAAGCGTGAATGATGTGTTTGCCAGAGTGTTTATTGGATGGTTGATGATGTTATTGATGTTGGATAATGAACCATTTATGAACCGCTGCATGTTCCCCTAAAACAGATATTCACCAAAACCAAAGTTGTCATAACACATTCAAGCTGACATTGTTTACGGTTTTGTCTTGATTTTGTAAAATCCCGCGAAAGAACCTATTTCTCGGTTTAAATCATAGACTTGTAAAATACCGTGACAATGGAAACATCCTGGTATTAGTAAAGTGCATTTCCGGATCTATCTTACGGTTTATTCTTGGTTTTGTAAAATCCCGTGAAAGAAACTATTTCTCGGTTTAAACCATAGAGTTGTAAAATCCCGTAATGATGGAACCATCTTGGAGAAGAGAAAGTGTAATTTTGGATCTTACTTGATGCTGGTGTTACGGTTTCTGTTTCGAAGAAAGGATAAAAGGGTGTACTTCATAAATTGGATGTGTGTTTGGATATTCGTCATGGCAGTTTGGTTATTACATGGTTTTACGGGGTTATGTACTGTTAACCATGGTAGGGATGAAACCATTATCAAAGTTCACTTAAAACGTCAAAGGAGGCTAGATTTGAGCTTTTAACCAAGAAGATGTGACAACGGAGTTAATTCACTATTATTTATTTGAGGTTGAAGTGAAATATCACGGGCAAGTGTACTTAGCATCTGAAGGTATCGGGGATGGTTGGATGAAGATTCTTCATGATCCTTGTTCGAGCTTATTATCAAAAACGAAGACTTGGAAATCTAGTTATTGTTGGGTGTCTTTTACCTTTTCTTTTACCACTTGGGGGAATTGGGCTCATACCACCACAAAATAACTATCACTTTAAGGAGTTACGTTGTAGTGCTCAGTGTCACATTCAATTGTGGATTTTCAAGAGGTGACATACGTCTTATACTCGATGGTTGGTTGGTTGAAGAGTATAGAGTAATTAGAGATTCAATGGAGCATGAATTCTCGGCACCGCTCTTTGTTACATATGTGCAAGTTTAAGTCACGAGTTCGGGTTAGTTTACTTCAGGGTCAAATTCATCATATTGGGTTATCTCCATCAGCTGTCACTGCAAAGAGCCTACTGAATGATAATGGTGATGATTACATGTTTTGCTAAGAGAGTCGAAAAGAGAGAGATTATGACGTATGAACACATCAGTTCATGCCTCGTACTCCAAAGAAAAGAAAAGTGTACGTTTTAGTGCGCTTTATCTTCAAAAGAAGAGAAATCTTCTTATGACGTATGAACACAACAGTTCATGCCTCGTTCCTCAAAGAAAAGAAAAGTGTACGTGTCAGTGCGCTTTATCTTCTGAAGAAGAGAAATCTTCTTATTATGACCATTCTCATCAACATGCTTCATACTTTTTCCATGCGCTTCAGTCATCAAGTGAACCGGGCTACCACTGATTGTTTTTCTCATTCCACTTGCTCGATTATAATGAAGATGGCGACATCATGTGCTTATTTTGCGGGAGAGAAGTGTGAATAGAACATTCGGATGATTTTCACTTATTTAATCAAGAATGGCAACTCCGTATGCAATTCTTGAGGGGGAGAAGAAGTGTGAAATTACTGCATGGTTGATTATTATTTGAGAATTTAAATGGTCATACGGCTCTAAACTCATATAAGAACCGAGCTTCTTCTTATCGGGTATTCTTCACATGGAGTTTCTTTTTAAGAGCCGTTAGTTGACATCTTCACAAGCTGATATGAGTTTATTGAAAAAGTGCTTCCGGTTAATGCTTCACGTGCACATCAACATGATGATTCCGAACAACCTTCTGTTCTTGTTTGATGTGATTGTTTGCTTGGTGTTACCATTTCGTGTGTTTGTTGCGGCCTGATTGCTGATTTCCTTGATGAACATCTTTCTGTTCTTGTTTGATAGGGAGGGATTCTAGTTAAGGGGATGTGCAAGATGTAAGTTGATTGGGATGCTTTTTGCTGATGTTCTTGTTTTTGGTGAGTTGAAGATGTTGACTTTCTATTCCCCAACTGGACAATCTTGAAGAAGGTCGAGTCTACAGTCGATTCTACATTTTCTACTGTATGTTAGAAGACTAAAAGACGGGTTGAATTTGATTATCAAAAGACTTCTTCTTATTCTGAGCATTTATTAAAAGATTGTCGGTTTAGGGGAGAGCACTAATTGGGGGAGTTTGAAATGCCAAATTTAATCCCTAATTAGACCTGCTCACATTGTTCTTCAGCAAGTTGACTCTCACAGATACATCTGAGCTAATGATGTTCTTCTCAAAATATTTCTAGTTTACGGACTTACAAAGAGTTGTTGATTCTGAAGTGTCAAAAACCAGCAAGGAGTAAGGAAATAAGCACCTAAACGCGAGTAAACTTGATGAACTTAATACTTCTAAGTAATTGAAGATACCCCGGGAAGACAAATGTTATTACCGCAGAGAAACTCAAGGTTTGACTCATGACGAGTAAACTTGATGAACTTAATTCTTCTAAGTGATTGAAGATATCCCGGGAAAACAAATGTCATGACCGCATAGAAACTCAAGGTTTTACTCATCAAGGCGTTTAGTGTTAGTATTTCATCTACGTGGGGGAAGTGATGTTAGAGAAAGTTTCTGAAGATAAAAGAGGTACACTAGTGTGTGGTGATTTCGATGGTATTGCAATGATCAGGGGAGAGAGATTGTGTACATTGGGGATGCTCAGCTGGTTCACTTGAGTGCTTAATCAGTGATTCAGAGATATAATCACTTATTCCGGAGTTGACAGCCGCAGAGATTGTCATCCGCAGAGATAATCAGTGACTTGGCCAGCTTCTTCAATGTTTTCAGTTATTCATTCCTTGTGTATTGGTATACTTCGGATACTTGAGCTCCATACACGATCATCAGGGAAGAAAAATGTGAACATGGGAAGGTGTTTTCATTCCCCTCATGATGTGTATTCGGGAGAGCTCTTGGATATAGGTGTACTTCGGGTTCTTGAGCTTCATACACGATCATCAGGGAAGAAAAATGTGAACATAAGGAGGTGTTTTCATTCCCCTCATGATGTGTATTTGGGAGAGTTCTTGAGCATTATACAAAGAGGCTGACTGCTTCAATTCAACTACTTGGGGGAATTGTTCTCTAGACACCTTTTGGAATGGATCGCTTCAGAATTCAGTGAAAAAGAAATTTGAGAAGATTATTTATTCGTGAGATGATACGTTGTTGTTGTTCGTCTTGATGATATAACCTCGAACGAAGAATCTCGATTATCGGTCTTAAAAGGAGCAGCGGGTTTTATGATAATGGTGTGCTTCTCTGTGCACCTGGCTAAGGCAAGCTTGAAATAGAGCTTCGAATCTGCTCATCTAATAGATTTTCGGTTTGGGGGGAAGCTGCCAAATGTCTCTCTTTCTTAAAGGCTCATGTTCTTTCTTCTATTCTAGAGCCTCGGAAGCTTTGGTGGTGAATGTTTAAGAGATGATGACTTCTATCTTCTACAACGGGGCTGCTCGATATCCTTATCTCGGTACTCGTATCATCATGTTCTTTTACTATATCATCTTCTCTATCTTTGTATATATTTTTCAAAAACAAAATACAAAAATATAAAACCAACAAAACAAAATAGAAAAATATAAAACCAAGAAAAAGAAAATAGAAAATTATAAAACCAACAAAAACCCATAAAAATCAGAAATTTTCAAAAATACCAAAAATATGTTTTCCAAGACATGTCTTCTGGTATCGATAACATCTACGGTCTTAGAAATGTCATTCAATAATGGCACGGGACCATAGATGAAGTTCGAGCAGGAGGTGTAAATATTCTTTTTCAAAACATGTCACAAATCAAATGGCTTACAGTTATTTCAGACTGTAACCCGCGCTTCAAAAATGGCTTGCAGTTACTTCAGACTGTAACCCGTGCTTAAACTATGGCTTGCTATTATTTCTGATAGCAACCCGCTCTTCAAGAAAGGAAAGTGCTACACTAAACCAATTTTCAAATATTTCGTGCACTTATCCTAAAACAATTTGAGGAAAGTATGTCGAAGGACTGCTGTTCCTACATAAATGTTTTTCCGTCTAAAATTCTTCAGAAAAATATTTGTTGTTTTTCAAAAAATGGTGGAAAATGAGTTGCTTGAAAATCAATCAGTTTCAGAGTTTTAGTAAAAATTGAAAACTCAATCAATGACTTCAGCGCCTTTAAAACTTTTCAGAAAAATGAGTCATTGATTGAGGGGGAGAATGTTTTAAAACTTATATCATCTAACGGGCTTTCTTAATTATCCTAATATGCTTAATTAAAAATGATGTTAACCTATGTTGAAGGACTAGGTGCCTAGGATATGATTGCTAGGATTAGATGATTAGAGTTTGATAAACACATTATTCCCATACATTTATATGATCTGATTGATATGTTGAATTGACTTTAATTAGTCGATTGCTGTTATGGGTGATGTCGACCACCATATATTTGTATGTGTGTTCATTAACGTATGCAGGTATATTGGTATAAAAGAATGTTCCCGATCCGGATCCCACTATTGAAGATGATTGGATGCCGAAAGGAAAGGGTAACTATTTCTTGGGTTGAAAAATGAAGAAACGGAGCTTAATTGGACTTCTATGGAGAGTTGGCATAAATGCAACGTAAGAGGTCTCACTGCATCAGCAGATGGTTTTCTTCTAAGTGATTGAAGAAACGGAGCTTAATTTGACCTCAGTTGGCATTCAAAATGCAACATAAGAAGAAGTCTCACTGCATCTGCAGACGGTTTTTCTTCCAAACCCTACAGCAACAACAACAGAAGCTTCTCAACCACCTAACGTATCTTTGTGCAGGATACCATTTTTAAATAATTTTGATTAAATTATTTTGAAAATGGAAAATATTGTTTTGAAAATATATTGGACTAATTTTTTGAAAATCACCGGACTTCTTGTTATCAAAACCTAAGTCACTCAATTATTGACTTCTGTCATGGATTGAGGGGGAGAGTGATTTAAAATAAAATATTTTCAAAACGATATTTCTTCACAAAAAGTTCCGTTTTGTACGCTAAAATGTGGTGATCTAAAGATTTAATGTTATGTCATGGTATGGTTTTTCTTTAAAACTCAAAGATCTGTCAAAATGAAATTTTTTCTGTTCTTGTTTGATTGTGAAATTGTTTTATTTTACTTAAAGATCTCTTAAAAACTATCATACCTGACACTAACAATCTTTAATGTCTAAATCTGGTCCTTATCTGTCATTTTTCAAAATTAAATCTTGCCACGTCTTTCCCTAAAACTTTCTAAATAATTTAAATCAGATGGGATCACAAATCTCAAATGGTTTGATATTTTTGATCAAGGGAGAGATCGTGAGTTAAATCTCTTATCTGTTTAAATGGAATTGGTTTTAGTCCTTTAAAGGCACTCCTGCCTCCATGTGCCAAACAATTTCATACACAATGCACATGTTGAGGAGGAGGAGTTATCCAAAAACATGATGAGTATTTAAACCAGGCCACATATTCTCCCATGTTTTCTAAACCGTATTAAATCACTTGGGATCCAAAATCTCAAAGGGTTTGATATTTTTGATCGGGGGAGAATTTGTGATTTAATAATGAAATTTGAGATAAAAGGTGATCATTTTGATTTAATTGTGCAGGCTGCTCTCTCGTATGTGCTAAACGCTTTTGAATCTCGAAGCATATATTGAGGGGGAGCATTTTTAAGATAATAAACTATCGAGGTGCAAATGCTTTTATGTGTTAACATAAAGTACCTTGATTGAGTTTTAAAATGGTTTCTTAATGGCGCTTGTGATTGTGGATGTGCTTCAAATTAACTCTTGCCTCTATGTGATAAAAATGATTTCAAAAATCCTATGCACATATTGAGGGAGAGAATTTTACCATGAAAATCAAATGGCTTTTTCGTATGAAAATTGTGATCAAAGAAAATATTTCAAAGTCCTCTTGCCTCCTTGTGCTAAACAATTTCTAAATCATACGCACATGTTGAAGGGGAGGTTTTCTAAATGATCAAAACTATTAGGGTACAAAATGCTTTGATCTCGTATCACAAGTACCTTGATTGTTTTTCCAAATGATTTTTCAATTGGTTTCAAAGAAGGAATGAACAATACCAAAAGACCGACCATTTTACTTTAATGTATGGAGTTATAAGGTTGGTGAGGTTAGGTATTTGTTCCCACGATCCAGCCAGAACCGGAGGGATCTTCCCAGGGACAATCCACTAGATAGTGTAGAGTCCTTAGGAATATTGAAAAAAGGAGAAATATGAGAATATGGGAAGAGTGCGGACTGAGATAGAGCTAGAACTGGAATATACCCAACAAGGTTCTAGTTATGAAGTCTCGGTAAGCACTGAAGGGGTTGAAGAATGAAAAAGAAATGAATGATAAAAGGGTGAAAAGAAATAGCCCTCCATCAATTCAACCTTAGGGCAGAAACAGGGTTTAATTCATATGCTACTGGTGGTTACTAAGGTAACACTGGTATTGAAGACAAGACATCATGGACCCAGTGATGCACTGCACTAAACTTCCCAAACCACTCAAGTTCCTCTTAAAAGGGCTTGTTTCATTCTCACGGGGAACCTACATAATCTATCGACTTTCTCTTAGAGATTGTTGATATTGAAGAAGGAGACCCTCTCCCTAGTCTCCGACACAGGAACCAAATGTGCACTATTGAGTCTAGAGCCAAGAGATCATCCACAATATCTCATTAGGACACTAAATTATTGAAGACTTGTTGTTTCACACAATGTGGAAAGTAAGTACATATTAAGAGTCCTACGCATTATCCTTGTGGTATTGCCAGAACATCCGAGTGATATGAAAATATTCACAATGAAGATGGAAATCCTTCTAGAGCCAACATCAAACAAGCTCTTGGTGGGTGACATGTGAGATCTTTTCAAAAGATCAAACTTGTGACAACTGGATAGAAACGATGGGGCGATTCACTCGTGAATCAACCTTGGTCCAGGAATGGAATTGACGAATACTTTTGGAAAAACCGTTCGATGTGCAAACCTTCTTTTCTCTAGCACGTCGAATGTGTATTCATTTCAAATTCAAAAAGTATCTCTGATTGAAAAATACTTTTAGAAAAACCGTTCGATGTGCGAATCTCTTCTTTTCGCTAGCACGTCGAATGTGTACTCATTCTCTAATACAAAAAGTATTTTGATTGAAAATTGATCTTTCTCATAAAACCTTCGTCGTATTGCAAGACTCTTTCTTCAAGCAATACGCGATTGTTTTTCAAATCATTTTTCATCAATCAGTGAATCTCAATTTACTGGTTCACTCACTCCGTGTTGTCTTCTTTGAGACGTTCCGGTTTGAGAACAGCCAGAACAGCTGCGAAACCCTGTCAAGAAGATTCTTAGGAATCCTACCTGATCACAGGCAGTACTTGTACTGATCAACGGGGAACCGTGGGCCGTGTACCTCAATTCAACGAAAGTGATCAAAGACACTTTCGTGCGCTTTATTGCTAACTGTCGTATGCAGGTACACCCCGACGATTGCAGCTGATCAGAATTGAGGAGTCAATCCAAAGCCGCATGTTCACAGCAACCACACTTAATTGAAGAAATCATGACTGGTGCATATCTACATAACCTGGTTCTGATATTTTTTATACTATGCTTCTGCTACGCTGCTGCAAATATCATGAACCAGTAAGGCTTCCGCTACTCTGATGGAAAGATGTCATGATTCAAAAGTGTGAGCATGTCGGTCCGAAAGTCACAACTTCACATGATGGCAACACAATAAAGGGTGATCCAGAGATTTACTGTGGCTGGTGATCTCAAAGAAAGCTCGAAGATCATCAAAGATGTGGATCAGTTAAAGGCCTCCACTTAAAGTACAATTCAATGCGGACTTTAAAGAATCGCTGCTTAAGCACAAAGATTGCAGAATTGAAGAATTAAAGTCTACGAGCTCAAGAACGAAGTCAAGAAAAGAATGCTAGGATTCAAGATGTAAAACATGGGGTGACCTCCCTTAGGGGGAGATTGTTAGGAATTAGATAATTCCTTAGTGAAGAGTCGGTCACCCAAATGTTATCTAGCTTAAGTTAGCTCGTAGACTTGTCGTTATTTACGTTGTTAAGTAGTTTATTAGTTAGTTTGTAGCGTAGTATAGTTTAGTGCAACACCGTGGAGGAAGGACGGGTCTTTACCCACTGTATCCCTGATCCACAGGCCGATAGGAGGTCGTGTATTTGTAAGTATAAATACCCCTTCCATCCATGGAAGGGGTGGTGCTTCATTTTCAATCTAATATTTCATACTTTGTGTAAACCTCTAGCAAGAACACCCTCTCTCTCTACTAACTCTCTAACTATGGCAAACATGTATTTTGATCATCCAAGACCACCCGAATCATCAACACAATAAATTAACGATCCTACAATATATGATCTAACTTTCCATGTGTTACACTTGCATAACTAAGTGACTAATACTTAGCCACATGGATTTATGTTGGTCAAATGCACACCACCTCTCATATGAGGTGGTGAGTGTGTAGTCTTTTGATGATTATTAACTTATGGGTTGTAGTTTGGTCCCGGTAATTACTAACGTTAAGCCCTTAAGTCACGAAACTTAAAACCGGGCAAAATAAAAATATAATACTTACAAAAATATTAAAACTTATCAATATACTCCAACTAGGTATATTAAAGGTGTGATAAGTCTAATGGGGTGCGTTCATGTTGTTAAAACCTAATAACGTAGGCTTGAGTACGCGTCTTACGTAAAAAGTAACATGTTTACGTAAAAATGATAAAGTGGCAATAGTTCATATAAAATATGACTATTGGTGATGTTTGAGTATTTTGAACACCTAGACTTATCGTAGACTTGTGTTGACCGCGAGGAAAGTTTACACGATTAAACTTTCGTAATTAATAAAGTAACAACTTTAAATAATTATTTATAGCCATATATGAACAAAAATGTTCAGAGTGTAATAATTCGAAACAGAGTGAATTATTTAACTTTGGAAATTACCAGTTACAGTATTTGCTTTTACGTTATGGTAAAAGTCAAATAGTCAAAAGTCAAAAGTCAAGGTAAACTTTAAGAAGTCAAAAGGTAAAATAGTCATTTTACCTTATGAAAATTTACAAGTTGCTACACTTGTTGTTCAACAATAAGAACACAAGTTTATGACACATTCTAAAGTCCTTCGCAGATCTTAGCAATCTGCCGAGAACATTTATGAGGGGATTCACATATGTGATCTTCAGTGATTGAATGGAAACTCCTGCAAAGGTCAGCAACAAACAGCCCCCTGACAGCAGGTCACTTCGGTAACTCCTTGTGGGTTACGCTTAGTGTGTCTCAAACGGTCTACAATCGTGAGGTGATGCTTCGGTGTACCTCAGCGACTCACCAGAACTGTAGATATACTTCGGTATATCGTGTTAGCCTACTTGAGGGCCTCCAGTTCCGGAACATCCTTTGTAAGAATTAGAGATGTGTTTTCACACTATGTTGTTAACACCCTCGATATTTGAACTTGTAAGTGCTGGAAATCCCGATAAGGAGATTCCTTTCAAAGAATCGAGTCCTAAAGATGTGGGTCATTACTTGAACATTCAATGTAATGCCAACTGTCCCTCAACGGGATTAGAACAGCTGATTCGCCCGACCAAGGTGAATGGAATCAAGACATTCATCAGTAAAACAATCGCAGTGGTCAATTCTTTAAGAAAAGTCCACAATGATCGATTGGTCTTTTTTACTAACCTATTCATGCAGGAACTGATGATTGATCCTTGGAGGAAAGACCGTGCCAATCTCCACATGCTCATACCAACAACATCTCACATGAAGTTCTCTCATACTCAAAGGCAACACAAAAGTCAAAATGATTCTTCTTAAAAAGTTAAGGGAATCTAGAAAGTTTAAAGACTCGATAATTACATCACATTTGGAAATCAAAGTCAAAAGAAGTGTGAGCATGGTGGAGAAAGACGTGGAGAAACCTAACCAATGAAGCTGAAAAATGGTAGACAACAACATATGATCACAACATCCACAAAAGAACATTGAACAAAGTATACATCGACGTCAAGCTGATAAAGTTCAAGAACTCAAAGCATCTCTACTCGCAAGAAAGAAGAATGCTAGAAAGATGTCAAGCAACCTTATGACAAACACTTAGGGGGAGATTGTTGGAATCACTTGTAACTAGTATTTTAAGTGTTAGTCATTTACTTGTATTAGGTTGCTTATATTTGGCTTATAAGTATGTAATTAAGGCTAGGATTATGTAGTAAGCCCATGAGCCTAAGAAAAGGTCCATAAGGCCAAGGGAAGGGATGCCTAGCTCTCTTGCCTATATAAACATCGTAACCTCTCATTTGAGATGTATTGGTTCTTTCATTAAGTCTAAACATTTCCTTATTGTCTTGTGTGTGAGAATCCGACAGTCCCTTCTATCTCTATCATTCTTTATACATCAAACATACATGTGTTCATATTATGGTGACCTAACACGAATAAGGAATCTTACAAACAAGGAATTTTCATCAGAATCTTCAAAGTTATTTGTGACTAAGTGTTTCCCTTGCTTGGATAAGCTTGTGAAACACTTCGACTTGTGGATATATTTCTTACTTGGACAAGTTTGAAAGATTTTGGTTTTTTACCAATTCTTAAGAATAAGGTCAAACCTTAAGAGTAAAGACTTTACAACTAAGATCATAACTTACGAATAAGGTCCTTTATAACTAAGCTTTGATTTTATGACTAAGGTTATGTATAAGCCACAAAATTTTACGAATAAGATCATCTTACGAGTAAGAGGAAGTTTACGACTAAGAAGCAGTTTTATGAATAAGCACCATCAACCTTACGACTAAGGAGTTTACAAATAAGACCAAGTTTTAACAACAAATCACGTTTCAATCATCTACAAAGATCCATCATCAACACAAGTTTAAAGATGCATAGTGTGGACGTATAGTCCGGACTAAATCCCTATAATCGATTGACCGTATATTCTGATATAGAATATTCGCACCTTTAAAGTATAGTCTTACATGCATGCTTTAAACCATATATTCTGATATAAATCCTGACGTATAGTCTTACATGCATGCTTTAAAGTGTCATTCGCAATTAATGCTTTAAAATACCATTCGCAATTAATACTTCAGATACAGTGAAGATACATGCATGCATGTATTCATTATATAATCTAACTGTACATGCATTATATTCTCATGATCATACAAATATAAGGATCATGATATTTCTTTACATAAGATACAAGAAAAGAAAAGTCCGCACGATCGGACCTATTTTATATTTTAGTCCGCACGATCGGACCTAAGAAAAAGTCCGCACGATCGGAGCTATTTTCTCTTTTAGCCGCGAATTAATTCGCGCAGATACTGTTTTTACGGTTGGTATGCCTGTTCGCGCTCGAATAACGCAGTCGCGATAAATCTACCCGCGTTAGGTCGTGCGTTCAGACATCTTCGCAGAGAACGCGTACGCGCAAACACCACGATGCTAGTCAATCGCCATGAGCGCACTGGACAAAGGCCGTGGTATAAACATCTGCGATCATCCACAAACGTTCGAGTCCATGCGGTCACGATATATCCATCTGCGTCTATTAGTCGCGGTCACAGTACGTCCATCCAGGGTTTTTTTTTATATATTAAAAAAAACAATTAATTATTTTTTGTAAAACCTCGCGATAGGGGTAATTCGCACTGCCACTTCTCTTATGTGTTAAGCTCATATGCTATGTGCTATATATTGCTTCACTTCATTAGGTTTTATATGTTGCGATTCGCGGCATATACTTTTAATATTTGCGTTAAGTGTTTTACGCAGGCATAAAT
This sequence comes from Chrysanthemum seticuspe, assembly GCA_019973895.1. Taxonomy (NCBI): domain Eukaryota; kingdom Viridiplantae; phylum Streptophyta; class Magnoliopsida; order Asterales; family Asteraceae; genus Chrysanthemum; species Chrysanthemum seticuspe. Next base: position 263,263,884 of record BPTQ01000008.1, on the reverse strand, counting down.
AAGTTTAATGCTCCTACACGAGTAGCACCATCAAACTTGGGGGGCTACCAGGGTATATAGTACCACTGTTTCCGTACGCGTCACGCAGGTATATTTGGAAGCAAATCGTATGTAGGAGGTATTGCAAGCCCGGTACAAAGACGAATTTAAATATTCGCACCATCTTGCCGCAGAGGAGACGTCCTCTGTCGGTTGTAAAGACGGATGTAATGCGCGCAGAAGCACGTCTTCTGTCGCACCTCTTTGTCGCGCACAGCTGATAACGCTACACGCGTCGTTCGGGGTCAAGGAAACTTCCTTTTCTTCGAGCAAGTTTTATAACACCCTAGGCAGTGAACCTAATCGTTGTAGTGTAGTAATTAGGGTAAGCCACGGGTATTGATATCGTTCTCTAGGGGAATAGGAATGCTAGTGAGAAGTTACTACGCTAAGGTTGAGGTTGAGGAAGATTATTTTTTTTATCTTTTTATGTTTTTTAGAAATTGAAAAGGTACGAATCTCGGGTATTGGATTTGGGGGGTTGGTATTGCTACCGATTACTCTACTATTATCTAATTATCTAAGCTAAGGTTGTGATAGTCTATGTCTAATTGATGTGTATTCGTATGATAGTTTAAAGATGTGTTTACTTAGGTTTTACTACTCCTTAATTATCTCCTATTGATGGTTGATTTGTCACGTCCTTATTCCTAGTTGCGTTGTGATTCTAAGGCTATAGGGCGTGCTTGTTTCCCTAACTCTTTGAAATTACCAAAGGGTCTTGTTTACAAATCCTCTAGTGATTTATAGACGCCTACTCTACGGTTGTCCTTGAATACTTTATCCTACAATTACCTAGATAATTATATTCTAAAGTTCACAAAGAAAAGTCAAGCATTAAGTACACAACGAATAATCTAGCGCACTCTAGATCATTAGTCAACTAAGATAAGTATCAACCAATCAATATTCAATAATTAAGTTTCATATTCCCTAAGCAAACACACAAATAAATTAGCCGGACATGGAGAACATGCAAGCATACACACAAATAATCAAAGACATAATTAAATTAATGAAGTAAATACTTATCTTGATGTATAATAGGGTTTAGAACCCTAAAATACTGCACAAGAAAGCCTTGGTTCGGTTTTAGGTTTTTACTCCAAAAGACTACCCACAAAACTGAAAAATTCGGATTCTATATATAAGATTACATCTGCGACGGCGTCACCTTATGTTTCGTGACGCCGTCGTGTCGCCGTCATTAGGGTTTCGTCTTGGCCACGTAAACCTTGCGACGGCGTCACCTTATGACTGTGACGCCGTCCCCTTCAGCTCTGACGCCGTCTTGGCTGCATCTAGGCCGTCTGAGTAACGACGGCCTACTCCTTTAGAACCTGACGTCGTCCCTTGAAAACATGCAATTTCTCTTCTGAGCCGTCGCAAAATTCCTTCCCGACGGCGTCGCAGATATGCAGTGACGCCGTCGCCTTATGTTTCAGCAGCTTTGAGTGTCTCGATTCTGACTTTGGCCATTTTCTTCGTATATTCGCGCCTTTTCGTCCAAATAAGCATCATTCCAGCATTTTGCCTTCAAGAGACCTAAAAAGTGAAAAGGAACGATATTAAGCAATAACGGATACAAAAGTGATCGAATAAGGGCTTAAATGACCCCTCAAAAAGGTACCTTTTAAAACCTTATCAACAGCGCGCACTTCTGCTACAGAAGTGCGTCTTCTGTCGCACCTCCTTGTAGCGCACAGCGCGCACTTCTGCTACAGAAGCACGTCTTCTGTCGCACCTCTTTGTCGCATACAGCGCGCACTTCTGCTAAAGAAGTGCGTCTTTTGTCGCACCTCTTTGTCGCGCACAGCGCGCACTTCTGCTACAGAAGTGCGTCTTCTGTCGCACCTCTTTGTCGCGCACAGCGCGCACTTCTGCTACAGAAGCACGTCTTCTGTCGCACCTCTTTGTCGCGCACAGCGCGCACTTCTGCTACAGAAGCACGTCTTCTGTCGCACCATGCTGCATCGCTACTGGTACAAAAGGTATGCCCTTACCCAGGATGCAGCATACGGGATCCACTTTCACCATTGTGAGACTCTCACAATCGCAATGTCACTGTTACTCCAATTATAGAACTACGTGTTCTTCTTACGGGGTCTTTATTGTCACACTATGGCGGGAAACCTAGCCTATGCGCTAAACAGGACAACGCCATGGGCCAAGTGCGCACTGTCGCATTTGGGCTGCGCAGTATGGTCCGTCCCATGTGCACACTTGAGTTGCGCACACATGGGTCATGCCGTCATGATTGATTAGGCCTACGCGGCCATGAACAGAACTTAAGTCTAGCATAACATAGCCATGCACTATCTCATACTAGACTTGGGGGGCTTGTGGACGTATAGTCCGGACTGGGCCAGGAATGGGTCAGGCCCGGCAGGCAGCGGCCCACTCTACGCCTAAACCCTAATCCATGCCTTATAAATACATGGCTGGATCTCCTTCTCAAAGGGACACACAATACACAAGATGACAGGTTACTCTAACCCTAACTCATCACATCGCACCAATACTAACTTGACCGTCGGAGGTGGACCCCGGGGCTACGGCCTCGGGTCCACTCCTAACGGGTTCTCTTTGTTGACAGGTCTACTTAGGGCTCAAGAAGACGACGAACGGCCAAGGAAGAGTCGTCGAATCCAGCCCGCGCCAGATTATGCATCAACAAACATTATTTTCATCATAACCATATAGTCACATAATAGAATTAAACTCCATAGATAACATGTCTCTTCCCCTACTGCATGTAATCTTCATCTTCAAGACCTGAGATGACAATGCATATTAATCAGTAAGCTTAATACCACAACAGAACACTAAGAATTAATTCCAACTCATAAACCACATACGTTAACTAAACAAATAAACGATGTGAAAAAAGCACAGGTTATATGAACCAAACTGGGAGAAACCTAGTTATACGTTAATGGTCCAAAAATCGAGATAGAATCACTATTAGTAGTCAAAAATATATATATACAATTTTCTTGGTACAAGTCCTCGTAACATTATTTAAAGTCGCCACCATATCTTACAAATTATTAGACATACAAAAATTCCATAGATGCCAGGTCTCTTTCCTTTACTGCATTTACCTTTATGTTCAGAAGGTGAAATGCAGGTCTACAAGCTTAGAACCTCAATTGTGAAGGGGAAGATTATCAAGATCACGATCTTACCTAGGATCGTTTTCGTCTTTGCATAATCGGGATCGAAGGGTCGAATCGGGATCTTAAGATCCCGCTAAAATGCTGATTTTTCTTTAAGATTTGCAGTGTTATATGTTCTACACAATAATGAATATGTTTCTTTCGTGTTTTAGATTATAACATGTTTCTTTCCTGTTTTAAAAAACATAGCATAATATTAATGGCCATATATATGAGTAACATTGGGCTAAATTTTGAAAACTTGGTCTATTTTTTTTTCAAATTGTTTCTTCAATATTATTTTTTTGGTTTTGTAGTAGGATCGGGATCGTGATCGATAGCGAACCTACGATCTTACTAGTTATCTTAAAATCATACTCCGATCCTACTTCAACCTTACAAAGTTTTCTCATGTAAGATCATAAAATGTTACGATCAAGATCGCGATCTTGATAAGCATAGTTGTAGGGTATTTTTGTCCAGCCATTCCGCAATCACCATTTAGAGTCAAATATCCAAACTATCTACCCATTGTTCCATTATAACCATAGTCACTTTTAGCTTATCCATAGGTGCTATGTCCTATCACTCTAATGCTAGGATTTGTTCATGGTTTAATCATAGCGCTCCTTTAGCATTTTACAATTACAAGGGAAATTTTTACAAGTAGAGAACCAAAATGAAAAGTTAATACTAAGTTACAACCATTAAGTTGATTTTAGTTAATATGTATCTTTGGCCATGGGAGATACAGACCTTAGATGCTCCAAGATGGGCTTCACTAAATCATAGCAGCGATAGCTCATACAATAGAGCCTCAACAGAATAACTAAGTGAGACTAGTGACATGACATCATAAGATACGAAGATCATACCTGATATGAAAAGCATCACACACTACCAAAAGATGCAGTGAACAAAAAGTTACCATAATGGACATTATCTCCTCTTTTGGATAACATGGACTCCAATTCAGGAAGCTCGTAAAATGTTTTTAGCACGAACTTGTATAGTACAACCTTTCCATCTGTTTTTATCACCATAAATGAATCCTCCTCTCTTTCTCCCAGAGCAATACACACGACATTAAATAAAGAAATCCCCCAATGATTAACAGAGTACTTGAACGACCATTCAGAATCCCCATTCCTCATTGCATAAATGTTCAGCTGATCTAGAAGGCGAGTCTTGTCCCTACCAAGAAGAAGCAAACAACCACGGGACTCATAAAACTTGCAACGATAATTATCGATGGTTACAGGGAGTTGTATTTTTGCTGGAACGACAGTTTTATCCACAAAGTCTAGCTTGTAATGCAAACACGTATCATCAACACATTTTATCCAATGAAGAGCATCATTCCAATAGATTCCTACCAATAGAAGGCGTAACGGTATGGGTAATGGATCGCTGCAACTGCAAACAAGACTCCAAATGCCTGTTTTCGAAGAGTAAATTTGTATTCGATACGATTCATCAGGATACTTGACATAAGGATAGCGACCGTCATGATCTGGTATGGGTGTAGCATGCACGACTTTGTAGTGAGGTGATTTGGTAGGATCAAAATTCATACTTGTGAAACTTCTTAGTTTACAATTAGAATAGTGGGGTTCTGGAAGCATCTTAAACGTATTAAGGGTTGGATTGTATACGCAAAACCCAGAACCAGGCCTAACAGAGCAAAAAAATAAAGCATTGCACGACTGCAAAACAGTAGCATTACCAAACTCAGTTTTGAAGGTATTTTCCAACCGAGGTCTAATTCTGATATCGAACGGCACAAAACCTAGTACATTGGTTCTCCAATCACGCATGATAAAGAGACCAGAAGGAGGATCGATGTTAGGGATCCGGCTCCGACGCTTAATGAAAGCAGCATCATTAATAAGAGATAACCAACGTTTGGATACGGATTTAAACAGAACAAGTGAGATAACAGGTAGCCTAACTAAGATTTCGTTTAACAGGTCGTCATCAGACACGACTGTATGCACGGACAGAGAAAGTTCCCGCAAACCAGCTCTGGCAATCTTTTCCATCAAGAAAGAAAAAAAATACCCTTTTGATTGATCGGAATCTAAATTGCCACTACCACATTTACCAGTTTCCCCATCGTCGTTTTCCCCGGCGACAATTGTCGCTGGGGAATCCTCACTAAACGACAAAAATATATCCTACGTGGCACGAAGTCTCGTAGAAAAGCCAGCTATATTTTTGCTTACTTTTCCCCGGCGACATGTCGCCGGGGATTCAACGGTTATATTTTGACCGAATATTTCATGGTAAAACGTGGCGGGAATTTTTCCCGCTTACTTTTCCCCGGCGACATGTCGCCGGGGATTCATTTGTTTATTTAAAAATTCGTAATTAGTGTTAATCTCTCTTAACGTGACGTGGACAATAGTTTCCCCAGCGACATGTCGCCGGGGATACATTTGACTTCGTTGACTTTAACAAAAACATGGCGCCAAGAATTCCCACAAAAAACATGGCGCCAAAACTTCCCACCAAAAAGCTAACAGATCTGTTTTATATATCCCAAAAATCTACCAGATCTTATCCTCAAAACCACTCAACCTTGAGATCTTATCCCACCAATATCTAATAGATCTTATCCTCAAAATCACTCAACCTCACAACCTCTTATCTTCGCACAAATTTCAAAACCTGAGATGGAGCAATTTAATCCTTTGATGTGTTCTTGTGGAGCAGGAAATATAAAATTAAGAACATCACATAGAGAATATTCATCTGGACGACAATATTATTCATGTCCTCTGTCAAAAGTGAACAATCATACATTTCTTATTTATGTAAATATACAAATAATTGGGTTGTAAGCTCTTATAATTTTCTTATTATGTAACAGCCCAGAAAAGATAATGGATGCGGATATTTTATGTGGAAGGATGTATTTGACGAGTACTTAAGAACAATCTCTGCACCAACAGAGTGCTCGAGCTGCCATGAAAAAGATCTTAGGATAAGGTTGCTGGAAACACAAAAACATGTGCTAGAGACAAAAGTAAGGTTGCTGGAGGCCAAACTTGAAATGGAAACGATTCCTGACGACCACGCATGTCAGTCGGATGCATTACTTCATGAGCTGTTAGGTGACATGGAAAATCTTCGTATGTAGTAGTAGTAGTAGTAGTAGTAGTTATTGTTGTTGTTGTTGTTGTTGTTGTTGTTGTTGTTGTTGTTCTTGTTCTTGTTGTTCTTGTTCTTGTTCTTGTTGTTCCTGTTCTTGTTGTTGCTGATCAAAGTAGTAGTTGTTCTTGTAGTTATTCATGTTGAACGTTTAACGTCTAATGTGTAACCATAACATACCGACTCATCCGTTGAACGTCTAATGTGTAACCATAACATACCGACTCATCCGTTGAACGTCTAATGTGTAACCATAACATACCGACTCATCCGTTGAACGTCTAATGTGTAACCATAACATACTGACTCATCCGTTGAACGTCTAATGTGTAACCATAACATACCGACTCATTCGTTGAACGTCTAATGTGTAACCATAACATACCGACTCATCCGTTGAACGTCTAATGTGTAACCATAACATACCGACTCATCCGTTGAACGTTTAATGTGTAACCATAACATACCGACTCATCCGTTGAACGTCTAATGTGTAACCATAACATACTGACTCATCCGTTGAACGTCTAATGTGTAACCATAACATACCGACTCGTCCGTTGAACGTATAATGTGTAACCATAACAGGCCCAGCCTATATATTACTGTATTTGGTTAGTTTGTCACTTGCTTGTAGCCTTGAAACGTTTAAATGTACGAAAAAAAGAAGGAAACCATTAAAACTTACAGTAGAAGCAGGTGGCTGGTTTTTGTAGTGTGCAAGTTGTTATGTGCAAAGAGGAAGAGGATGGATATTGATAAGGTTTTAAAAGGTACCATTTTGAGGGGTCGTTTAAGTCCTTATTTGATCACTTTTGTATCCGTTATTGCTTAATATCGTTCCTTTTCACTTTCTAGGTCTCTTGAAGGCAAAATGCTGGAATGGCACTTATTTGGACGAAAAGGCACGAATATATAAAGAAAATGGCCAAAGTCAAAATCGAGACACTCACAGTTGCTGAAATTAGAAGGCGACGGCGTCAGGTGCTAATTGCGACGCCGTCCCAAGATTTTTGTGACGGTTCAGAACTCAAAACTCGTATTTTCAAGTGACGACGTCTAGTTGTGAAAGAGTAGGCCGTCGCTACTCAGACGGCCTAGATGCAATCCAGACGACGTCAGAAGCTGAAGAGGACGGCGTCACGGTTAACGTGGCCAAGACGAAACCTTAATGACGCCGTCGCAAGGTTAACGTGGCCAAGACGAAACCTTAATGACGGCGACACGACGGCGTCACAAAACATAAGGTGACGCCGTCGCATATGTAATCTTATATATAGAATCCGAATTTTTTAGTTTTGGTGGAGAGTCTTTTGGAGTGAAAACCTAAAACCGAACCTAAGGTGTCTTGTACAGTATTTTAGGGTTTTTGTTAGGAATTAGAAAATTCCTGTGCTGAAAGAGTCGGTCACCCCAACTATTATCTAGCATAAGTTAGCTCGTAGATTAGTCATTTGTTACGGTTTATGTAGTTAGTTAATAATGAATAATAGTATAGTGCAACACCGTGGAAGAAGGTCGGGTCTTTACCCACTGTATCCCTGATCCACAGGCCGTCAGGAGGTCGTTTAGGTTGTAACCTATAAATACCCTCTACCTTGCAAGGTAGAGGGTTGGATATTCTTTGGTAATCTAATATTCAACTAGTTTCTCTCACTAGAATGTCCCACTCTTTCTCTCTCTAAAACCATCTATGTGCTCATTGTGTTAATGTTATGATGTGTATGTGAAAAGCTTATATATTACAATTGGTATCAAGAGCCATGGTTAGATCATATCTTGCACATCTTTGGATTTATAGTGGTTTTTAGGTGGTTTTTGAGTTTGAAAAAGTTTAGTGGTTTTTGCATCATTTGGTTGATTTCTTGTGTTAAAGTTTGAATTTTGTTGGTACTTTTGTGTTTAGAATCATCAAAAGTGTTTAGGTTTTCATTTGGTAAGCTTGAATCATCTTGGTTGGGTTGTTTTTGGATTGAAAAGTGAAGGTTATTTGGTTTTTCAACCTGGCGAATTAGCTCTCGGACTTGTTTTCTTGGTAGCGACTTACAGTTATAAAATCTAGCGAGTTAGAGCTAGCGAGTTACAGTACAAGTAGTGGAATCTCCACTACGGTTAGCGACTTGTGGTAGCGAATTAGTCTGTAGCGAGTTGCTCTTTAGCGACTTGCATATCTAGCGACTTGTGTAGCGAATTACTGCACAAATTTGGCTAGCGACTTAGTCTGTAGCGAGTTACTACTTAGTGACTTGTTTCTCTGTTAGCGACTTGGGACTCTAGCGAATTAGGGGTGTAGCGAGTTAATTGCTAGCGACTTAGCGTGTTGGCGAATTAGTGTTGGCGACTAGATGTAGTATTTTCTAGCGACTAGGGATTAGTACTATTCTGTTGGTAGCAAATTGACTCTAAATTCTCTAGAGATTTGAGGAGTAATTCATAATAACACAATGTCAATCATCACGGATCCCTTAATCACCAAAGTACTTGCTCTCTATGAAACAGCCCAGAATAGTGAAACAGAATGCCCATCTGAAGGCCTCACACCAAATGACTCAGTATTGATCAATCAGAACAACTCACATATGTCACACTCAACTTCTTCAGATGATACTAAGAATGTGGAATGCACCAATGAGCCGTTTCAACATCTCAGTCAGCTTCTCAAATTACTCTTATCAACAACCATGGATCGAACAAGTTGTGCCATTCTTCGTCAGGACTTTCCCACTTTAACAAGAGCTGTATTGTTTAACCTAGATCGACTGAGGTTTCAAATCACCAAAGAAAAGCTCTCAACTGATGATTCTCATGCTGCCCTCCAAACCATCATCAACCAATTTCAACCACTTATCCGGGAAGAATACTCATCTGACTTTGATGATATCATGACTGGAATGTCTTTCAAGAAACACACGGGAATGGAAATTCATGAGTTCAGAAACTCCTTTATTCAACTCATGAGTAATATGGAAACATACATTGAAGAAACTGCTAATGAGAATAACAAGCTGAAGGAATTGAACGAGTGTCAAGAGTGTCCATGGAACAATGATAACGTGTCATGCTTCATTCCAATTGAACCAGCAGAAGACACTGTGTGCAGAATCTCAGCTGTGATGGAAAAAGATGTAGAGAACAACACTGATTTCAAATTCTTAGAGTCTGAAAAGGGATCAATCGACAAGGTACACTTATCTGATCACACCAATTCTCACAAAAAGGTACATGATTCTTACCCAGAACATGACAATGTGGAATCAATCTTTGTCTTGTCTGAATCTAATGCATGCAACATGATTGAAAAAAGGGTATATGATGAGCTTTCAAACAAATTTTCAAATCTTGAAAAACACTGTATCTCTTTGCAGATTGAAATACAACATAAGGATGAAATTTTGTATGCAAATAAAAAGTGTTGTAATCTGGAACTTCCAGAATTTAGAGAATTTTTTGAAATTAATCAGTTAAAATCCCAGATTCAGGACAAAGATTCGACCATAAGAAATCTGAAATCTCTTCTTTCAGAAGCCCAGAAATGTGACCGTCATGAGATGAGTGATACACTAGATTCTAGGAATTCTGAACTAGCTCTATGTGTGTCCAACCTTCTAAGAGAAAATGAGCAGTTAAGAGAGAACCTTGAGGATGCAAACTCTAAATTAATCAATCAATCTAATCTATTAATGAAAGATATTGATGACCTCAAAGCACAAATTCAGGATAAGAGCTTCAATATTGTTGCCCTGAAAAATGAGCTCAGGAAGTATGCTGGAAATAGGATGAACACTAAGTTTGCAAAACCTTCAACTTTGGGAAAGTCAACAGTTCAGAACCACTTGAAACGAACAGTGATTAAACAACCTAATGCCTTTAGGTCTGAAAGAGCCAAACCATTGAAATCTAAGCTTACTTCCCAAGTTGACAACAAGTCTGTTTTGTCAAAACCAGTCACTTCATTGCCTAATTCAGATATGATGAATCCCACGCATAGGACTAATGAACATCACCCACAAGTCAAAAATGCTATAAGCTTAACTAGATATCATGCAAAACATAGTCTGACAGATCATTCCCCTAGGAAATTCTCAGATCACAAAAAGACAAATAGTCATAACAAGAGTGTGCACTCATTTTGTTCATCTCACTGTGACTTCAAATGGATTCCCACTGGCAGACTATTTAAGTATACAGGACTTAAACGAACTTACATTCCTAAATCATGTCTCAAGTGGATTCCCACGGGTAAACTTTTCAAGAATGAAGAATCTATTAGGATCCCCATTAATGATTCGTCTGAATTATACTGTGTTGAATCTAAATGTGAGACTAAACATGTCACTAACCCTTTAATGTACAAGTCTACATGTGCTTCAAGTACAATGTGTTCTCAGTCTTTTTCAGGTACAATGCTCAACTCAATCAGGAACTTCATGACGTGGTTCCCCTCAGATATGAACATGGCTCATTCAGGAGCTATAGCTTGCCAGAGTTGATGTACCTCTTACTTTGACTCCTATTCATCTCGAATCTGGACTCGTCCTTTCATGTCTTTGTATATATCGTGTTTAAAAAAAAAAAAAAAAAAAAAAAAAAAAAAAAAAAAAAAAAATTTTCAAAACTTTATCATTTTATCATTGTATCATTTTTTTTCAATCTAATAATGAATATACTCCTTGTTATCGATAACATCTACGATCCTAGAAATGTCATTCAATAATGGCACGGGATCATAGATGAAGTTCGAACAATTGATATATTCTTGGTAGTTGAATGGGTTCGGGTAATATCAATCAATGTTCTGTGTTGACATTGATTGAGGGGGAGATTTGTTTTACACACCATTGGCTTCTGTGCTGGGTATGATACTTGTTTATTTGTACTATGTGGTGATTTCCTGCTTGTGTGACTAACTATACTCTTGAAATATGTGGCTGTGATTGTATCTCTTGAAA
>BPTQ01000008.1:263146441-263252485 GCA_019973895.1 Chrysanthemum seticuspe | reverse complement strand
CACCAAAAGCTACCAGATCTGCTCTATATATCACATAAAGAAAACTTGAGATCTTATCCCACCAAAAGCTACCAAATCTTATCCTCAAAACCACTCAACCTCACAACCTCTTATCTTCACACAAATTTCAAAACCAGAGATGGAGCCATTTAATCCTTTTATGTGTTCTTGTGGAGCAGGAAATATAAAATTAAGAACATCACATAGAGAACATTCATCTGGACGACAATATTATGCATGTCCTCTGTCAAAGGTGAATAATCATACATTTCTTATTTATGTAAATATACAAATAATTGAGTTGTAATCTCTTATAATTTTCTTATTATGTAACAGCCCAGAAAAGATAATGGGTGCGGATATTTTATGTGGAAGGATGCATTTGACGAGTACTTAAGAACAATCTCTTCTCAAGATTCTGGATCTGCACCAACAGAGTGCTCGAGCTGCCATGAAAAAGATCTTAGGATAAACTTGCTGGAATCACAAAAACATGTGCTAGAGACAAGAGTAAGGTTGTTGGAGGCAAGACTTCAAATGGCAAGGATTCCTGACGACCACGCATGTCAGTCGGATGCATTACTTCGTGAGTTGTTAGGTGACATGGATAATCTTCGTATGTAGTAGTAGTAGTAGTAGTAGTAGTTGTTGTTGTTGTTGTTGTTGTTGTTGTTGCTGTTCTTGTTGTTGCTGATCAAAGTAGTAGTTGTTCTTGTAATTGTTGTTGTTGATGTTGTTGTTGTTCTTGTAGTATGTATCTGTCAAGTATTTTTATAAATCAAAGCACATGCTGGATTTGTAAAGCTGACCATGTTCTTAGTTAACCAGATTATGGTGTCCAAACACCCCTTTTCCAATACTAAATTACATATGCTCAAAGAATGAAACTGAAGAAACAATATCACATTTAACAAACACGAATTAAGAACCATATTAATTCATCATAAATTTAATATTTTTGTTTTTCCCATAGCTATATATCTACTATGTTTCGTCAAGTCTCATCAATAAATCCCAAGCGTTGGATAACCTGGAGATACAACCCAGCTGCTCAAAATTCAAGTCTTCGTTTCTTTTGACCAGATATTTTGTAACGACAGACGATGGAACTAAAGATATGTTTTTTTAATTTTAAAATAGTTTAGGGTTTTTACGTAATGAAAAGACTATCCAAGCATCGGGGTTTTAGTTATGTATTAATGGTTGCAATAAAGTGTATTTTTTATAAATAGCAGGTTTTGCCGGGGACATGTCCCCGGTAAAAGGTTTGGCGGGAATTTTCCCGCGAACAATTAGCATGCTTTTGACTTTGGTCAAATTTTGGTAAAAGTGAAATATACTTTTGGCGGGGACATGTCCCCGGAGAAAGTTTACGTTGAATTTTGACTATCCGGTCAAAGTTTGATAAAAATCAAACTTACTTTCGCCAGGGACATGTCCCCGCCGAAAGTGTCCGTTGAATTTTCCATAACAAGTCAGCGTATTTATGTGCCACGTCAGATTTTATTTTGTCGTTTAGTGACTTTCGCCGGGGACATGGTGTCCCCAGCGAAAGTCTCCTCACCCATCCATCCGATTGTTGTAGTGAGATATTTAGGATACAAGTGTAAATATGATAAACTTAAAGGGGGTCATAAGTAAAAATGACTCAAGTCATCTTCTTCTTCCCGTTATTTCAGATCTTCATCTTTTCAGTTATGAAACATTTTTTCTTCGGCTAAAAACTAATAGATTATGCCTAGTTTTTAGCTGGAATCGAAGTATATCACGTATTATAACACTCTCTTATCAAATTTGAAACTGAAACAAGACAAAAGCGTTTCGATTTTGGGCCCCTAAAAAGTGGAGGCCCTGTGCCGTCGAGCACCTTACACATGCTCAAATCTAGCCCTGATTATAATCATAGTGCCTATGGGTTGAGATCCCTTGCAAAGTGAAAAAAAATAAAAAGGCTAGAAAGCCTATCATTGATTGCCATGTGTCCTCCACCCACTCCCTCCTTTTTTCTTATTAAATTTGGTTAGAGGGGTATTTTTGTCATTTAACCCGTTTTTCATATTCCACCCAAAATTTCAAACGCAAATAACTTTCAAACGACAAACTTTTACGAAAAACCGATTTCACCATAATTTTTAAAATTCGATTCTCTTTAATTTGGTATAAATCTTGATAAATATTTCAAACTTTTTTTTTTTTACATATCAAATGGTTCTTGATTTTCTTGTTTTTTTTGGCATTTTCGGCCCTATTTTTTACGCTCATAAATGTCGAATCTTGAAAAACTTAAAACATGAAAGTTATAGATTTTTGTTCACTCTTTACCCAGAAATTTAAATCACTCAAATTCGATGTCATATGGGTAAGATATCGCACGTTAAAGATGGTGTTTTACTCACATTTGTTGCATACAAGGTGTTTGATGAAATGTCTAGCTTAGATTTTTAGTGTTAAAGTTGAGCTTAATGCACTAATTTTTGTCCCACAACGCATCATTAATCATTTTTTCAATGTAAGATTCAAAAAGTGACGTTTTTAATAGTTAATGTTTTTAACTATTAAAACTGATGAACCAAAGTGATGAACTGATGAACCAAATCAAACTGTTAAAAAAAAAGCATAAAAGCAAAACTGATGAACCTAACTAAACTGATGAACCAAACGAATAACTGATGAACCAAACCAAAACTGAAACTATGATTGATGAACTAAACCAAACTGATGAACCAAACCAATAACTGATGAACCAAACCAAAACTGAAACTATGATCGATGAACCAAACCAAACAGATGAACTAAACCAAAAACTAATGAACCAAAACCAAAACTGATGAACCAAACCAAAACTGATGAACTAAACCAAAACAGAAACTATGATTCATGAACCAAAACCAAAACTGATGAACCAAACCAAAACTAAAACTATGATTCATGAACCAAACCAAAAACTGATGAACCAAACTAAAACTGAAACTGTGATTGATGAACCAAAATAAACTGATGAACAAAACAAAACAAACACCAACATGTTAAGCTGAAACTATGATTGATGAACCAAAATAAACTGATGAACTATGTTTGATTTGGTTCATCACTTTTGGTTTGGTTCATCAGTTTGGTTTGGTTCATCAGTTTTGATTTGATTCATCAGTTCATCAGATTGATGAACCAAGATTAACTGATGAACAAAACGTGCATTTTTATTTTATATTAACGACTAAAAAAACATCACTTTTTGAATCTTACATTAATAAAATGATTAATGATGCGTTGTGGTACAAAATTTAGAGCATTTAACGCAATTTTAACACTAAAAATCTAAGCTAGACATTTTATCAAACACATTGTGTGCAACAAATATGACTAAAACGCCATTTTTAACGTGCGATATCTCACTTATTTCATATCGGATTTGAGTGATTCAAAAACTTGTGTAAAGAGTGAACTAAAATCTACAACTTTCGTGTTTTAAATTTTGCGTAAATCAACCTTTAAATTAGATAAAAGTATGGTCGAATATGCCGAAAATTTCAAGAAAATCATAACCCACTTGAAATCTTAAAAAAAAAATTCGATTTATATATCAAGATTTATACCAAATTAAAGATAATCGAATTTTAAAAATTATGGTGAAATCGGTTTTTCGTAAAAGTTTGTCGTTTGAAAGTTATTTGCGTTTGAAATTTGAGGTGAAATTAAAAAAACGGGTCAAATGACCAATATACCCCTAGACGAAATTAGTAAAATAAAAAGGAGGGAGGAAGTTGTTGGACAGGTGTCAAGTTATAAGTGGCTTTTTAGACTTTGCAAATTTCCCCTCTTTTTAATAGATCCGCTCTCATATAGCATGAACTCTATTACTTAGAACTTTAAATATGTCAACTTAGCTTGTTGTTGACTTGAGTATGAAATTTCGACATGTAACACAAACCAACGTTTGTATGTCATTGTTACATAAGATAAAATTTGATGTTAAAGTATATGAATATCACATACAAATTTTGAAATCCTAAGATAATTTATTTTAATAAAAATGTTGGTTTTGCTAAACATAGCCGTATGAGTTATGATTAAGTTTACCATGATTATATGTGTAAGTTGCTCACTTGCTCCATAAAGTAACATATATTAGGACATAATATTACTCCAGACATCCCAATGTGCGTCATTGCGTCTTTGAAAATGTTCAAAGTCTGATAGAAAGTGTCTTAGCAGGTATTTACAAAAGCTTTTTGATTGGTTAGATGGTGAAGCGAACACTTATTTTGACACAACACAATTTAGAAGGGTTTATAGACAGATAGGTTACCCAACTTTTCAATTTTATTCGCCTAAGTTACTAAACTTTTTTTTTGTGCAAACTGGGTATTGAACTACACGGAGTTGACATTCAGGTTACTGAATTTGTAAAATGAGACATTTAGGTTACTTAACTTACCTAAGAAAATTCATTTGGGTTACTTAACTTATCTAAAAATGCATTTGGGTTACTTTGATTACACTGAAAAATGAAGGTTGAATGCTTAACTAAAGTTCAGTAACCTAAGTGAACAAAATGAAAGTTTGGTAACTTAGGCGAAAAAAGTGAGAAAGTTGGGTAACCTGTCTGATATAAAATCCCAATTTAGAAATATGAACACTTTGTTTTAAGACGGGGGAAGCATTATTTATTTAAGGTGTTGCAAAATGGTACTAAAGCAATAGAGTAGACTCGAGCCTTTTTGTGTGTACTAATTTTGAGTGTACGTTTAAGAAGTAACCAACAATGCCAAATTTTTATAGCTAGAACAATAACTTTAGGTGAATACAGAATGTCAAATTCCAAAAACTTTACAAAACATAAGATGCTAGATAACATTTCTCTCACAAAATAAGAATCTTTGTAGCAATGCAAATCACAGCAGAAATCAGCGTAAGTTATTTCGAATGAGAACTTATTCTATTGATTTTAGAATAAGCTAATAAACCGAAATTGCAATTTGAAATTTTAGATGCAACTAAGTGTTGGAATTATATAACATGACAATCAATAAATAATCAAAAACATCAAAGTATACATGCGGAAGCGTATAGGATTTATTAACGAATAATTAATTAACATAAACAATAATATGCGTACCTTACTTGATTCTAGCCGAACAAGAATCAAATCCACAAACTAGCAATGAAAGAACCCTAATTTGATTTAATTAGGATTATGTGAATTACCCCTTACCGTTTTGTAATTCAATCCAAGAATACTAACAATATTGTATTAGTACCACTTTCTTGTACACACGTACTAAACCGAATTAAAGTAATGCTAGTTTTGATTAAACAAATTACTTTGTTTTGGAAAAGAAGGTGATCGATCCCCTAGGGAGGGTGCACGATCGGTTTGAGCAAAAAACACACACAAACGTTTTAGGTTTTTAGCTTATGAGTACAAGAGATGCAAAACACAAGATCCCTAGCCTTGTATATATACTAAACTAAACTTGGTGAACAAGTTTGAGTTTGAGTTGGGTTGGGTTGGGTATCCCTTGGCCGATCGGTGGTGTTATCCCACAAGGATTTCCGGAACCTTCCCAATATTTTCAATCTAGTCCTTTTCAATTACATTTAACGACCGTTAGTCCATTACAACTAATTACTTAACGTCCGTTAGTTATTTCGTTTAATTAATAAATAAATACAACATTTATATTTAATTATTAATTTTAATTCTCATACGTAAAGTGTGCAATCCCGTGGTCTCGAGTTCGATCCTAACTCACGTCTACTAATTTATATCCATAAAACCAACATCTCCCACTTGGATATATCTTAATAGAGTGATCACATCGGTTAGCGTCTAGCAACACTTCGATGTCTCTAGTACAACTCGAGTAAGGCTCCTGGAAAACCTTTTAATGATTTCTCATTATTATTATTATCCTTTTGTTTCTAATATCACGTTAAATAAAGATATGGAATTAAGTCATTCTTTATTAAACTATTATGTTTCTCGTTGTAAGTGATTGACCAAGATTACCAAATCTTCTAAACATATTTAGGGGAGATTTTGGGTGCGGCCGCACAAACATCTTGTCAACCCTACGAGGGGCCCATCAGTATTAAACTCCAAATAAATTTGAAGGAACAAATTCTATCTTGACTACGAGACTAACCCACAAACTTTGTAACATTTCTGAAAACAACCCTTATAACTACCAGTTACGTATAGCGTTAAGTTGCTCCACAGAAATGCACTACATTCATGACACTTATCTGGTATCTCAAGTCTGAGGATAACTATTCATAATTTACTTATAACAATATCCACAAAGTAAATTATGTAGTTGGGATAAGTCCTATATTCAATTTATTGAATATCATCTTAAATTGGTATGCATTCTCATCAATATACTTTCAAGTATATTCTACCACATCTCTCAGATTTGTCTTAGTTTAATGATACTCCCATATCATTAATCGACAATGGACATTTAGAATAACTTAGTTATTCACGGATTAAACATGCAAATATAGGACAACAATATTATATGAAAATAAACATAATCCAAACTTTATTTCATCAAAATAATAAATGTTTTACAATATCATTTATCCAAATACTAATCACAGTTATGCATGAAACTATTAGCTAAACGAAGTCCAATTCCATTGGCAAGTCCAATAAGCTTGTCTTTAGCCAAAGCCTTAGTGAAAGGATCAGCTAAGTTATCATCTGTGTGAACTTTCAATAGATTAATTTCACCTTCACGGAGGTGTTCCCGAACATAGTGATACTTCCGTAGAAAATGTCTGGTGCCCTTCATGACTCCAGGTTCATTGGCAAATATGATTGCAGCAGAATTGTCACAATACATATCAATAGGCGATTCAATTGAAGGCATAACACCAAGCCCTGAAATGAATTTCCTAATCCAAACAGCCTCCATTGCAGCTTCCGAAGCAGCTATGTATTCGGATTCTGTCGCAGACATAGCAATCGTACTCTGCTTCTTGCTCTTCCAGTCAACTGCTCCTCCATTGATGACAAATACATAACCCGTCTGAGACTTCGTATCATCTTTATCACATTGCTAGGACGCATCACACCTGTAACACCAAGCTATGTGTCTGGATTTCCACCATACACTAAAAACATATCTTTCGTATTCCTAAGATACTTTAGAATATGTTTAACAGCAGTCCAGTGAAGTTCACCCGGATTCTGTTGATATCGACTGGTCATGTTCTGAGCGAATGCCACATCTGGCCTTGTGCATCTCATAGTATACATAATAGATCCTACTGCCGAAGCATAAGGAACTTTCTGCATTCGTGCCACCTCAGCAGGTGTTGAAGCACACATATCGCTACATAAGCCATGCTTTATTTCCATCGGCAAATATCCTTTCTTGGAATTTTTCATATTGAATCTCTTCAATATTTTATCAATGTAAGCGCTTTGACTTAAACCAATTAACCGCTTTGACCTATCTCGGTAGATCTTGATTCCCAAAATGTATGCAGCTTATCCTAAATCCTTCATGGAAAAACACTTCCCAAGATATGCCTTAACATTTTGCAAACTTGGAATGTCTTTTCCCATAATTAATATGTCATCAACATAAAGGATAAGGAAAATTACATCACTCCCACTAACTTTATGATATACACATGGCTCATCAAGATTTTGAATAAATCCATACCTTTTGATTTCTTCATCAATTCTCTTATTCCATTGCCTTGATGCTTGCTTCAATCCATAAATGGACCTTTGAAGTTTGCATACACGGTTTGGAAATTGTGGATTCACGAACTCCTCAGGTTGCTTCATATAGATGTCTTCATCTAAGCGACCATTTAAGAAGGCGGTTTTGACATCCATCTGCCATATCTCATAGTCATAGTATGCTGCTATAGCTATGAGAATTCTAATAGCTCTAATGTCCGCTACAGGAGAAAAGGTCTCCTCGTAATCTATGCCATAAGATCGAGTAAAACCTTGAGAAACTAGATGAGCTTTATAGATGTGTATATTGCCATCCATGTCAGTCTTAATTTTATAGAGCCACTTACTTCCAACCACCGTGGCGTTTGGAGGTAAGTCAACCTCTTCCCAGACTTCATTTTCTCTCATGGATTGCATTTCCCCATTCATTGCAACTTGCCATTTGTCCTTATCAGGACTTGCCATGGCAGCATTATAACTAGTAGGCTCTCCAAGATCTCCTAACATAGTTTCCTCAACCTCTGCGTTAAGACATAGACGTTCAGGTGCACGCGTAGTCCTTACGGATCTACGAACGGGAATCACTTCAAATTCTGGTGGAGGACCCAGACTATCAGGTTCTACCGGAAGTACGTTAGTGTTTTCAGAAGGTAATGCATCTTCTTGATCATCTTCCAGATCATAAACTCTCCCACTGAATTCTTGAGATACGAGATCACTTTCAAGAAAATCTCTATACCTAGCAACAATTACTTTATTTTCAGTTGGATAGTAAAAGTAGTAACCCATAGTTTCCTTAGGGTATCCTACAAAGATACACTTTAAAGATCTTTGTTGGAGTTTATCTGCTGAGTTACGTCTAACATACGCCTCGCAACCCCAGACCTTTAAATAAGAAAGGTTAGGAGCTTTACCATGCCATATTTCATATGGTGTCTTATCAACCTTCTTTGTGGGAACCATATTTAGAATGCGAACAGCTGATTCTAAAGCATAATCCCAAAAGGATAAAGGTAGAGTAGTATGATTAAACATAGATCGTATCATGTCCAACAATGTACGATTTTTTCTCTTAGATACACCATTTTGTTGTGGAGTATATGGAGAAGTGAGATTCTGGACAATTCCATTCTCAGCTAAGTAATCTTTAAACTCTTGGCTTAGATATTCGCCTCCTCTATCAGATCGAAGAGCTTTAATCTTCTTTCCCAATTGCAGTTCTACTTACGCTTTGAAAACCTTAAATGTTTCAAAAACCTCATCTTTATGCTTAAGTAAATAAACATAACCATAACGGCTGAAATCATCAGTAAAAGTTAAGAAGTAGCTAGCACCTCTCTTTGACACATGTCTAAATGGTCCACACACATCAGTATGAATAAGACCAAGTAGATCAGAAGCCCTCTCCATATTGCTATGGAAAGGTTTCTTCGTCATCTTCCCAGATATGCATGACTCACATTTATCAAATGATTCATCATTGATATTTTGCAAAAGCCTTTCTTGTTGCAGCTTATGCATGCGTGCCTTGCCTATATGAGCAAGTCTACAATGCCAAAGATAAGAAGAATTCAAGTCAAACTTTATTTTCTTATTGATGCTAAACATCGAATTATTATATTTGTTAGATTCATTTCCAATCACATCCATTTCAAACACACCATTCACAGTAATCGCATTAAAATAAAATACACCATTTAAAGAAACAGAAATTCCATTACGTGAAATAGTATGAGTAAAACTATCATCCAACAAAACAGAAAAGGAAACAACACCTCTAATTATAGAAGGTGCGTAATGACAATTGTTCAATAACAGTACTAAGCCCGAAGGCAATACTAAACTAAACGTTCCTATGGCTTCAACAGCTGCATGTGCGCCATTTCCCACATGCAGATATTGCTCCACATAGGCTAGCTTCCTTTCCACTCTAAACCCCTGCAGTGTATTACAAATGTGAATACCACATCCAGTATCATATACCCAGGAATTTTTATGATTTAGAGTAAATAATTCAATGACAAATAAATTACCTGAAGAACCGGCGCCCAAGGATCCTTCGTACTTCATCTTATTTGCCCACAATTCATCAAGATAGAGAGCACAATTTCTCTTCCAATGCCCAACGACCTTGCAGTGGTGGCATGCTTGATCCTTTTTAGGATTTTCCTTCCTAGGAGTAGGGTACTTCTTTGGTTCTGGTTGATAGGCCATAACCTTTTTACCTTTATCAACTTTCCCTTTTCCCTTCACCTTCTTGTTGTTCGCACGCTGCGGTTTTGGCTTATTTATCCGTCCACCCTGAATAGCAAGTACCTGGAGAGTTGGAGCCTTTTGAGGTAACCCTTTCTCATAGTCAATTAGCAATGCGTGTAGGTCAGTAACTGTCTTCCCCACTCAGTGCATATTGAAGTTTCGAACAAAACCATTGAAATCCTTGTTAAGGGATCTGTTGATCAAGTTCACGGCCATGTCATCTTCATAACTCTTTCCAAGTGCCCTTAATTGGTCCACGTAACTTTCATTTCCAGTACATGAGAACTTACGGGTTTACCCTCTCCCTGCTTACAGCTGTGTAATGCATCGATCAAGTCATAAATCTCGACAGCAGCTGGTTTCTCGAACATAGTTCGAAGTTCATTGAGCATATTATATGGGAAATAATTTTCGAACTGCTTTTGAAGAGTAGGTTCCATCGTTCCCAACATAAGACAAGCCACATCATTATGACGCTTATACTCAATTTTCCAAGCGTCCTTTTCAGCTTGAGTAGCTTCAGGTCCGGTTGGTTCAGCAGGACAAGGTTCATACAGATAGTTCAACCGGTCAGCAACTCTACAGACAATTCTCAAAGAGCGGTGCCAATCATTGAAATTCTTAGATCCAGTCAACTTTTCTCGATCAAAAAAGCTTTTGAACGCAGAACTTAGTGCAGTGTTAGTGTTATCGTTATTTTGAGCCATTTCTACAGAAAAAAGTTCAAGTATTAGTATTTTCGATAATACAATTTTTCAAGAAAATAAAATATACACAACGGTAATATAAACATATAACCATATAATTTTCTCGAAAACTAGGATCAAAATTATCATAGGTTCATTACATCAGTTGATCTGCTAGTAACGAAAGCATATAATAAGGTAATCTGTCGAACATTAATTGGCAAACAATTTCCAAATCCTAGATCATTATGGGATTTATATTTTCCAACGCTATTGCAAATATAAACATGTTTCATCCCATCTTATGCCATGAGTCCAGTTCTCACTTCCTACTCAACTTAAGTGTCTAACTTAAAGAACTGCAAATATGTCCATGTAAGGTCTGACTTTACATAGAGATTTACCTCTCCATCAGAATCTAGCCAAGTAATGTCATGACGTAAATTGCAACTTCAACTGTCCCTTTAATTATATGGCATATAACTTAATTTAAAAGGGTACTAGTTTTGATTTTATGTGGTCAAATCAAATATGTACAAAGATGTCATGCATTCATCTTGTAGCATAATTTTAATAAAAAACTTTTTATTACCAATTCATAAAGATCAAATTATCAAAGTTTTGATTGAGGTATTGGGTTCACCAATCAAGGAATTTAGCGTTAATTATCGTCCATTATACCGTATTTTTGCATAAGTGTAAACACTTAGTGTTTCGGGTAATTACCACTAAAGTGGCGCATGGAATTAAAACTAATTCGCCCTTAAGATGATTTTGTACGCATAGCCTACTTGGTAACTCCAATTTGACTCTCAAGCAAGCGGAGAGTTTGGTC
Organism: Chrysanthemum seticuspe; assembly: GCA_019973895.1. Taxonomy (NCBI): domain Eukaryota; kingdom Viridiplantae; phylum Streptophyta; class Magnoliopsida; order Asterales; family Asteraceae; genus Chrysanthemum; species Chrysanthemum seticuspe. The sequence continues at coordinate 263,241,009 of BPTQ01000008.1, read as the reverse complement.
AGCGCTGAAGCAATAACCTCCCTCTTTAGGGTCACAATTTAATGCGCTCCCCTCCTAGTATTTCCCACACAGTCCGTCAAATTGGGTGAGCCGTTCTCACTTTTTATACCAAAATCATCAATCAATTAAACTATTGAAAACTTAACTCTTCTAAACCAAATCAAATTTCACCATTGCTTAGTCCATATTATTTTTCTATTCAAAATTACCCTTTGCTTAAAACTGTCTAACATAATAAACAAACAAGTAAACAAATAAAAAATAAACAACTAGAAACAATGCGCACATAATAAACAATTTAATACGTGTAAACAAATAGCCACATGCAACTTATTCGATAAAACCCTATTAATAATCAATGTCTACGTTAAATTAATGTATATATTTAATTAGGGCTTTCACTCTCCCAATTGAAAGTGAGCCACATACATCGATGAATCGATTGCGTAAACCCATAATTAAAATATACCAAATAGCACATAATAGATTCATTAATATATGTAATTGGAGTCTTCCTCAATTCAAGATTTATCGTAAATAAACATGTGATAAATATATCTTAACAATTAAACAAATATCAAAGCAACTATCCATGACAAACATGCATGTATCATCATGGATATATCATAACAATTATACAAATAGTCACAAGATCGCATATCAATAATCCCATGTCACATAACAAATTATTCATGAATTAATCACGTAACATATATATTAATTTTAGGTTTCGATAAGGTTAGTAAACAATTTTCAAACCCTAAAAAAAATTAAGCATGTCGACTAAAAAAAATAAGGGGTACGCCCCATTTAAAAAAATCGACACATACAAAAAAATAATCCAAAGCCCTAGATTAACCATATCAAACAACATACAATTATTCGTTTTTTATACGTTTAGTAATTAATTACTCATTTAAAACCAATGACTCGTGATGCCACTGTTGGAATTATATAACATGACAATCAATAAATAACATAAACAAGAATATGCGTACCTTACTTGATTCTAGCCGAACAAGAATCAAATCCACAAACTAGCAATGGAAGAACCCTAATTTGATTTAATTAGGATTATGTGAATTACCCCTTACCGTTTTGTAATTCAATCCAAGAATACTAACAATATTGTGTTAGTACCACTTTCTTTTACACACGTACTAAACCGAATTAAAGTAATGCTAGTTTTGATTAAACAAATTACTTTGTTTTGGAAAAGAAGGTGATCGATCCCCTAGGGAGGGTGCACGATCGGTTTGAGCAAAAAACACACACAAACGTTTTAGGTTTTTAGCTTATGAGTACAAGAGATGCAAAACACAAGATCACTAGCCTTGTATATATACTAAACTAAACTTGGTGAACAAGTTTGAGTTTGAGTTGGGTTGGGTTGGGTATCCTTGGCCGATCGGTGGTGTTATCCCACAAGGATTTCCGGAACCTTCCCAATATTTGCAATCTAGTCCTTTCCAATTACATTTAACGACCGTTAGTCCATTACAACTAATTACTTAACGTCCGTTAGTTATTTCGTTTAATTAATAAATAAATACAACATTTATATTTAATTATTAACTTTAATTCTCATACGTAAAGTGTGCAATCCCATGGTCTCGAGTTCGATCCTAACTCATGTCTACTAATTTATATCCATAAAACCAACACTAAGTTCGGTTGGTCGGTTTTGGTTTTCAATTACGTCCATGTCAAGTTATGCTCCAATTATTTTTATCACAAAACCAGTTACGATAATTGATCATGATTTCTTTGTGATTCTTTTATTTTGAATATATAACTTCTTTCTTATTCCTTTATTTAGACGTTCTAATAATATCATGCACATCGAAAATATATATATTGTTACATATAGGAAGGAAAGAATATACAACAACATAATTGTCAAACAATTGACAATAGAAATTAGCCAAGTTAAGTTTCCAGGTGGGTTGTGGTATTCTTATTCAATTTTGGAAAGATACGTGGCTTGGTAACTCTCCGCTATATCTCCAATTCAACAGACTTTTTCGGTTGGAGCAAGATAAGGATTGTTTGATTGTAGATCGTATTTCACATGGCCAATGGTGTTGGAATTGGTCTAGATAAGATTTGAGTGTTCGTAACGAGGCTTATCTAAGAGACATGTTGAATGAAATTAGCCAAGTTGATATCCTCTCTGCTTCGGACACTTGCGTCTGGTCTATCGCACATGACAGTGTATTCTCAGTAGGAGTGACTCGTAGGCATATTGACGCTCAACTTTTGCCCTCTTTGGATTATCCTACTACATGGGTCAAGACTCTTCCTCGTAAAGCGAATATCTTCATGTGGCGTTTATTGCTTGATAGGCTTCCGTATCGTTTCAATCTATCGTCCCGAGGTATCGAAATCTTGGAGATCTCTTGCCCTTCTTGTAATGGTAATGTGGAGCCTAACCTCTATATCTTTTTCAAGTGTGACATTGCTAAAGATATTTGGAGGCTCGTTTGTACTTGGTGTGACGCCTCCATGCCTTTATTCGTATCTCACATCCATTGGAGAGATTGGTTAAGCTCTTGGCACGTTTCTAAAGAGAAAATCCATCGTATGTAGGTCATCATTGCGACTTTTTATGGTGGATTTGGCGGTTTCGTAATAATGTCACTTTTAACTCTCACTCTACGAGGAAAAGTGACATCTTTGATAATATTCGTTTGTATTCTTTTTCTTGGCTTAAGTATAGAGGTCATATGCTTTATAGTTGGACTGATTGGTTAAAGTCTCCAATGTAATTACTAGCTTATTGCTAGTTTTCTTTTAATAAAATGTCGTCGTTCAAAAAATGACAATCGAAAGTGCTTGTTTTCTAGACATTTTTATAGATTACGAATTCAAGATGACGTTTCCTTAAACATGATAAGCTTTCAAACACTCACCACCATTATCACTTGTTTGACTAATTCTGATATAATGATAAGCTTGTTAGAAAAGAGTTGGTGGTTAAAGGTCAAAGCACAATGACGAATGGACGATTAGATATGAAAATAAACTACTAAAAGAACGTAGATGATAATAAAAACAATTTGTCTATAAAAATCCATATTCTATTCCTGAAAGTTACAATTTTATAAGTATATCAGTCGAAGAACGTTACAATTGTTTTTAAAGAAAAACTTATAAATATAATATATATTTATTTTTTAAAATATAAATGAGGTGTTACAAGGAATTTATTTAGTCATTTTGAGTCTTTTCTAAAGCGATTCGTATAACATGCGCCCGTATGACCCGTGCCCGTTTAGCCCATAGCCCGTTTAGCCCGTAGCCCGTGTCCGCCTGGCCCGCCCGGCCTGCCCCGTTTTGCCAATGCTAGTTTTGCTGAATTTGTTTTACTTATTTAAAGTTCCTTTTAATCATTTTCTATATGTTTTCGTTGAGTCGCCTCCAAAGTGTTGTATTTGAAACATGTCAAGTCACGTGCTTTCCAAAACATACTTGTTTTAATTTCTTGTTGATAGCTTTTAGTTGGGTGTTTATTTGGATCAATAGGTGAATGAACCATCCAAACTTACTCAAGGTTTAAACCGCACCAAATGGCTATTCTATTGGTTTGGGTTTGCTATTGTTCCTAACTGGCCATATGGAGCTTGAGGTCCATAATCAAAACTATTTCAACGGGCAACAATTGTGCATACATAAAGACAATCAGAGAATTTGTAGATTGTTGCATCGATGATGTAACGAATGGGTAACATGACTCTTTGGTTTCGTGTGAGCTATCAACTTGAGGAGGGCTCGTAAAATGATAGTGGGTTCGCTAAAAGCATTTGTAAGATATATGCAGTATATGATGTGAAAAAATAATAAAAAAATTTGACGTTTAAAAATAGAAATAGAGTTATAACTAAATAAAACATCGTTATAATGTTTATCATTGTAATAGCATGGATACAAAATTGACAACTCTCGTTGTAAGGAATTCCTTTACCATTTAACTATAAAATGATTTCCAAGAGATTAGAAGGAAGAAAAAAAAAGAAAAAAGAAAAAAAAGTGAAGCATGAACAGGTTGACATACAATTAGTGGACGAAATCAAATCCTTGCAAATTGAAAAGAAAGTTAACATGTTTCGGGTTTGACTACCCAGATATGAGCATAACTTCTAAACGAGCTTTAAATTCTTACTGTACTACGTACATACTTAGATTAATAGTAGTGGTGACCACAAACTTGACCAAACTGTCAAGCCACTTCAGTGCCAACTCAACATGACCATGCTCGTAGTAAGGAGACCGAAATCACAACAAAAAATAACCCCACACAAATAAATTTTAAAAAAATAATAGTAAAAAAGTAAAAAATAAAAAAGCACACACACAAACACTTTCAATTCTTTCGGTCCCAAAACTTTCATTTTTGAGAGGGGGACTCGTCTGCTTTGGTCTTCGTAGGGGGGACACGTTTGAAATGGCTCGACCGACCAAATGGTTTGGTCTCGTTACGACTAGTCTAAGTTATCTAACATGATATATTGATGTGGGACTTGAATATTTATGTATTTATTGCTTGGAAACTACTAGAAATGTACTTATGTCATGTACACAAACACGTATATGCTTGTGGTACTTCGTGAAGTTCGATAGTTAAATTTTTGATGAACAAATTCGGTACATATTTACTTATCAATTAATGTGCATGAAGATATGATTATTTATAAAGGAATAATCCGTGAGAAATGTGTTTAGTTTTGGACTGTGATCTGCTTATGAACGAACAAAATAACGAGCATGTGGCAAGTAAATGAGGAGTAAACGTGAATAAGAATGTGAAAGATAACAGTGCATATATTCAAAATATACGTACATTATCATTGTGAATATAAAACTTATATTTTGTGTAAATGTTAGAATTGATCGACTGTCTATAAGACACTATGGTGTATGTACTGTATGTATATAAGATGTGCAAATTGTACGTGTGGCTTTATTTGTTATGGATCAGATAAGGGTAATTCACTTCACCTCAACCACCTTTTATCTACCATCTTAATTCCTCATTACCCCTCCACATCTACCTACTTTAACCCCATTTACCTTCTTCAGATCTTACCTTCTTCAACCTCATTTGTTTCAAAAATTGCCAAAACAAGTATAACAAACTTCTGCTATATATGGTGGTAATGTTGGTGGATGATATTCGTTGGCACTCGCAAGTGGTGGTCCAAAGTTTCTTCGGTCTTAATTAAGCTCTAGTGAAGATCATATCACACATGCTCAAAACCATCTTTCATTTCGACTTATACTTTTCAACACAAATAAACAAGTCTTTCTCTCATTTGTTAAAATCGACGTTCTCGGAATTAAGGTAAGGTCTTGTTCTTTTTGTTATTGTTTCAAGTTACATGTTTTTATTAAGTCTTTCAACTATTTTGTCACATCTCTAAGAATGACAGACGTACTCTTTGTGTCCAAAACCTTGGATGTTTCAAGACGTCTTCTATTGCTAGTTTGGACAACATTATTCCAAGTCGAATAAAAGGAATAAAAGCTCATACAACTTTCACTTTAATCAAAGAACGTACATTAAATGTTAAACAGTATTGAAATTACGAATTTAATTGCTTGGTTCAGGTCTTCAACCATATACATTTATGTTTCAATTACACAATTGCATTAAACAAAATTCAGCTTTTAGGTTACCCCATATTAATTATCTTTCGATTGTCTTCTTTCTTCTACTACACAAACACACGCCTCCCCTTAATATTTCTCTCCAAAATTCAGCCACCAACTTATCTCTAGACCTAACCTAACTCCATTCTATCTCATATATCTTCTTTTAAAGAACACAATTAGTTCTTTCTTTTGTTTAATCAGAAACACAAACTCAAAATCACAACTCTTTAGCTCACGTTTTCTTGATGGGTTCGAAACAAAACTAACACAGGTGTCGAAATCAAACCATAAATATGCTCAAAGATTATATTGCTTCGTCTACCTTAACCCTAGTGTTCTTTCAACCAGGTTTCATCACATTGCTCCAATACTTTGCCATGATATCACCAGCTGAAAATCATGTATTTGTAAGTAGATTATAACCTACATTACTCATTTCATGTGTTATCAAGTCTAGCAATAGTTACGAGATAACATATGATGAATTATTTTGGGTTAATAACCTTTTAAAGCACTATACTTGTAACAAATATCAGTTCGACGTAGCGAACTAAAAAAATAGCTCTTTTAGACATTAAACTTGACATTTTTGTCTCCTTTAAGTATTATGACCAAATTATGACCATTTTACCCTTTTTAAATTTTTTTCGAAATACTTTTTTTTTTCGAAATTTTTTTTCCAAAATTTTTTTTTAAATTATTTTTTTCGAAATACTTTTTTTTCGAAATTTCTGAATTTTTTTTTCGAATTTCTTTTTTTTGAAATATTTTTCGAAGGGTAAAATGGTCATAATTTGGTCATAATACTTAAAAGAAGACAAAAATGTCAAGTTTAATGTCTAAAAGAGCTATTTTTTTAGTTCGCTACGTCGAACTGATATTTGTGACAAGTATAGTGGTTTAATAGGTTATTAGCCCAATTATTTTCGACTTAGAATGTTATGTTCTTTTTTTCACTTTATTTGTTTTATTTCAGAAACCAGGAATAGATAAAGACGACGGTTATCTTGTTGAAATAGGTGGTCTCGGAAATATTATCACTAAGGTAAAATCTCGTTCTTTTATAATTACTTCACATTCATGGCTAGAGCTGTTTGTTTAAACAACTTTTTTTTGTAGCTAAATAGTGTTTGGGGTTGCTATTTTGTAGCATCATTTTGATCAAATTGTTTGTTTAAACCATTTTTTTGTAAATAAACGTTTTCATTGGTTGCCCAGAATAGAAATTGATTGAAATTTTCTTCTGCTTATGTATGTTTGGAATAGCAAATCCAAAGAGTTTACGTCTAAGTGTTTAGTCCTTCTATGAATCACTGAATTCTTTGATAACTTGATTGTAGAACTATTATCACTGAATTATTCTGTATCCAAATCTAAGACTTCAAATTTGTATTCTACTTCATTTATGCTCCAATTCATACATGTTTAAGTTTATGTTAGGACTTTTAATTAATATGTTTAAGTTTATATATTTAACCTGTAACTTCAAATTTGTCTCTTCTATTACATGTAATCAATGTTGCAAAAATCGGTCAACTCGGCCGATTAATCGTTAATCGGCCGAGTACCTTGTCGATTTTTGAAAATCGGTCGAAAAATCGGCCTAGAAAAAAAATCGACACTAAGCAGTCAAAAAATCGGCCGAATCGGGCAAATCGGTCATTTAAAAAAATTAAGCATTCTACTTAATTTGGGGATCGTATATTTCATTTATGATGCACAATTGGCACCATAATCAGAATTTGAGCCTTTTATTGAGGTTTGGAAACATAGCAGACTTGGAATCGGTTAAGATTTTTAGTTTGGTCTCCAGAAATACCAAAAAATTGCAGGAAATGCCAATTCAATTAATCACCGATTAATCCCGACTTGACCGATTACTCACTGCAGGGTGGTCGACCGCCCGGCTACTGATTCACGATTTTTGCAACATTGCATGTAATTTTACCAACTTTACCACACAAATGATACGTTTGGGTTTTGGGGTTTATTAATTGCATAAATTTATTACTAGACGATGTACCCGTGCATAGCAACGGGATTTTGTAGCCGAATATATTTATAATGCTATTTTGGTTAAGTGTTTTGTGTAATGTTTATTTTTAACCTTTTTTTTTTTTTAAGTTTTGAAAGTTAGCAAGGTATAGAACAAAATTAAGAGATTAAGAGTTTTTTATCCATGCTTTATAAGTAGTTAAAATATGGAGTTGAATAGCTTTTTATATATTTGAATATTTTGATTCGTATAGTAGTAAGTAGCTCTTGCATAAAGTTATATGTTAGATTTATTTGGGGCTTATATCTTCCGTGCTAATAATTAGGGATTCGAATTTAGATATGGTTTTGAAGCCGCCTTATGATTAGTAGTGTAAATCGGGTTGGTCGGGTTTGAGTCAATTCGGGTCAAGCTTAAAAAACATGCCTAAAACCACCCTGTTTAGAACTCAGGTTATTCGCGTTTGGGTCAATTTGGGTTGGGGTCTCTTGAAATTTGAAATTTATTATATCGGGAGCTAGGAACATGTTGGAAGTTAAACTAATCAAATTTTTGTTTCAACGCTTTGACCAGCATTTCCAAGTATGAAATAAATGATAATTCTTTAAATATGTATAACATGTCCTCCTTTTAAGTGTGGGAAATTTCGTAAATATATCCTCTTTCGAGTTATTCCTCACCACCATTAACCATATCCAAATCCACAGTTATCATAACCATCTACATCCACCGCCGCCATACTTTAGCCACCACATGCACGTTCCCTGTTCACCACTCGCACGTAGGTTCATCAAGTAATTTCTTCTGTTTTTCTTTTGTTAATCAAGTAGGTTTTTTATTGCAGGTGCCTCTTGTCCACCGTATCGAGTACACGATTATTAAAATCTCTGACGATGGACTTGTATGTTATTTTCATACCTTGCTTGTATATTTTTTTCATACTATTGCTTGAGTAGAGTATTGAATGGATGTTGATAAGGTAAATTAATTTTCTCAGTTGACTCTGGTGACTGAAAAAGGTGCCCCCAGGGTTGGCCCCGACCTTACACTGTCACCTGCTGATTTAGTGACTCGGGTATTGATTGATGTTAATTTCATACTTATTACTTAATATTTGACTACTAGAGAATTGGGTTTTCATAGAATAGAAGACTTGTTGCCTTTTATTTGTGTGATAGATACTCTATTTGTGTATGTGCAGACTAGAACTAAACATCTAGCGGGTAAAAAAATGGTTGTGGAAGTAGAATTCGCGATGGGAAGAGAAAAGATTGTCGATGTCAAAGAGATTATTAAACCAAAGAGCAATCAGACATTGGCTTCAAAACTCCATAGTTGAAGAATGGAGCACAATACAATTATCTTCAACCATGCCTCAAGAATCAAGATAATTTTTTGGAGTAGTGTTTCAAATCCTTCGTATATTATTTGGAGGTCCAAACATATAATATGGGGTTGATACGTACATCATCTTTTTTATGCATACACCATATTGTACAACACTGTAATGCACACTGTACAACATTGTAATACACAAATGTGGTGTATGCACCAAAAAAGATGATGTGCGTATCAACACCCTATAATATATTCAATACATAAGTAATGTTTTGGTCTGAAAAAGTGAAAAGGTTAAAAAAAAAGATGATGTGTGTATCGACACCCATATAATATATGATTGTGGAAGTGGTATTTGTGATAGGAATAGAGAAGATTGTCGTTGTAAAAGAGATAATCAAACAAAAACGCAACCAGACATAGTCTTCAATTCTCCATATTTGAAGAATGGGGCACAATACAATTATCTTCAACCATGCCTCACGATAATTTTTTGAAGGAGTGTTTCAAATCATTATTTGGAGGTCCAAACATTAATATATTCTATACCTAGTCTGAAAAAGTGAAAAGGTTTGAAGTTTAAGTTTTGAGTATGTGGTTGTTGGATATTTTTTGGGAGGATAAATGCAAGTGAAAGATGACAGATTTTTTCTTTCAAAATTGATATAAACGAGTCGTGTAGCACGCGCGTTACTGCGGGAGCGTTGTGCTGCGACCTAGAAAATTTTTGTTAACAATTGTTTGAAAATATATAAACATGTCACACTTCAATAAGAAAAGTCCTTATAAATGATTCATGCCTACATCTATGCACAACAAAACAATATTTATTAAGCTTACACAATCTCAACAAATCATTCACTAATCCATTCCAATATTATTCTTGTTATGGATTCATTGCATATCTAGAGGATGTTGAAAAATTTAATGCACTTGTGGGATTAGTTCACACCTTGTAATGGGTTAGGAGGTACGGAGTGTACACCCATAAGGTCCCTGAACACTCTGACTCTAATAGTGGTTTGTATTGGTAGTGCTAGTAGAAAGTACTGCTTAGTAGAAAGTACTGCTAGTGGAAACTACTGCTTGTGGTTTCCACTGATAAGCAGTGTTTCCACTGAAAGCAGTGTTTCCACTGAAGCAGTGTAACCACTGATAGCGCTATGAAAGTACTGCTTGTAACGGGCTTTGACCTATTCAAGTGGCAGTTACAACTGCATTATGACCACGTTTAATTGGTCATGTAACCACTAACGGCTATAATGGGGATAATTATGAGGCTATTAATGGGCCGATTAATACTCATAATTCCATGTGACTAGCTGAGAGTAATCTCCTATAAATAGGAGATCTTATCAAGCATGAAGGATACACAGAAAACCATTAACACTTATTAGCGCAAGGGTTATAGAATTGTGCCTAATTCCATAACTGTATTTGGTCTTATCCCAAGTAGATATTCGTGTAAACCAGGCATTAGGGTCGAATAGTTTACTTTGGAAAGTGATCACACGATTCCAAGTGATATCCGGTAACCACTTAGTGGTATTTGTTTCTGCTGATTTATTGTTTGTTTCTGCTGAATTGATTATCTAACCCTGCTACTGGGCTCACTACTCCAACAATCAAAGTAAACTATTTTGTGATAATCAATGGCAACTGCTGCAATGAAACACATGGCTTCAAACTTTGCCAAGCTGGATAAGTTTGAAGGGGTGGACTTTAGGAGGTGGCAGAAGAAGATGCACTTCTTGCTGTCAAGCATGAGTGTAGTGTATGTGCTGACTACACCTATTCCCGATGATGGGAATGATGCTACTGTGGAGCAGATCAGAAGGAGGATCAAATGGGAGAATGATGACTACATATGCAGAGGTCTTATTCTCAATGGTATGTCTGATTCTCTGTTTGATATTTATCAGAACTTTGAATCTTTCAAAGAACTGTGGGATTCTTTGGATGCCAAATATATGGCTGAGGATGCATCAAGTAAGAAGTTTCTTGTAAGTAATTTCACAAATTACAAAATGACTGATTCAAGACCAGTCATGGAACAATACAATGAACTTCTTGGAATACTTGGAAGGTTTACACAACACAATATGCACATGGATGAGGCTATTTCAGTCTCTTGTGTTATTGATAAACTTCCTCCTTCTTGGAAAGATTTCAAGCATACCTTGAAACATAAGAAAGAGGAATTAACTCTGGTTGAGTTGGGCAGTCATCTGCGCATTGAGGAATCTCTCAAGGTGCAGGATAATGACAAGCCAAAGGGTAGCAATGTTGCTGGACCATCTGTTGTCAATATGGTAGAGCATAACAACTCCACCAGGTACAACGACAACAAAGGCAAATGCAAATATCATGACAACACAAGGGCAGATCCTAACAAGAAGGCAACACCTACTTGTTGGAAATGTGGCAAGACTGGTCACATTAAAAGGGACTGCAAAGGTGTTAAAATTGGTGGTAAAGCCAATGGATCAGGCACTAATGGTTCAGGGAGTGGTGGTTCAGCCAACTCACTGAAAGGTCAGAATATGTTTAATAAGTCTTTTCAGATTTATTATGTTACATATGTATCTTAATCTTTTTATGTGCAGGATGATGATGTTGCGTGGTTGGTTGAATCTGGTGCAACAGTTCATGTGTGTAAAGATAGAAGCTGGTTCAAGACTTATGAGTCACTGAATGATGGTTCTATTCTTCACATGGGAAATGAGTCAACAGCCTTGGTGCATGGTCGTGGTTGTGTAGATCTTAGGTTTAGTTCAGGAAAGATTGTAACTTTCTTTGATGTTATTCATGTTCCTGATATCAGGAAGAACTTGGTTTCAAGTAGTATTTTGAATAATCATGGTTATAAACAAGTTATTGAGTCTGATAAATTTGTGCTTTCTAAGCAAGGTGTTTTTATTGGTTTTGGTTATTTATGTAATCAAATGTTCAGGCTTAATGTTACCACTGATAGTGTTATTTCAGCTTTTGTGACCACATATGACCAGACTGACTCTACCCTTTGGCATGCTAGACTTGGCCATGTTCACTATAAAAGGATGCAAGATATGTCTAGGGATGGTTTAATCCCTTCTTTTGACATGGACACTGAAAAGTGTAAAACTTGCATGTTGACCAAGATAACCAAGAAACCATTTCAGGGTGTTAGCTGTGAGACTAAGATCTTGGAGCTTATTCACAGTGACCTGTGTGATTTGCATGCCACTCCTTCTTTGGGGAATAAGAGGTACTTTGTGACATTTATTGATGATGCTTCTAGATTTTGTTATGTCTATCTGTTACATACCAAGGATGAAGCATTAGATAAATTCAAAGTGTTTAAAAGTGAAGTTGAATTACAACTTGGGTCTTTGGTCAAAAGATTAAGGACTGATAGGGGAGGTGAGTACATGGATACTCTGTATTTTCAGTCTGTTGGAATAATCCATGAAACGACTGCCCCTTATACTCCTTAGCAAAATGGTATTTCTGAAAGGAAAAACAGGGTGCTGAAGGAGATGGTTAATTCCATGTTGTCCTATTCAGGACTGAGTCAAGGGTTCTGGGGTGAAGCTATGTTAACAGCTTGCTATCTATTAAATAGGGTTCCCAACAAAAGGAACAAGGTTACCCCTTATGAACTCTGGACTAAAAGGAAACCCAACCTGAATTATCTGAAGGTTTAGGGTTGTAGGGCTGTTGTAAGACTCCCTGATCCAAAGCTAAAGACTATGGGTGAAAGAGGCATTAACTGCATCTTTGTTGGATATGCTGAGCATTCCAAGGCTTTTAGGTTCTATGTTATTGAACCTAATGAATATGTTTCAATTAACTCCATTATTGAATCAAGGGATGCAGACTTTGATGAGAATAGATTCTCATTAGTCCCTAGACCAAGTCAGAGGATTCCTAATGGAACTCATGACACTGGTGTATCAGAGGTCCCTGATGGTGAACCATCAGTGGTCCCTGATGAGGTTGTGGTTCAGCAACCTGAACCTGTGCTCAGGAAGAGCAAAAGGGTCAGGACTCCAAAGTCATTTGGACCTGAGTTTCAACTATACTTACTTGAAGGTACTAGGGATGAGGTCTCAGACCAATACTCCTATTGCTTCATTGTTGAGGATGATCCCAAGACATTTGAAGAAGCAATGAAGTCCCAGGATATTGCTTTCTGGAAAGAAGCAATTAATGATGAGATGGATTCCATCATAGGCAACAACACTTGGGTGTTGGTTGATCTACCACCAGGTTGCAAACCTTTGGGTTGCAAATGGATTTTCAAAAGGAAAATGAAGGTAGATGGAACTATTGAAAAGTTCAAGGCTAGATTAGTTATTCAGGGCTTTAAACAAAAGTCAGGAATAGACTATGTTGATACTTATGCCCCTGTGGCTCGTATCGGTACCATAAGACTGCTGATTTCTTTGGCATCTATTCACAATCTGGTTATTCATCAGATGGATGTGAAAACAGCTTTCTTGAATGGTGAATTGGAAGAGGAGGTTTATATGAACCAACCTCAGGGCTTCATCATGCATGGCAATGAAAACAAGGTGTGTAAACTGATTAAGTCTCTTTATGGACTTAAGCAGGCACCTAAGCAATGGCATCAAAAATTTGATGAACTGGTGTTGTCTAGTGGTTATGTTCTTAACCAAGCTAACAAATGTGTATATAGCAAATTTGATGAATCTGGTAAAGGAGTCATCATTTGTCTATATGTTGATGACATGTTGATATTTGGCACTGACCAAAATCAGGTAAACTTGACAAAGGAATTTTTGTCATCAAGGTTCTCCATGAAGGACATGGGGGAGGCTGATGTTATCCTTGGTATAAGGATTAAACATGAAAGTAAAAGAATTTCTATCTCTCAGTCTCACTATATTGAGAAGGTGTTGAGGAAATTCAATTACTTTGATTGTACTCCTGTGAGTACACCTATGGATACTTGTGAGAAGCTGATGCCTAATTATGGCAAGGCTGTATCTCAACTTGAGTATTCTAGGGTAATTGACTTCCTGATGTATGCCATGACTTGTACAAGACCTGATATTGGTTTTGCAGTGGGAAAATTGAGCAGGTATACTAGTAATCCTAGTGCTCATCACTGACAAGCTGTTCACAGGGTACTGAAGTATTTGAAGAGAACTATGGATTATAGTCTCTCATATACTGGTTACCCATCAGTGTTGGAAGGATACACTGATGCAACTTGGATCAGTAACACTGAAGACAATTCGTCTACCAGTGGCTGGGTATTCCTACTTGGTGGAGGTGCAATTTCTTGGGCATCCAAGAAACAAACTTGCATCACCAGTTCAATAATGGAATCTGAATTTGTGGCTCTAGCAGCTGCTGGTAAAGAAGCTGAATGGTTGAGAAACTTGCTTCTTGAGATTCCATTGTGGCCTAAACCTATAGCACCTATTTCTATCCGTTGTGATAGTGCAGCTGCATTGGCTAAGGCTTATAGCCAAATGTACAATGGTAAGTCTAGACACTTAGGTGTTAGACATAGCATGATTCGTGAGCTTATCATGAATGGGGTGGTATCTATAGAGTTTGTTAGATCTCAACAGAACTTAGCTGATCACTTGACGAAGGGTTTGGCTAGAGACTTGGTTATAAAGTCTGCTAAAGGGATGGGTTTAATTAAGTCCAACTTAGTCACTGAATGCTAGGACACCCAACTACCTCCTAAGGAAACTTGGGAGCTGAGTTCAATGTGGAAAGCTGAACATTCAGTGGACTGGAGCACATGTTTTATTTACATCCCAAGGTTGTGCTCAGAACCTGCTGAAAGGAGGATGAAGTCTTTACTTCTTAATGGTTAATTTTCTTTGAAAAAGTGCTTGGCAGGAGCATGAATAAAGAGGAACATCTATGTAAATGTTGAAGTTTTGCCGCTTCAGGAAGCTTTGGACTTTTAGCTTTTACAACATTTATGAATTTGGATATGGACACATGGCTTGTATAGTGTCAGGAGCTGATAAGGGTTTGAAAACTTGTGTGTATTTTATCTTCAGGTATTCAAATGGGTTGAAGGATTCAATTCTTAGAACACCCTGATTCTCGAATATTTGAACGTGTAATTTACTAAGATGGAAATTCAATCCTCAGGACATGTTCATTTATGCACATGTTTTGTTTAATGTTTGGTTTTCATGCAAAGGAAGTGAACTAAATTTGGGGAGGATTGTTGGAAAATTTAGTGCACTTGTGGGATTAGTTCACACATTGTAATAGGTTAGGAGGTACGGAGTGTACACCCATAAGGTCCCTGAACACCCTGACTCTAATAGTGGTTTGTATTGGTAGTGCTAGTGGAATGTACTGCTTAGTAGAAAGTACTGCTAGTGGAAAGTACTGCTTGTGGTTTCCACTGATAAGCAGTGTTTCCACTGATAAGCAGTGTTTCCACTGAAAGCAGTGTTTCCACTGAAGCAGTGTAACCACTGATAGCGTTATGAAAGTACTGATGAAAGTACTGCTTGTAACGGGCTTTGACCTATTCAAGTGGCAGTTACAACTGCATTATGACCACGTTTAATTGGTCATGTAACCACTAACGGCTATAATGGGGATAATTATGAGGCTATTAATGGGCCGATTAATACTCATAATTCCATGTGACTAGCTGAGAGTAATCTCCTATAAATAGGAGATCTTATCATGCATGAAGGATACACAGAAAACCATTAACACTTATTAGCGCAAGGGTTATAGAATTGTGCCTAATTCCATAACTGCATGTGGTCTTATCCTAAGTAGATATTCGTGTAACCCAGGCATTAGGGTCGAATAGTTTACTTTGGAAAGTGATCACACGATTCCAAGTGATATCCGGTAACCACTTAGTGGTATTTGTTTCTGCTGATTTATTGTTTGTTTCTGCTCAATTGATTATCTAACCCTGCTACTGGGCTCACTACTCCAACAGAGGACAAAAAATATAATCAGGTACACCATTTCATATGCATGAACCTCATAGAATTCTAAAGCCATACATTGTTTACTTCTTTCGCCTTAATTTACCTGCAACTTCTGCACTTGTATTGTATTAAGTTATACATGATTCACTTAAGATGCTGGTACTAATATCATAAATTATCCTAACCATATATATTATGTCGCTACTGCTACTTTCATATAACTTTGAATTGCTAACTATCTACAATAAACAATAAGATATGAGAACAATGCCATCAAAAGTCCACCTGCTATATTATAGATTTAAATCTTATCACTAAAATAAAGTTATTAGAAATTGCTGACCCATTTTTGCTTCTTACCAGTTTGTGATTAGAACACACCAAGAAACATAAAATTTGTTATTAAAATTCATACGATCTCAGTACTAATGAACCAAGTGTTTCAACATAGAGACACCTACTAATTAAAATGCATCCTCCCATTACAACACTAAACAACTCAAAAATTCAATATATCGTTTAATTCCTCATAGTCACAAATTTTAGAAACAAATATACACAAAATTTTCTCCCTGCGATAAAATTATTTGAACATGCACCTTTTCTAGTTCTTACAGGTTTATAACTGAGAAACAGACATGCTTACCACAAACTATATTTCTCTATATCTAAGTAGATTTCGCTTCAAGCACCTCGTCCAACGTAAACTTCCTCTGACCAACCGCAATGAATCATCCAACACTTTCCTTACATTATAATCGCCGCCTTTCTCATTACAATGATTCGGTCTAATTCTCGCAACAACCTAAACGCAAACAGGAAATCGACACAACTATCAGATCGAACCCTAGAAACACAAATTCATAATTAACATCATTTTTTAGCACATGTGCAAGCTCTAACTTCCTATAGTTGGTGTAACCTAGTATTTTGCGCTCTTTCGCAATATCCCTTAGCTCAATTAGTGTGAAATAGGTATATAGTAAACATAATAATTCATCAATGGATTCACACTCTACTACTTCCAAAAAACACTTTAGCAACTATACATTCGATAAGCGATTGAATTTTTTTACAGTTAGACTAATAACATATTAGTGAGTGTATAATTAATTCGCACAAATTTATCCTAAACTATCTATAATACTATAAAGTTGAACCCCTTAATTTAATGTGCAAGAGGATTTGTGCACAAAATAAAGTACGGTGCAAACTAGACATTGCACACTTAGGTCCAGGAATTAGTGCTTGGAGTATAATTCATGCCTGCCTCACTTAATGCAGTTTGCAGCTGTTCAGCTGCTCAATACAAAGAATACAAACCATATGTGGTTACAAGAATCATAAAAACCTCAAAGAATACAAACCAAGTGGTGGTTACAGCAGTCATAAGTTAATGCTCCACCAATTAGAACCAAGAAAAATATGAACAGTTTGGCAGTTATAACAAACAAGGATTATAAACAGAAGATACAAACCCTCACCAATCGTGAAATGGAAACTCTCACAGTAACTATTTTCAACATCTGTTTTATAGATCTTGAAACCAAAATCCGAAAACAAAACCATGTTACTTCGTATATATGAAACCAAGACTCACTACAATATACTCCCCACTGTTAGGATTTAGTAAATCCAGTTATTAAAGAGTCGGTCACCTCAAGTATATGTATTCGTTAGAAAGCTCGTAGTCGTAGATTATTTAGTGTTAAGTAGTATTTAGTTAAGTAACACCGTGGAGGACGGACGGGTCTTTACCCACTGTATGCCTGATCCACAGCCTGTAGGTGGCGATTTATGTAAGAACTATAAATACTCTCTACCTCCCAAGGTAGAGAGTTGGAGCTCATAATAATACTTTCATTTTCTCTCACTAAGTTCCCAAAACTCTAACTCTTTCTCTCTCTAAAACCTCTTGTATACGCCTCTTTGATCATTGGTTTAGTGTGTTTGTGAAATCCAATATGCAACAATTGGTATCAGAGCCATGGTTTGATCATCTCTCTTACATATCCTTGGATTTCTAGTGGTTTTAGATGGTTTTTGAGTTTGAAAAAGTTTAGTGGTTTTTGCATCATTTGGATCATTTCTTGTGTTAAAGTTTGAATTTTGGGTGTACTTTTGTATTAAGAATCATTTTAAGTGCTTGGGATTTGATTTGGTAAGCTTGAATCACTGTGGTTGAGCTTGTTTTGGATTGAAAAGTGTGTTTTTGAAGTTTTTCTTGCTAGCGACTTGGTTCTCGTAGTATTTTTCATCATAGCGACTTGCTTCAGTAAAAGTTAGTGAGTTACAGTGTTAGTTGTTAGCAACTTGAGCCTAGCGACTTGTCTATTGAGACAAGCCGACAAATAGTACAATTTAGTGGATTCTCCACTACGGCTAGCGACTTGGTGAGGTTTGCGACTTGCTTCAGAAATTGTTAGCGAGTTGTTGTGTAAATTGTTAGCGACTTGATACTAGCGACTTGGATCTTAGCGAGTTGTTCTTTATCAACTTAACTGTATCTAGCGACTTGGTGTTAACGACTTGGACCTTAGCGAGTTGCTCTTTAGCGACTTGACTGTGTAGCGACTTGGTGCATTAGCGACTTGTGTCCAACGACTTGGTTAGCGACTTTGTCTTAGCGACTTGGTTCACAGGAATTTGAGATCTTGGCGAGTTGCTATTTAGCGACTTGGTTCAAGAATTCGTAGCGACTTGGTTGATTTCTGTTTGTGATACGGTTTTCTCTTGATTTAGTAAAATCCCGTGAAAGAATCTATTTCCCGGTTTAATCATAGAGTTATAAAATCCCGTGTAATCTGTTAACATGTCTACCAACGTACCTACAATTATCTCCACTGTTGCTGAGGATGTTCAAGCAGCTGGTTCAGATACTCGTCCACCTATGCTTGATAGAACTGACTACGACTCTTGGGCTCAACGAATCAGATTGTACTGTCTTGGAAAGGAAAATGGGGTCAACATTCTCAAATCCATTGATGAAGGACCTTATCAGATTGAGACTACAAGAGACTTAATTGATACAGCTGCAGATGGAACAATGATCTATGGAATAGACAGACCAAAGACGTATGATGAGCTAAATGATAAGGAGAAAAAGAGATTCGATGCTGATATCAGGGCTTCCAACATTATACTTCAGGGTCTTCCAAAAGATATCTACAAGCTTATCAATCACAACACTGAAGCCAAAGCTGTTTGGGATAACGTCAAGATGTTTCTCTCAGGTTCTGAATTAACCAAGGAAGACAGAGAATCACTACTGTATGATGAGTTTGAGCATTTCAAGATGAAACTAGATGAGAGTGTCGTGAGATTCCATAAGCTTGTGAATGATATGAGGAACATCAAAATGACCATGCCAAAAATTCAGCTAAATTCAAAGTTTGTGAACAACATGAATCCCGAATGGCATAAGTTTGTCATCTCTGTGAAGCTAACCAAAGGATTGAAGAACACCAACTATGAGCAACTTTATGCATTCCTTCTTCAGAATGAGAGACATGCTATGTTTGAAAAAAGGATTCTTGAACAGTTCAAAACCAACCAGGGAGAAACAAGTTCGTCAAATGACTCTACAACTTTTTACACTAATGTTGGAATTTCTACCAAAGCTTCTCAAGTCATTCCAGATCCAAGTTTCAAGCAACCTGATGCCAACGCAGTCATGGAACACTTTATCAATCAACTGGCTCTTATGGTTAAACAAAACTTAACCTTCACTCCATATACTAACAGTCTTCACACTAACAATGAAATCAGGACTGCATCCAATCTACACAATCATGCTATTGTCAGAGATGGAAAGGTTATGGTGCAACCAGCTCAAGGAAGACAGTATGAACAGGGAAGAGGAGGAGTAGGTAGAGGATATGTGGCAAATCAGAATCGTGGAAGGAATCCAAATCAGGGTCAAGCTAAGCCAATTAAGTGCTACAACTGTGGTGGTGATGGACACATAGCAAGGAACTGCACTTCTCTAAAACACCCTCAAAATGCAGAGTACTTCAAAGACAAGATGTTACTTGTGCAAGCTCAGGATAATGGAGCTGTGTTGGATGAAGAGGAGCTGTTGTTTCTTGCTGAGGGCAATGCCAAGACATATGATGTAGATGTGGATGAGCAACCAATTCAGGAGATAGGTCATAATCATCAGAATGCCTTTCAAGTCGCCGAATGTGATGCATATGACTCTGACGTTGATGATGAACCTACTGCACAGACAATTTTCATGGCTAGCATTTCTCCAATGGTCTCTCCAAAGGTCCCCTCACCACAGCAAGCTGGTCCATCCAAAGAATCAATCATCTCAGAGGTATTAAAACTATACGATGATGTTGATGAGCAAAAGATACATGACAAAGTACAATCAACTGAAACTTTTGAATCAGACATTGAAAATATGGGTAATATCAATGTTGTCCTATATGATCAATATGTGAAACAAAGTGAAAGTGAGACTGTACCAAGTGATGCATCTTCTGCAGTCAATGATGACTATGTTTTTTATGAATACACTGCATGTGCCCCTGATAATTCTGTTATCTCTGAACTGAATGCCTATAAAGAACAAGTTGCTATTTATGAACAACATGCTAAGTTTGAGTTAACCACCCGTGAGCAGGAAATGGATGAACAAATGCGTACAACTATTAGAAAAAGTAAGTTTAGAGAAGAAGTATTAAAACAAGAGTTAAACTCCTTACAAGAAAAGCTTTCTAAAACTGCTAAGCAAAAACAAGAACTTCAAGAAAATGTTAAAATGCTTAAGCAAGAATTCAGTGCTAAGGAATCAAAACTTTTGAATGATTTTTCTAATCTAAAAACCTTGAAAAACAAGCTTGAAAATAAGTTGTACGTACAAGGGAACACCATTCAGACTGCTCACATGATCACTAAGCATAGAGTCTTAAGCGATAAGCATAGTACCCCCATTATAAAGGAATCCAACCCTGAGTATGGTAAGATAGCAAAAGCTGCTCAAAATGTAATCTATGATGGCAATGAGATTCTTAAACCTAGACAGAAACCTAGTTGCATTGAGTGCACTGAGGAAGATAGAAAACTAGATGATGCATCTAGGGAGAAAATGAATAAGAAGCTTAACGATCCTGTGTGTAAAGAGAATAACATAACGATCAAACCCCATGATTACACTAAGGAAAATTGGATATCCTTGAACATGTTTAAGCCTCAAACTCAATTAACCCCAGAACAGATCTTTTGGAAGAAAGATATGGATAAGCTAAAAGTTAATGTACTTGTTGAAACAAACACTCCCCTTAGGAAAATGCCTGCAGCTACTGTGTATCCTCCAAATACACCAATGCATCTAGTTCCTAGATCTATTGCCACTAATAGCAAGACCTTAATCAGCATGTATGTTGGTTATCAGCTGTTTGTTGATTTTGAGAAAACATGTAAGAAGAGAATCACACCTACAGGGATAACTGAGGGGGAAAGGGGTTTTGAGCAAACTAAAGAATGTTATTTAACTGAGGTCATGCCTTTCTTCAAACAATTAAAAGGTCAATTTGAGAGTCTTCAAAAAGGGATAAATTCAGATATTAAAGAAATGGAAAAGGAATTTGATGCAATGATAGTTGAAGTCAATGATTATGAACAGGAACTCAAATATAATGAAGTTGAAAGGAAGAACTTGCACATCTTAAATGAGAATTTGATTTCAAGTTGTGTTGCTCAAGATGTGTTTTATACTGCTACTAAGCAATCTATTACTGCTTCTCGATTTCATGAATTATCTATTGCATTGAAAGTTTCCCATGATCGTATCATTGAGCTTGAAAACAAAAACTCAGAACTAAGTGTTAAAATTGATCAGGATGATCACGATAATTTGGTAAAACATCTTTCTAAACTAGAAGTTGAACATTTTGATTTACAACTAAAATATCAACATCTTAAAGAAAATGTCAAAACCTCAAATATCAAGACATCCTCAGATGTTTCGGAGTTTGATGCAGTTTTTCAGATAAATAAACGTGACGGAACAGATTCAAGCTCATTGTACACGATCAGAAATTTGAAAGCCCAAATCTCTCAATTAAAGGGTGAAAAGAACAATGTGACTGGCTCCCAAATGCCTCCTCCTTTAGATTCTCAGTATTCTCAAACTTTTCATCTTCAAAACTTAGTTAATGCTTTACAAAAAGAAAACGAGAGTTTTCTAGAAGAAAATGAAAAGGTTAAACGACACTTTAAAGAGTTATATGATTCAATGAAAGTCACTCGTGACAAAAACAACGAAAAAATAACTTCTTTACAAAAAGAAATTGAGAATCTGATGAGTCAGGAAAAAGGAAAACTGCCACTTGTCTTTAATGAGAATGTTGCATTGATTGGTGCTAAACCGTCAAGTTTTCTCACGCAAGCTAGCCACTTGTGAATGACCAACCGTAAGAAACTTAAAACAGTCTAAACACTAATGCAATTTAAGAACAGAGGAATATAGTGGATTCCTGGGTCGTTAAGTCCCATGGAGGATGAATTGGTGTTAAACAACTTCAGATGTCGAATAATCACTAAGGATAGTGATCAATAAGGATTTTGATGGATAATTATACCTAAAGAAAAGATTTATAAATTACAGCGACTTAAATGCAAATCAAAGGAAATTAAAAAGATAAAAAAAATATTAAATAAACGCTATCACTATTTGCAAAATGATGTTTTTGTTTTTATCTTTTATAAAACTTAAAATTAAAAACTACGTGACGTACAAAATAAAATGTGAAACTGAAGCAATATTAGTCCTAAAAATATGAAAATGATATTTTTACAAACCTAATGATAAAAGAAAATTTTAAGAAAAAAGAAAATTATTTTTATAACTATTTAATTAATTATTATTAATTAAAAACTGTTTTTAACTATTAAATAATAGCCTAAAATACTAGAAAATATAAAATAAAGCTAGAAAAATGAAATTATGACTTGGAAAAATCTAAAATAACAAAAGAGAACTTTCAAAACTATTTTTGTATTTTTCTGATTATTTTTCTATTTTTTATGAATTTTAAACTATTTAAAACTAATTAAATTACTAAAAATTACAAATTTGTTAGGATCCAAATATTATTGTGTTGATGATTCGGGTGGTCTTGGATGATGGAAATACATGATTGCCATAGTTAGAGAGTTAGTAGAGAGAGAGAGAGGGTGTTCTTGCTAGAGGTTTACACAAAGTATGAAATATTAGATTGAATGAAGCACCACCCCTTCCATGGATGGAAGGGGTATTTATACTTACAGACTCAACGACCTCCTATCGGCCTGTGGATCAGGGATACAGTGGGTAAAGACCCGTCCTTCCTCCACGGTGAAACACTACGCTAAACTTAAATTAATAACTAACTAATAAACTGATAACTAACGTAAACAACGACAAATAACGACACGTCTACGAGCTAACTTATGCTAGATCATAATTGGGGTGACCGACACTTTAACATGGAATTTTCTAATTCCTAACAATCTCCCCCTAAGGGAGGTCACCCCATGAAATACATTTTGCTTCCTAGCATTCTATCTTTGACTTCGTTCTTGAGCTCGTAGACTTCAATTCTTCAATTCTGTAATCTTTGTGCTTAAGCAGTGATTCTTCCAAGTCCGCATAGATTAGTACTTTAAGTGGAGGCCTTTGAACTGATCCACATCTTTGATGATCTTTGAGCTTTCAATGAGATCATCAGCCACAGTAAATCTCTGGATCACCCTTTATTGTGTTGCCATCATGTGAAGTTGTGACTTTTGGACCGACATGCTCACACTTTTGAATCATGACATCTTTCCATCAGAGTAGCGGAAGCCTTACTGGTTCATGATATTTGAGCAGCATAGCAGAAGCATAGTATAAAAATATCAGAACCAGGTTATGTAGATATGCACCAGTCATGATTTCTTCAATTAAGTGTGGTTGCTGTGAACATGCGGCTTTGGATTGACTCCTCAATTCTGATCAGCTGCAATCGTCGGGGTGTACCTGCATACGACAGTTAGCAATAAAGCGCACGAAAGTGTCTTTGATCACTTTCGTTGAATTGAGGTACACGGCCCACGGTTCCCCGTTGATCAGTACAAGTACTGCCTGTGATCAGGTAGGATTCCTAAGAATCTCCTTGACAGGGTTTCGCAGCTGTTCTAGCTGTTCTCAAACCGGAACGTCTCAAAGAAGACAACACGGAGTGAGTGAACCAGCGAATTGAGATTCACTGATTGATGAAAAATGATTTGAAAAACAATCGCGTATTGCTTGAAGAAAGAGTTTTGCAATACGACGAAGGTTTTATGAGAAAGATCAATTTTCAAACAAAATACTTTTTGTATTAGAGAATGAGTACACATTCGACATGCTAGCGAAAAGAAGAGATTCGCACATCGAACGGTTTTTCTAAAAGTATTTTTCAATCAGAGATACTTTTTGAATTTGAAAACATAAGTACACATTCGACGTGCTAGAGAAAAGAAGATTTGCACATCGAACGGTTTTTCCAAAAGTATTCGTCAATTCCATTCCTGGACCAAGGTTGATTCAAGACTGAATCGCCCCATTGTTTCTATCCAGTTGTCACAAGTTTAATCTTACGAGAAGATCTCACATGTCACCCACCAAGAGCTTGTTTGATGATGGCTCTAGAAGGATTTCCATCTTCATCGTGAATATTTTCATATCACTCGGAT
Organism: Chrysanthemum seticuspe; assembly: GCA_019973895.1. Lineage (NCBI taxonomy): Eukaryota > Viridiplantae > Streptophyta > Magnoliopsida > Asterales > Asteraceae > Chrysanthemum > Chrysanthemum seticuspe. Next base: position 263,216,379 of record BPTQ01000008.1, on the reverse strand, counting down.
GTTCTGGCAATACCACAAGGATAATGCGTAGGACTCTTAATATATACTTACTTTCCACATTGTGTGAAAAAGCAAGTCTTCAAGAATTTAGTGTCCTAACGAGATATTGTGGATGATCTCTTGGCTCTAGACTCAATAGTGCATTTTTTTGGTTCCTTTGTCGGAGACTAGGGAGAGGGTCTCCTTCTTCAATATCAACAATATCTAAGAGAAAGTCGATAGATTATGTAGGTTCCCCGTGAGAATGAAACAAGCCCTTTTAAGAGGAACTTGAGTGGTTTGGGAAGTTTAGTGCAGTGCATCACTGGGTCCATGATGTCTTGTCTTCAATACCGGCGTTACCTTGGTAAACACCAGTAGCATATGTATTGAACCCGGTTACTGCCCTAAGGTTGAATTGATGGAGGGCTATTTCTTTTCACCCTTTTTCACATTCAGTTCTTTTTCATTCTTCAACCCCTTCAGTGCTTACCGAGACTTCATTACTAGAACCTTGTTGGGTTAATTCCAGTACTAGCTCTGTCTCAGTCCGCACTCTTCCCATATCTCACTTTTCTCCTTTTTTCATCATACCTAAAGACTCTACACTATCTAGTGGATTGTCCCTGGGTAGATCCCTCCGGTTCTGGCGGATCGTGGGAACAAATACCTAACCTAACCATCCTTATAACTCCATGCATAAAGTAAATTGGTCGGTCTTTTGGTATTGTTCTTTCCTTCATGAAACCAATTGAAAAATCATTTGGAAAAACAATCAAGGTACTTGTGATACGAGATCAAAGCATTTTGTACCTTAATAGTTTTGATGATTAAGAAAACCTCCCCCTCAACATGTGCGTGTGATTTAGAAATTGTTTGGCACATGGAGGCAAGAGGACTTTGAAATATTTTCTTTGATCACAATTTTCATACGAAAAAGCCATTTGATTTTCTTGGAAAAATTCTCCCCCTCAATATGTGCATAGGATATTTTAAAACATTTTATCACATAGAGGCAAGAGTTCTTTTGAAGCACATCCACAATCACAAAAGCCATTAAGAAACCATTAGAAAACTCAATCAAGGTACTTAATAAATCACTTTAAAAAGCTTTCGTACCTCGATAGTTTATTTGCTCCCCCTCAATATGTGCTTCAGGATTCGAAAGCGTTTAGCACATATGAGCGAGCAACGTGCACAATTAAATCAAAACGATCACCTTTTATCAAATTTCATTATTAAATCACAAATTCTCCCCCGATCAAAAATATCAAACCCTTTGAGATTTTGGATCCCAAGTGATTTAATTAAGTTTAGAAAACATGGGAGAAAATGTGGCCTTGTTTAAATACTCATCTGGTTTTTGGATAAATCCTCCTCCTCAACATGTGCATTGTGTATTTGAAATCGTTTGGCACATGGAGGCAGGAGTGCTTTTAAAGGACTAAAACCAATTCCATTAAAACAGATTTGAGATTTAAAACACGATCTTTACCCCGAACAGAAATATCAAACCATTTGAGATTTGTGATCCCAACTGATTTAAATCATTTAGAAAAATTTGGGGAAAGACGTGGCAAGATTCAATTTTGAAATATGACAGATAAGGACCATTATAATACATTAAAGATTGTTAGTGTCAGGTATGATAGTTTTTAAGAGATCTTTTAAGTAAAACAAAACAATTTCACAATCAAACAAGAACAGAAAAAAATTTCATTTTGAAAGACCTTGATTCTAAAGAAAAAAAATCATACCATGACATAACATTAAATCTTTAGATCACCACTTATTTTGTACAAACGGACTTTTTCTGAAGAAATATCATTTGAAAATATTTTATTTAAAATCACTCTCCCCCTCAATCCATGACAGAAGTCAATAATTGAGTGACTTAGGTTTTGATAAAATGAAGTCCGGTGATTTTCAAAATTAAGTCCAATTAGTTTTCAAAACAATTTTTCCATTTTCAAAACAATTTAATCAAATTAATTCAAAATTGTTTAAAAATGGTATCCTGCACAAAGATACGTTAGTGGTTGAGAAGCTTCCATTGTTGTTGCTGTAGGGTTGGAAGAAAAACCGTCTGCAAATGCAGTGAGACTTCTTCTTACGTTTCATTTTGAATGCCAACTGAGGTCCAATTAAGCTCTGTTTCTTCACTTGATGAAGAAAACCATCTGCTGATGCAGTAAGACCTCTTACGTTGCATTTCATGCCAACTCTCCATTGAAGTCCAGTTAAGCTCCGTTTCTTCATTTGTCAACCCAAGATATAGTTACCCTTTCCTTTCGGCATCCAATCATCTTCAATTGTGGGATCCGGATCGGGAACATTCTTATAACCAATATACCTGCATACGTTACTGAACACACATACAAATATATGGTGGTCGACATCACCCATAACATCAATCGACTAATTAAAGTCAATTCAACATAACAATCAGATCATATAAGGCATGGGGTTTATGTGTTAATCAAACTCTAATCATCTAAACCTAACAATCATATCCTAAATTCCTAGTCCTTCGACACAGGAAAATATCATTTTTAATTAAGCACGTAGGATAATTAAGAAAGCTCGTTAGATGATATAGATTTGAAAACATTCTCCCCCTCAATCAATGACTTATTTTCTGAAAAGATTAAAAGCGCTGAAGTCATTGATTGAGTTTTCAATTTTTTACGAAAAACTCTGAAACTTATTGGTTTTGCAACTCATTAACCACCATTTTGTTAAAACACCAAATATTTTTCTGAAGAATTTTAGATGGAAAAACATTTGTGTAGGAACAGCAGTCCTTCGACATACTTTCCTTGTTTTGTTTTTAGGATAAGTGCACAAATTATTTTGAAAATAGGTAGCGCAAAACTTTCCTTTCTTTAAAAGAGCGGGTTACTATCAGAAATAATAGCAAACCATAGTTTAAGCACGGGTTACAGTCTGAAGTAACTGCAAGCCATTATTTGAAGCCCGGGTTACAGTCTGAAATAACTGTAAGCCATATTGTGACATGTATAGAAAAGAATATTTACACCTCCTGCTCGAACTTCATCTATGGTCCCGTGCCATTATTGAATGACATTTCTAAGACCGTAGATGTTATCGATACCAGAAGACATGTCATAGAAAAACATATTTTTGGTATTTTTTTGAAATTTTATGATTTTTATGGGTTTTTGTTGGTTTTATATTTTTCTATTTTCTTTTTGTTGGTTTCATATTTTTGTATTTTGTTTTTCGAATAAATATTTACAAGGATAGAGTAGATGATATAGTTTAAGAAGATGATGATACGAGTACCGAGATAAGGATATCAAGCAGCCCCGTTGTAGAAGATAGAAGTCATCATACCTAAAACTTTCACCACCAAAGCTTTCGAGGCTCCAGAATAGAAGAAAGAACATGAGCCTTTGAGAAAGAGAGACATTGGCAGCTTCCCCCCAAACCGAAAATCCTTGTGATGAGCAGATTCAAAGCTCTATTTCAAGCTTGCCTTAGCCAGGTGCACCGAAAAGCACACCATTATCATAAATCCCGCTGCTCCTTTTAAGAACGATAATCGAGGATCTCCATTCGGGGTTATATCATCAAGAAGAAGAACAGCAACGTATCATCCTACTCATAAATAATATTCTCAAGTTTCATTTCCACTGAAGTCTGAAGCGATCCATTCCAAAAAGGTGTCAAGAGACCACTTCCCCCACGTAGTTGAATTATTGCAGTCAGTCTCTTTGTATAATGCTCATGAACTCTCCCAAATACACATCATGAGGGGAATGAAAACATCTTCCCATGTTCACATTTTTCTTCCCGGATGATCGTGTATGAAGCTCAAGAACCCGAAGTACACCAATACCCAAGAGCTCTCTCGAATACACATCATGAGGGGAATGAAAACACCTCCCCATGTTCACATTTTTCTTCCCTGATGATCGTGTATGAAGCTCAAGAATCCGAAGTACACACATTCCTACCGAAAGAATAACTGATAACACCTCCCTCATGTCATACATTTGTCTCCCCTGAATATGTCATACTCGTGTACCTCTTTTATCTTCAGAAACTTTCTCTTACATCTCTTCCCCCACGTAGTTGGAATAAGAACACTAAACGCTTTGATGAGTAAAACCTTGAGTTTCTCTACGGTCATGACATTTGTTTTCCCGGGATATCTTCAATCACTTAGAAGAATTAAGTTCATCAAGTTTACTCGTCATGAGTCAAACCTTGAGTTTCTCTGCGGTAATAACATTTGTCTTCCCGGGATATCTTCAATTTCTTAGAAGTATTAAGTACATCAAGTTTACTCGTGTTTAGATGCTTGTCTCCTTCCCTCTTTCTGGTTATGATACTTCAGAATCATCAACTCTTTGAATGCCCAAATACTTGAAATTTGTTGAGAAGATCGCTTGAAGTCTTTGTGAGAATCAACTTGCTGAAGACTCTCTCTGACTATTTATATCAACCCTTCTGTAGACAATTTGAAGTGACCACTGAAGAAGAAAACCCGCTATACCATACTTGAAACTGAAGTCAACTTCCCCACATTTGTATCTTAAGCTTGCACCTAATGATAGAAGAACGGTGTAGAGAATTTATGCTTCAAGCAAATCTCTAAGTACTCACTACCCAAACAAAGTATGAGACATTAACACCTCTTGCGATTATCCACACCGTCATATGCGTGTGACACTGAGTAAAACAAAGTAACTCCTAATTGTGATAGTTAACCAGGTCTTCAACCATCCACCTCGACTGCTGGTAACTAGATAAACCAAGTCTTCAACTCAAATTCTTAAGCCCGAGCAAGTTATCGAATAAGAACACGCCTTTGTGAAAGTCAACTTCAATCTCAAATAAGTGATAAATGATTAACTCCGAAGTAATCAACTTGAGTCAAATGTCCAAAACGAAATAGTCAATAACAACGTCTCGAGGAGTCACTGCTAACGAATATGAGCAAGTCTAATTGGGGATTGAATCTGACTTATAACACACTCCCAATTAGTGCTCTTCCCAAAACCGACAATCTGTTTGAAAAATGCCCAGATTAAAAAGAAGTCTTTAGATCGTTAAATGCAACTTGTCTTTAGTCTTCTAACATGTAGCAGAAAATGTAGAACAGACTGTAGACTCGACCTTCTTCAAGATTGTGAAGTTGGGGAATAGATAGTTAACATCTTCAACTCACACCAAAAAGCGTCCCACCAAAAAGCATCTCAATTAACTTACATCTTGCAAATCCCCTTAACTAAAATCCCTCCCAATCAGACAAGAACAGAAAGATGTTCATCAAGGAAATCAGCAATCAGGCCGCAACGAACACACAAGATGGTAACACCAAACTACCAATCACATCAAACAAGAACAGATAGATTGTTCGGAATCATCATGTTAAGTTGATGTATACGTGAAGCATTAACCGGAAGCACTTTGTCGATAAACTCGTCAATCCGAGTGAAGATGTCAACCAACGGCTCTTAGAAGAAAAAAAACTCCATGTGAAGATGACCCGATAAGAAGAAGCTCGGTTCTTACATGAGTTTAGAGCCGTATGACCATTTATATTCTCAAATGTCAATCAACAATGCAAAAAATTCACACTTCTTCTCCCCCTCAAGAATTGCATACGGAGATGCCATTCTTGACTAAATAAGTGAAAAATCATCCGAATGTTCTATTCACACTTCTCTCCCGCAAAATCAGCACGAGATGTCGCCATCTTCATTATAATCGAGCAAGTGGAATGAGAAAACAATCAGTGGTAGCCCGGTTCACTTTATGACTGAAGCGCATGGAAAAAGTATGAAGCATGTTGATGAGAATGGTCATTAGTGAGAAGATTTCTCTTCTTCAGAAGATAAAGCGCACTGAAGCGTACACTTTTCTTTTCTTTGAGGAATGAGGCATGAACTGTTGTGTTCATACGTCATAAGAAGATTCCTCTTCTTTCTAAGATAATGTGCACTGAACCGTACACATTTCTTTTCTTTAGAGTACGAGGCATGAACTGTTGTGTTCATACGTCATAATCTCTCTCTTTTCAGCTCTCTTAGCAAAACATGTAATCAACCCCATTATCATTCTGTAGGCTCTTTGTTGTGAAAACTGATGGAGAAAACCCAATATGATGAATTTGACTCTGAAGTAAGCTAACCCGAACTCGTGACTTAAACTTGCACATATGTAACAAAGAGCGGTGCCGAGACTTCATGCTCCATTGAATCTCTAAGTACTCTATACTCTTCATCCAACCAACCATCAAGTATAAGACGTACATCACCTCTTGAAAATCCACAATTGAATGTGACACTGAGCACTACAACGTAACTCCTTTATGTGATAGTTATTTTGAGGTGATAAGAGCCCAATTCCCCCAAGTGGTAAAAGAAGAGGTAAAAGTCACCCAACAATAACTAGATTTCCAAGTCTTCGTTTTTGATAATAAGCTCGAACAAGGATCTCGAAGAATCTTCATCCAACCATCCCCGATACCTTCAGATACTAAGTACACTCGCCCATGATGTTTCACTTCAACCTCAAATAAATAATACTAAATTAACGCCGATGTCACATCTTCTTAACTGCTCAAATCTAGCCTTCTTTGACATTTAAGTGAACTTTGATAATGGTTTCATCCCGACCATGGTTAAAAGCACGTAACCCCGTAAAACCATATAAAAACCAAACTGCCATGAAGACAACCCAAACACACACCCAATTCATGAAGTACACCTTTTTATCCCTTCTTCGAAACAGAAACTGTAGCACCAGCATTAGATAAGATCTCGAAATACACTTTCCTTTTCTCTAGGATGGTTCCATCATTACGGGATTTTACAACTCTATGGTTTAAACCGAAAAATAGATTCTTTCGCGGGATTTTACAAAACCAAGAATAAACCGTAAGATAGATCCGGAAATGCACTTTACCAATACCAGGATGTTTCCATTGTCACGGGATTTTACATGTCTATGATTTAAACCGAGAAATAGGTTCTTTCGCGGGATTTTACAAAATCAAGACAAAACCGTAAACAATGTTAGCTTGAATGTGTTATGACAACTATGGTTTCAGAGAATATCTGTTTTAGGGGAACATGCAGCGGTTCATCAACGGTTCATTATCCAACATCAACAACATCATTAACCATCCAATCAACACTTTGGTAAACACATCATTCACGCATTATGTCGGCTTTTGCAGTGACAACATGGAGAAATAAACTCGATATACCAAACTTGATCATGAAGTAGAATTCCCCAGATTTGTTACTTAAACTTGTGCTCATCCTCGTGAAAAAGAAACGGTGTACCCATTGTACAAAACCTCTTGACGTATCCTCAACTGCGTGAGACACCAAAGTGATAGTTACGTTGTGGGTAAATCGAGAAAGAATCACAATCGTACCTAAATAGCCAAGTCTTTATCACACTCTATAAATGCCCAAACAAGTCATTAAGTAAACGCGCCCGAAAAAAAACTTCACCTCACGTCCAAATTAGAAATATCGAACAAACAACCCCGAAGTCCACTTTGTTCAACCATTAACTCAAGCCGAAACATAATATAATCCGTGAAAATGCATAAACCAAAGTATCAAACTTCATAACGCATCAAATCTTAGTATCATATCAAATCTCATCATCAACTTAGAACACACAGCCCATGTGATACAATAGATCACAACATCATCAAATCGTATCATCTTGTTACAACTCGCAGACTGAGTATATCCGATCCAAAAGATTAATTAAACACCCCAAGTCATAGCCCAAATCTCTTAATGAGTGTAATTGGCCCAAATTAGACTACCACTTGATCCAAATTCACTCTATCACAAATTAATCAAAGACCCGATTTATATTTAAAGCATAATCATTCGGAACAGCTAACTCAAGCCCACATTCACAATGTATCTTATCAGCCCATGTAACCAAATAACTCCAAAGCCTAATAAAGTATTGTGTGGTCCAACCTTTATCATAAAACCCGATCCACAACAATTTCGTTTTAACCTCATATGATGATAAAAATCACTCAACTACCAATCTCAACATAACACTATAAGATTCAATCCACCTTAGACATATTCGTTATTAAGTAACAATGATAAATTTGTGATACCAAATTTTTGATTTAATCCTTTTCGTTACTCAATACACAATTCAGATCAAAATTGTGAACTAATCTTCAATCCTAAAGTACTTACGGCAAAAACACAACCCAGTGATAGTTATGTCACTACAACCATCTAACAATCCATACCATATTCAGTCCACACCACGGCCCAATGCCCATATAACAAACCACGGCCCAACACAAAATCAGATCAAGCACAAGCAAACCCTAAACTTTCGGATATATAAGAATAACACTTCATAACCCTAATCCCTTCCAATTACTCACAAACTCACGCCCCCTTTTCACCCATCCTCTCAGTCACCTTCCAAACCCTAAATGTCACAACTTGTCCGCCTCCATCATATATTTCTTCATACTAACGGCATCAAGGAGTGCACACATCAAAGAACATCTTCAAGACCGAGCTCATTAATCCTAGAAACGGATTAGCCTTAATGGCATACGCCACAGGGATGGCACGAAGGTTTGAGACCATCCATAAGATCAAACCAAGGCATCAAGGTAGGTGTATATATCTTAGTTTTGATTATGTATGAGGTCTTTTGACGAAATAATTGAATAAATTAACAAAGTTGTTAAATTTATTCCATTGACTTCGAAAAGAAATAAGAAGCTAGGCTTCGTCAGTTAAGATCAATGATGATAAATCAACTTCGTGTAAGTGACTCTTGATAGTCATGTTGTTCTTATGTAGCACACGAAAAATGATAGTCTGAGATCCTTATAGTCATTTGAGTCATTTAGTGAGTCTATGATGTCCTAAACGAATGAAGAAAAGATAAAGGTTTAAGCTTTTGATCTTTCTTGATTGTTCGGATACAAATGAAGCTTAGACTTCAAAAGGATCTATGATGGTGATGTTCGAACAATAAAAATCTTTAAAAGATTTCTGAAAATGTTAGAACAATACTGAGATCGACTTTAATTGATGTTAATGATTCTTGTTATGAGTAAAGGTTGAAACATGTCTTGGAGATGGATTAAGGTTAAAGACAGATGAGGGTATGGTATAATAGCCTGATGTCGGTTATGTTGGTATTTGGTATAAAGTCGTGGTCAAGTTGTCATGGTCTACTTCTTCTTCCATTCTGTGTAAGTCGCTAGGTTTTCCATAAGCAAGTCGCTAGCCTTGTTGAGTCATAGTCGCTACCACTTAAGTTCCAACTCGCTTTTGACCGAGTCAACAACTCGCTACCTCCTTTTAAAACACCCAAATCGCTAACTTATAAATATAAGTCGCTAGCCAAAGTCAAGTCGCTACCCATTTTTCACCAAGTCGCTAGCACTGAAATCAGGTCACTAGCATGGAGTTAAGTCGCTAACTATTACACAAATTGCTACTTGTTAAATAACAAGTCGCTACATAGTATTACATACTCAACTCGCTAGTAAGAAGACATGGACAAGTCGCTAGCCATATCTGTTACATAACTCGCTTGCTGGAACACTGAATCTGGACATGTTAATACCAAGTCGCTACTAAGAAACATGAACACAAGTTGCTATCAAGAACCATGTAAAAACAGTTTCAACTTTAAAACCTGCATAACGATTGATATGGATTCAACAAATGTTTAACAAGACAGTTTTAACCAAATCTGCATAAACCAGATTCATGACAAAAACAGCGTGTGACATTCTTAAAACAGTCAACAAAATCAGAACCACACTATAACTTGCAACAACCCACGAATCAAAACACATCAAAACAACCAACCATCAAGAGACCATATAAACCACACACAACAAACCGTATAAAAGACCATTCGAATCAACAAACCAACACAACCTTGGCTCTGGTACCAATTGTTAAGATCCAAATATTATTGTGTTGATGATTCGGGTGGTCTTGGATGATGGAAATACATGATTGCCATAGTTAGAGAGTTAGTAGAGAGAGAGAGAGGGTGTTCTTGCTAGAGGTTTACACAAAGTATGAAATATTAGATTGAATGAAGCACCACCCCTTCCATGGATGGAAGGGGTATTTATACTTACAGACTCAACGACCTCCTATCGGCCTGTGGATCAGGGATACAGTGGGTAAAGACCCGTCCTTCCTCCACGGTGAAACACTACGCTAAACTTAAACTAATAACTAACTAATAAACTGATAACTAACGTAAACAACGACAAATAACGACACGTCTACGAGCTAACTTATGCTAGATCATAATTGGGGTGACCGACACTTTAACATGGAATTTTCTAATTCCTAACAAAATTAAACTATGAAAAATCTGGAAAAATAATTTTTTTACTTTTTATATTTATCTTATCCTAGGAAAAATGAAATATTATTTTTTTGAACTTTTTCTGATTTAATTTTATTAAAAGCTAATTAAAATTACCTAAAAACTGTTTTTAATTAAGAAAAATAGCAAACTGTTATGGAAAAATGTGAAAAATTCAGGAAAAGTCTAATTTAATATATTGAATCTAAGAAAAATAGAAAAACAGTGGCTTGTTTGTAAGAAAATGAAACTGCAATCCAAGTGCTTATGTAATAAGTACTTGAAATAAGCACAAGGAAACCAAAGACCACCAAGGTGTCACAGAAGCTATATTATGTTAAAACTATTCTAAAACAACAAATTACAACTGTCCTAGACCTCTGAATTACACACTGCTATGATTTGACAGTTTTGAGTTTAAGCTAAAAATAGGTTTAAAGGTCCTACTTTGAGCTTAAGCACAAGTTACTCAATAAGCTAAAATTGAAAAACAGAAGTGGGAGCCTCAAGAAGACCTGGCTAGCTATGTTTAAACCAAAGATGAGCCAAAGATAAGCTCTTATAAGCTCTGTGCAACCCTGCACAAAACCTGTGCAAACTCAGTGTTTACTGAGTTTGTGAACAGGGCATTTTCACCTTTTTTTTTATAAGCTATTTTAGAGCTTTTAGAAAATTAATAAAAATCAACAAAAATCCTAATAAGAAACTAGACCAACAGAACTTATAAAACCCAAAGTTTGACTTGATTTGGCCTAGAGATGAATCAATGAAAAATCATCTTGGGTTAGCTGAAAACTGGTTTTTGCAAGTTTTGACTTTTGATAATTATGAAAGGTTTGACTTTTATGAACTTTGCAACTGATTTAAGGACTGATATTAATGTATTATGATGAAGTAAGACTAAAGCAATCTAGTTCTATGAATTCTAAACACAATACAAGTTTTTGGTTTTACAAATTCACAACAGTTAAGATATTTAAGACAGAATCATTATGATTTTGACTTTTAGAGATTGCAGAGGCAATATTGTGACCAAAATGAATCAAATGGCTCTAGTTGAGACTAAATGAACATATTTCAAACACAAACAAGAGCTTAAGCTCAACTACACCACTGATCCAAACACACCTTTTTATAACTGTTTTGCAAATTTAAACTAAACTAGCCACTGATTTAACTCCTTTTATCACTTAAACTAAATCTAATGACCCTAATTACTACTAAATACACTGGTTTAAACCATATAATGTCCACAGATTACAAACACAAACATAAACTGCAACTGAGTAAAAAATTGAAAATGAGAATCAAACTTACAAGTGCCCAGCCTATTTGTGAAGCTTAAACCAAACCCAATACAACTATTCTAAGCTAATTCCAACCCATTCCAAGCACTGCAATACCCAAATACCATTTCCATGCCCATTTGGCTTTCTCAGTTGACTTTTGTTGACCAAGGACAAATATTGCTTCCACCTGCCTAATAAGCTCACTAAAAGCTATAAGAAGCTTTAATGAGCTTATTTGAACTTAAAAATAAGCTTGTTGAAGCTTGGATGTAAGATTTTGAATTTGAAATTTTAAACAGTGAACATGATCATATGAAATTTAAGTGCAACTTTGATTTAAGGTTCAAACTGAATTACAATAACTAAATAACTTATTTTCAGTACAATAAAACTTGAAATTACAAATTTAAAAGCTACTTAAGACATTTTAAGAAAAATACGACATACATAAAATTAAAAAACTAAAGACTGACTTCTTCTCTCTATCTCCTCCTTCTTTTATGCACCAAAAAGCTTCCACGTGTCCTTCTGAGCAAATCCCACCTCTAAGCTTGACCAATGGATGAGTTTTGAGTGCTAATAGCTGTCCACGTTTTTTGGCGGGAAAAGTAGTTTGACTTGTAGCCTCTGATTTTTGCAACTAGGGGGGTGGCATTTATTGTGGTGGGTTGTGATGATGAGGGGTGGAGGGAAAGGAGAAAAGGTGATGGGAGGGGGCTTGAGTTGCAGGCAAGTTGGAGGAGACAGGTGGGAGGCATAAACAGTACAGGTGGAGGGAAAGGACTATTGTTTGACTTTGGTTTGACCTGGCAGTCCAAAAAGAGAAATGACAGGGGGTCACAATTGTAAGTGGCAGGGGTCCAATTCTAATTTGACAATGCTAGGTTTATTAATGATAGGGACCTTTTTGTAATTTCTGAAATTTGGAGGACCATTTCTGCCAATATACCAAAGTTCACACAAGGGTCACTTTTGACAAGTTTCAATAGTGCAAGGACTATTTTTGACATTTTCAAATTTTCAAAGGACCATTTGTGATAATTTCAAAACTTGAGGGACTAAAGTTGTAATTTTGCAATTTTTGATCTCAAGGACCAATTTTGACAACTTAAGAATCCCTAAGGACTTAAAATGATATTTTTCTTTATTTAGATTTACCAGGGACTGTTTTTGACAACTTTTGAAACTTGGGGGACTAAAACTGCCAATTATGCAAACTTGATACGTTTTTCACCAGATTTTGATATTTTTGCATTTAAAACACATAAAACACTTATTTGTGATATTTTTATCATTTTGATGCATTTCTGAGTGTTTTCAGATGTTTTTGCAGTTTAATTTGTACAAAAATGATGTGTATTTAGACACTCATCAATCCCCCACACTAAGATATTGCTAGTCCCTAGCAATGTTTTGAGAAAAATTAATGGATTTTCATCTCTTTACCAAAAGCCATTACTTCTGGAGTAGCCAAATGTTTCAGTTCAAGTAAGAACCTTGGTACACCGATAACCAAATGATTTTGAGCAAATCACCAGCTTCCAACGGATTTGATTTGTCTTTACCAAAAGCCGTTTGCTTCTGGACTAGCCAACTCTTAGATAATATATCTTTGGCGAGCTGATTACCAATTATGGTTTTCCAACTGCCTTTACCACAAGCCATAAACTTGCGGGCTAGCCAACTCTTCACTAATTAAAGATATGGTGAGCTGAACACCATACAATTTTGGGCAAATTGTAAGCCGTCAACGGATTTGAGATATCTTTACCAAGAGCCGTTTGCTCCTGGATTAGCCAATCCTTTTTGTTTATTAGACAAGGCGGACTGATAACCATAAGATGAGTAAGTGCAAAACACTTACTCCAAAAAAAATTTTGGCCAAAAATGGGGGAATTAGGCGGTATAATTACATGATAAAATTCGTGAGAATTCCCCCCCACACTAGAAATGAATATTGCCCTCAATATTCAAAGTACCGGCGATTATGCCGAAACATAGAACGTAAAAGGGAAATACTACGGCCATTATTTTAGCAAGATTTTTTTTTTTTTTTTTTTTTTTTTTTTTTTTTTTTTTTTTTATTGATGAAACTCTTATACAACAGCGGGGGGCAACTCCCCCACACTAGGGTGGTACACACGGGTGAAAACCCATGTAGCATGCTACTGTTTTTGATTCCCGAGTCGCTAGCTTGACTCGATCCCCGCATTCATTGGTTCATGGGGAAAGTTTGTAGATCCGGGACAACCACAGGAGGAATGTCCTCTCTAAAATAGTGCTTCAATCGATGACCATTCACTTTAAAGTTTTGACCATCGGGTTGAGATAACTCAATGGTGCCATAAGGATAAACCTTAGTGATAGTAAATGGACCAGACCAACGGAACTTAAGCTTTCCCGAGAAAATCTTCAATCTTGAATTGAAAAGAAGGACTCGATCACCAACGTTGAAAACGCGGTTCTTGATTTTAGAGTCATGAAACTTCTTTGTCTTTTCTTTGTAGATCAAAGAGTTCTCGTATGCTTGATCACGAAGTTCATTTAATTCATTCATTTGAACTTTTCTGTGATCACCAGCTGTCTGAATATCGAAGTTTGCATGTTTCAAGGCCCAGTATGCCTTGTGCTCTAGCTCAATCGGCAGATGACATGCCTTTCCGTACACAAGCTTGTATGGAGTACACCCGATGGGTGTTTTATAAGCTGTACGGAAGGCCCAGAGTGCGTCATCTAGCTTATCCGACCAAGAGGCACGGTTTTCACCAACCGTCCTCTCCAGAATTCTTTTAATCCCCCGGTTGGAAACTTCCACTTGCCCACTTGTTTGGGGGTGGTACGCAGTAGAGAGACGGTGAGTTACACCATACTTCTGCATGACTCTTTCAAACTGGTCATTGCAGAAATGCGTACCACGATCACTGATTATGGCTCGTGGAGTTCCAAACCTAGCAAAAAGAGATTTCAAGAATTTCACGACAACTCGGGCATCGTTGGTAGGTAAAGCTTTCGCTTCAACCCATTTTGACAAATAGTCAACGGCCACGAGTATGTATTTGTTTCCGCGAGAAGAAGGAAATGGCCCCATAAAGTCAATGCCCCAGATGTCAAAAATCTCACACACTTGAATGGCGTTTTGCGGCATTTCATTTCTTTGTGAGATATTCCCGTGACGTTGACAAGCATCACAGGCTTTGACAAATTCGTGGGCATCCTTGTAAATTGTGGGCCAATAAAACCCGGAATCAAACACCTTTTTGGCGGTGTAGTTTGGACTATGATGGCCCCCAGTGGGTCCAGCATGGCAAGCTTTGAGAATGTCAAGAGCTTCTTGTCCATAAACACACCGTCGGATGACTTGATCCGCACAGATTTTGAATAAGTAGGGGTCGTCCCAGAAGTAATGTTTAACATCCTTGAAGAATTTGTTCTTCTGTTGGGTCGACATCCATTTCACTATGAAGTTACCCGCATGGTAATTTGCAAAGTCAGCAAACCATGGGGTAGAAGAGTTTCCACGAAAAGAAACCGCATTGAGTGTCTCGAGAGGAAATGTTTCATTTATTTCCTTTTTCTCGAAAACATCTTGGTGAGGGTTCTCTAATCGGGACAGATGATCAGCAGCCAGGTTCTCAGCTCCTTTTTTATCACGTATAATGATATCAAATTCTTGTAGGAGGAGAACCCAACGGAGCAATCTCGGCTTTGCATCTTGTTTTGCAAAGAGATATTTGAGAGCCGAGTGATCCGTATACACCACGCATTTGGTCAAGATTAAGTATGGCCAAAACTTCTCAAACGCATACACCACAGCTAATAATTCTTTTTCCGTAGTGGTGTAATGGGTTTGAGCTTCAGTCATAGTTTTACTTGCGTAGTGGATAGGCTGAAAATGCTTGGTTTTGCGTTGCCCCAAGACTGCACCGATAGCAAAGTCACTTGCATCGCACATGAGCTCAAAGGGTAAATCCCAGTCGGGGGCAACTAGAATGGGTGCTTCCGTAAGCTTTTTCTTAAGTGTTTCAAAAGCTTCGATGCACTCAGGAGAAAAGATAAAAGGAGCTTCTTTTTCAAGAAGATGGGTCATAGGCCGAGCGATTTTAGAAAAATCTTGTATGAATCTACGATAAAACCCGGCATGACCAAGAAAACTCCTAATACCTTTGACGGTAGTAGGATGAGGCAGTTTAGCAATAACATCGACTTTTGCTCTATCGACCTCAATCCCGTTTTTGGAAATCTTATGGCCAAGGACTATGCCTTCTTTGACCATAAAGTGACTCTTCTCCCAATTTAGACAGAGATTGGTGTCTTCACACCTTTTAAGCATTTTGTCTAAATGGGAGAGACATGTCTGAAATGAGTCCCCAATGACTGAGAAGTCATCCATAAACACCTCCATTGTTTCCCCGATCATGTCGTGGAATATGGCCATCATACATCGTTGGAACGTGCCAGGAGCATTACATAAGCCAAAAGGCATACGTTTGTAGGCAAAAGTTCCGTATGGGCAGGTGAATGTGGTCTTCTCTTGATCCTGTGGATCAATGGGGATCTGAAAGTAACCCGAGAAACCATCAAGGAAACAATAGTACTCATTCCCTGCCAATCTCTCAAGCATTTGGTCCATGAAGGGTAGAGGAAAATGGTCTTTACGGGTGGCGTCATTCAACTTACGATAGTCAATACAAACACGCCATCCCGTAACCAATCGAGTTGGAATTAACTCGTTATCTTCATTTGTGACAACAGTTATGCCACCCTTTTTAGGAACACAATGAATTGGGCTAACCCAAGGACTATCTGAGATTGGGTAAATCAATCCTGCATCAAGAAGTTTGATAACCTCCTGTTTGATAACATCATGGATTTTTGGATTCACCCTTCTCTGATGTTGAACTGCTGGCTTGAAGTCATCCTCCATCAAAATTTTGTGAGTACAAAACTCAGGGTTGATACCCTTAATGTCGGAGAGTTTCCAAGCAATTGCTTGCTTGTTTGACTTCAAGATCTTTATGAGAGCAGCTTTTTCATCTTTACTCAAATCTCGAGCAATAATGACAGGCAATTTATCATCACCTTCAAGAAATGCATACTCAAGATGAGGTGGTAAGTCCTTAAGTTCGACTTCAGGAAATTCTTCAGTTTTCTCAACTGACTTGACTTCCTTGTTATGAAGCTCGATGGGAGGGAGTGGAGGAGAAGTGTCCTGATTTAACAACTTCTCAAGAATAAGAATATCTCCCCCCGGATTAATCTCATGGTGATTAATCTCTTCTGGAATTGCATCACTAGTGTGAGGGGTTGATGAGTGATCATCTTTAAGCAATTTCTCAATGAGAAGTATGTCCCCCTCGATGTCAATTGGAGCGTGATCAATTTCCCATGGAACAGAATCACTAGCCAAGTATGCTTCAATCTCTTCCAAGATGAAGTCGCTTCCCTCAAACGGAGTGAGAGAAGGAGTAGAATTGGCTATGATAGGTTGAGAAGATGTGGTGGGATCCCCACTCACAGAATTATGAGAATAACCAAGAACTTCTTGAGAGTACTCTTCAGAAGCAACATCAATGATATCTATTCGGTTAACCGACTCAGAATCATAGTTTGCGGAGTACCTCGAAGTTTGATCAAGGTTAAAGGTGACAGCTTCATTACCAACACGTAATGTGATTTCTTGCTCAAATACATCAATGAGAGCACGGCCCGTTCTCAGGAATCCTCTTCCAACAATGAGAGGAACCCGTGGATCAGCATCGAAATCAACAACTACAAAGTCAGCTGGAAAATGGAACTTTCCTACTTTCACAAATACGTCCTCGGCAATTCCAAGAGGACGGGATATTGTACGATCTGCAAGCTCGAGAGTCATGCATGTAGGAGTAAGGTCCAGAAGAGAAAGTTTCTTCCATATTGAATGAGGCATGAGGTTTATGCTTGCACCAAGATCAGCTAAGGCAAAGCATTCAACCATTCCTGGAAATACACAAGGTAAGAGGAATTTTCCAGGATCTCCAAGCTTCTCGGGAAGCTTCTTCAAGATAACTGCAAAGCAGTTCTCGTTCAGAGGAGTTTTAGCCATTTCAAACAGCTTTTCCTTGTTGCTTAACATGTGTTTGAGAGTTGATGCAAACTTGGGCATCAACATGATAGCATCCGCAAAGCTTATGTCAAAATGTAATTCTTGGAAAATTTGAAAAAATTTGTCCATTTGATGACTGGCTTTTTCGCGGAGCTTTTGCTCATTCAAACGTGATGGGTGATGAGTCTCTAAATACTCATCATTTTTGTACCATCTAGACTGCAAAAACATCTGAAAACACTCAGAATTGCATCAAAATGATAAAAATATCACAAATCAGTGTTTTATGTGTTTCAAATGCAAAAATATCAAAATCAGATGAAAAACGTATCAAGTTTGCAAAATTGGCAGTTTTAGTCCCCCAAGTTTCAAAAGTTGTCAAAAACAGTCCCTGGTATATCAAAATAAAGAAAAATATCATTCAAGGTCCCTGAAATATTTTAAATTGTCAAAAACGGTCCTTGAATGAATCTTTAGTCAAATGGCGGAAAAGGTCCTCCAAGTTTCAAAATTGGCAAAAATGGCCCTTGGAAAATTGAAAATGTCAAGTTTGGTCCTTGTACTATTGAAACTTGTTACTTTTGGTCCCTTGAAACAACTTTGCAGAATTGGCAGTATTGGTCCCTTGTTTTTCAGAAATTGCAAATTAGTCCTTGCCATATAAGCCTTTACACCCTTTGGACTTGTCAATACCCTTGGACCCTGCCAAACCCTTTTGGACCCCCTTGTTTTGACCCCCTCCCCTTTTTATATTAAAACACCGGTCAAATGTTTGGTCAAACAAAGCAACCAACGCGCCAAAGTCTTCCCCTTCCCCAACTGCTATCCCTGCCACACTCCAACCTCCCATCCCCCTCCTCACCTTCACTCTTCCATGTCCCCCTACCTCAACAAACCTCCAAAGAGCATTTAATGCTCCTTCACCTCCCTCACTCAACCTCCCAGTTGATAAAAGTATTTTGGCGCCAAAATAAGAAATCAAGGGTGGAGATCAACAACACCAAATCAATGGCTAGGATTGAGATGAGAAACCCTAATGGAGCATATAAATGAAGAGAGAAGACAGAGAAAAGGGTTGTCACTGTTTTTTAGACCATTTACTTAAATTCATGTGATCGTTTTAACTTTTAATGTAATCTTTTAGCTGGGTTTCAAGTTTTTGTGTAATAAACAAGTACTTTATGCATCAATTCATCAGTTTCAGCAACCAATTTCTAATTTATTGCTTGTTCTAAATTTCCCGCCAAAAAAGTGTTCTTGTCATTTTAAAGTTTCACTCTGTTTTGTTGGTTCAATTCAGTTTATCTCAGTTATTCTTAGTGTTACTAAAGCAATTTTGAGCAGTTTCCTGTCTTAAATGCAATTTTCTAAGAAAATCAAATTGGTCAACGAAAGTCAAAGGAGTATGAATTTTGGTGAATTGCTGGTTTAGATCAGATATGGGTTGGTTCAGAGTTAGATTTGGGTTCAAATTAGTTTGGATACTGGTTATTTATGTTGTTTAGCAAGCCACAGTGGCTGAGCCATTGTAAGTACTTTAATTCTGTTTCTAATTTGTTGTCTATTCTGCATGATTAGCTTATTGTAGTATTGATAGTTGTAGTTGGTAATTCTGCATTATTTAGCTTTAATATCATCACTAGAACTTGTTTTAGTTAGATTCATGGATTAAGATATAGTTTAAAGTTTGAAATTGCATATCAGTGTTTAAAAGTGGTGTTTGGATCTGTTGGTTAAGATGTTTTTAAGGTTTATTCAGTAGTAGAAACCTATTGGTTTATGCTTGTGTAGCCCTCTTTGACTCATTTCTGTATCAATATTGCATCTGCAAGGCTCAAAAGTCAAAATTACTTCTCTACTGTCCTAGTGTCTTAACTGTTAGGATTTTTAGAAATCAAAAGTTTGTTTCATGTTTAGAAATCACTAGAGTAGCTTGTATTAGTTTCATTATGCCAATTAACATCATAGTTAGTCAACAAATTGAGTTCAAATCTCATTAAAGTCAAACATCTTAATCTGTCAAAAAAGTCAAATTGTCAAAAATCAGTTTTTTCTCCCAACTAGGATGATTTTTATTGAGCTCATTTCTAAGCCAAATTAATTGAAATTGTGGGTGTATAAACTTCAGTTGGTCTACTTGTTTATTACCATTTTTGTTGATTTTTGTAAAATTTTTAAAAGCTCCAAATGAGCTTGTGGATTGGGCCTCATTTCCCCTGTGCACAAGCTCTGTATTGACTGAGTGTGCACAGGTTTGTGCAGAGCTTGTATCAAGCTCATCAGAGCTTATCTAGGTCTCATATTTGGTTCACAGGATCTTGGCCAGGTCTAGTACAAGTCCCTACTTCTGTTTTTCATTTTTAGCTTATTTTGAAGCTTGTGCTTAAGTCCAAACTTAGTACCTAAAACTGTTTTTAAGCAATAAGCTCTAATCATCAAATCTGATCAATTTGCAATATAGAGGTTTAAAGCAGTTGAGATTAGTTGCATTTCGGCAGTTTTAGTATATTTTTGCTTCTGTGTTCAGTTGGGTGTCTTTGGTAGCTTGTAGCTTATCTAAAGTGCTTATTTATTAGCATTTGAGATTGCAGTTTCATTTTCTTGTACACAAGCTACTGTTTTTCTATTTTTCCTAGTTTCATAATATTAAATTAGACTTATCTTGAATTTTTCAGATTTTTCCAAGTTAGTTTGCTATTTTTCTTCAATTTAATCAATTTTTAGTACTTTTTAATTAGCATTTAATACAATTAATTAAGAAAAGTTTCAAAAAAATAATTTTTCATTTTTCTTAGATTAAGATAAATATAAAAAGACAAAAAAATATTTTTCCAGATTTTTCTTAGTTAAATTTGTAATTTCTAGCATTTTAATTAGTTTTAAATAGTTTTAAAGTAGTAATAAATATATAAAAAGTCTAAAAAATATATTTTCAGTTTTAAAATAAGTTTTATCATATTTTAGATTTTTCTGAATCATAATTTTATTTTTCTAGCCTTATTTCATATTTTCTTTTATTTTAGAGTATTATTAAATAGTTTAAAATAGTTTTTAATTAATAATAATTAAATAAATAATTTTAAAAATAATTTTATTTTTCCAATAAGTTTCTTTTATAATTAGGATTGTAAAAATGTATTTTTCATATCCGTAGGTATTTTCCTTCTTTATTTTCACATTTTATTTTGTACGTTTACGTAATTTTATTTAAACGTATGTTTTAGGTTTTAAACGTTCATCATTTTAAAAATAGTGATAGCGTTTATTTAATATATTTTAACTTTTTAATTTTCTTTAATTTGCATTTAAGTCGCTGTAATTTATTAACTTTTTCTTTAGGTATAGTTATCAATCCAAATCCTTAATGATCACTATCCTTAGTGATCATTCTATCATCTGATCAAGTGTTTATACACCATTGAGTCTCCGTGGGACTTAACGACCCGGGAATCCACTGTATTCTCTGATCTTCATTGCATTAGTGTTTGAACTGTTTTAAGTTTCTTACGGTCGGCCATTCACAAGTGGCCGGCTTGTGTGAGATAACTTGACGGTTTAGCACCAATTAAATTTTGGCGCCGCTGCCGGGGAGGCTTTAGCGTGTTCTAAACCTTTTTCAGACCCGTACTTGCACATATACCACCTTTTGTAAATAGTTTTCTTTTGTAAAGTTATCAATAATCCAAAAAGTTCATTAACACTTTTCCTGAAGTGTTATCAACACCAAAAATATTTTCATTCTTTGTTTTTATAAAATGTTTTTCAAAAATCCAAAAATATCCATCCTTTATCCTCTAATCTGTTTAATTCCCCATTCCTTTATCCTCTGATCTGTTTAATTCTCCATTCCTTATCCTCTATAACTGTTTAATTCTTCATCTCTTATCCCTCTTATCCGTTTAATTCTTCATGTCATGGTTTTCGACATGTTCCAGGTGTGGAGGTCCATTTAACGGTGGAAATTGTCGGCGATGTACCAATGTGAGTTTCGGAGACAAGTTTGTCGGTAATCCCGATCCCATTTCAAATAATGAAACACCCGATTTTTCCTACCTACCTCCACAACCCCAGTACGAATCCTACTCATGCGAGTTTTGTGGGAATGATTCTCATTACGGTTTTGATTGTCCACCACGGGTTCCGCTTGTCTATGAGCCGGAACCATGTTACAATCAGAACTTTGGTAAAAGTTATTTTCCCAATTATCTCTGTTGTGAGAATTGCGGGGGTCCTCATGCGACTTTTGAATGTCAACCGATGAATCAAAATTTTCACAATTCCAATTCTCCCGGTTTTGACAATTTCCAACCCCCACAGTATTCCATCAGTCATCAGACTTCCGAGCCTTCACAGCATCTCAATGATTACGAGGAGTGTAATCTTCCACAAAGTTCTGAAGAAATACGCATTCGAAAGCAACTACAAATGAAAAGAATGGTATGTAAACTTCAGCAGATGAATATAAGAATCCGATATGATGACGATGATGATGAGGATACTATTCAAATGAGGGAATATTATGATTATGACGAGGAGAGTGCTATTCAATTGAACGATATTATTTCTCAACTCCCTCAGTCTATTGTTATCACACATATCTTACCTATTATTGCTTCCAAAGACTCTCTCATAATGGGGGACGAGCCTCTTAGCACTATTCCAGAAATGGAATCGTCTAGTGTTGAGAGCCTTGTCCCAATCCCAAGTGAGTCCGAGGTTATCTCCGGTAATATGTGTGATAAGCCTCTTGATGATGATTCTTACCCTCCTCTTGACATTCCAAATGATCATGTTGATATGTTCTCCGATTCTGACAACGATTGTACTTCGTTTGACGATTCTTTATCTTGTGGAGACATCGATTATGTCGAGAACTTACCTTCTAAGCTAGAGGAAGTGAGAGATTCTGATGATCTGGAAATTGAGGATGAGATACTTCGTGAAAAATTGTTCAATATAAATCTCCTCATTTCTAAGATCAAATCATTTTGTGCTAAGCCAGCTTCAGCTCCTATCCCCGTAGAGGATAGTGACTCTACATTGGACAAGCCCGAAACATCTATTGAGCTTGAGGCTTTTTCCAATGATTCTCTTCATGAAGAGTTCTCCGATGAACTCTCTCATGACATATCTCCTCCGGAATATGATCATTTCTATTTTGATCTTGAGGATGATATTGGCTCGGAGGAAGGTGTACTCTATCATAAGAGTTTGCTTATTGATGATACTACCCTCACCCTTCCTCCCGATATGTCTACATTTGAGGATGAAGAATGGATCCTAATTGTTATAAACATCTTTCTTCCATTCCTCACATATGATGTGACTTCCTCTCTTCTTCACTCCTTCGGGAGTGAGGACACTATCTTTGACCCCGGCATTTTCATTTATCATCTGTGAGCCGGGTCTGTCTCTCTATATCTCATCGGTGTGGAACTTTCACGCGCTTCAAATGTTTGTCCAAACATCTTGAATGAAAGTCCGATGGAGATTGTTTCTTCCACTTTGCTTCCCCATGAACCAATGAATGCGGGGATCGAGTCAAGCTAGCGACTCGGGAATCAAAAACAATAGCACACACCATATGGGTTTTCACCCATATTTCTGTCTTCTTTCTCTATTCTACCACCCTAGTGTGGGGGAGTTGCCCCCCGCTAAAAAAAAAAAAATAAAAATAAAATCTTTTAAAATAATGGCCGTAGTATTTCCCTTTTACGTTCTTAGTTTCGGCATAACCGCCGGTACTTTGAATATTGAGGGCAATATTCATTTCTAAGTGTGGGGGGGAATTCTCACGAATTTTATCATGTATTATCCGCCTAATTCCCCCGTTTTTGGCCAAATTTTTTTTTTGGAGTAAGTGTTTTTGCACTTACTCATTTGGTTATCAATCCACCATGTCTAACACACATAAGGATTGGCTAATCCTGGAGCAAACGGCTCTAGGTAAAGATATCTCAAATCCGTTTATGGCTTGCAATTTGCCCAAAATTGTATGGTGTTCAGCTCACCATATCTTTAATTAGTGAAGAGTTGGCTAGCCCGCAAGTTTATGGCTTGTGGTAAAGGCAGTGGAAAAGCCATAATTGGTAATCAGCTCACCAAAGATAATTCTGATAATTTATCTAAGAGTTGGCTAGTCCAGAGCAAACGGCTTCTGGTAAAGACAAATCAAATCCGTTTACAGCTTATGATTTGCTCAAAATCATTTGGTTATCAGTGTACCAAGGTTCTTACTTGAACTGAAACAATTGGCTACTCCAGAAGTAATGGCTTTTGGTAAAGAGTTCTTTAAAATCCATTAAAATTTCAAAACATTGCTAGGGACTAGCAATATCTTAGTGTGGGGGATTGATGAGTCTCTAAATACTCATCATTTTTGTACCATCTAGACTGCAAAAACATCTGAAAACACTCAGAATTGCATCAAAATGATAAAAATATCACAAATCAGTGTTTTATGTGTTTCAAATGCAAAAATATCAAAATCAGATGAAAAACGTATCAAGTTTGCAAAATTGGCAGTTTTAGTCCCCCAAGTTTCAAAAGTTGTCAAAAACAGTCCCTGGTATATCAAAATAAAGAAAAATATCATTCAAGGTCCCTGAAATATTTTAAATTGTCAAAAACGGTCCTTGAATGAATCTTTAGTCAAATGGCGGAAAAGGTCCTCCAAGTTTCAAAATTGGCAAAAATGGCCCTTGGAAAATTGAAAATGTCAAGTTTGGTCCTTGTACTATTGAAACTTGTTACTTTTGGTCCCTTGAAACATCTTTGCAGAATTGGCAGTATTGGTCCCTTGTTTTTCAGAAATTGCAAATTAGTCCTTGCCATATAAGCCTTTACACCCTTTGGACTTGTCAATACCCTTGGACCCTGCCAAACCCTTTTGGACCCCCTTGTTTTGACCCCCTCCCCTTTTTATATTAAAACACCGGTCAAATGTTTGGTCAAACAAAGCAACCAACGCGCCAAAGTCTTCCCCTTCCCCAACTGCTATCCTTGCCACACTCCAACCTCCCATCCCCCCTCCTCACCTTCACTCTTCCATGTCCCCCCACCTCAACAAACCTCCAAAGAGCATTTAATGCTCCTTCACCTCCCTCACTCAACCTCCCAGTTGATAAAAGTATTTTGGCGCCAAAATAAGAAATCAAGGGTGGAGATCAACAACACCAAATCAATGGCTAGGATTGAGATGAGAAACCCTAATGGAGCATATAAATGAAGAGAGAAGAAAGAGAAAAGGGTTGTCACTGTTTTTTAGACCATTTACTTAAATTCATGTAATCGTTTTAACTTTTAATGTAATCTTTCAGCTGGGTTTCAAGTTTTTGTGTAATAAACAAGTACTTTATGCATCAATTCATCAGTTTCAGCAACCAATTTCTAATTTATTGCTTGTTCTAAATTTCCCGCCAAAAAAGTGTTCTTGTCATTTTAAAGTTTCACTCTGTTTTGCTGGTTCAATTCAGTTTATCTCAGTTATTCTTGGTGTTACTAAAGCAATTTTGAGCAGTTTCCTGTCTTAAATGCAATTTTCTAAGAAAATCAAATTGGTCAACGAAAGTCGAAGGAGTATGAATTTTGGTGAATTGCTGGTTTAGATCAGATATGGGTTGGTTCAGAGTTAGATTTGGGTTCAAATTAGTTTGGATACTGGTTATTTATGTTGTTTAGCAAGCCACAGTGGCTGAGCCATTGTAAGTACTTTAATTCTGTTTCTAATTTGTTGTCTATTCTGCATGATTAGCTTATTGTAGTATTGATAGTTGTAGTTGGTAATTCTGCATTATTTAGCTTTAATATCATCACTAGAACTTGTTTTAGTTAGATTCATGGATTAGGATATAGTTTAGAAGTTTGAAATTGCATATCAGTGTTTAAAAGTGGTGTTTGGATCTGTTGGTTAAGATGTTTTTAAGGTTTATTCAGTAGTAGAAACCTGTTGGTTTATGCTTGTGTAGCCCTCTTTGACTCATTTCTGTATCAATATTGCATCTGCAAGGCTCAAAAGTCAAAATTACTTCTCTACTGTCCTAGTGTCTTAACTGTTAGGATTTTTAGAAATCAAAAGTTTGTTTCATGTTTAGAAATCACTAGAGTAGCTTGTATTAGTTTCATTATACCAATTAACATCATAGTTAGTCAACAAATTGAGTTCAAATCTCATTAAAGTCAAACATCTTAATCTGTCAAAACAGTCAAATTGTCAAAAATCAGTTTTTTCTCCCAACTAGGATGATTTTTATTGAGCTCATTTCTAAGCCAAATTAATTGAAATTGTGGGTGTATAAACTTCAGTTGGTCTACTTGTTTATTACCATTTTTGTTGATTTTTGTAAAATTTTTAAAAGCTCCAAATGAGCTTGTGGATTGGGCCTCATTTCCCCCGTGCACAAGCTCAGTATTGACTGAGTGTGCACAGGTTTGTGCAGAGCTTGTATCAAGCTCATCAGAGCTTATCTAGGTCTCATATTTGGTTCACAGGATCTTGGCCAGGTCTAGTACAAGTCCCTACTTCTGTTTTTCATTTTTTGCTTATTTTGAAGCTTGTGCTTAAGTCCAAATTAGTACCTAAAACTGTTTTTAAGCAATAAGCTCTAATCATCAAATCTGATCAATTTGCAATATAGAGGTTTAAAGCAGTTGAGATTAGTTGCATTTGGGTAGTTTTAGTATATTTTAGCTTCTGTGTTCAGTTGGGTGTCTTTGGTAGCTTGTAGCTTATCTAAAGTGCTTATTTATAAGCATTTGAGATTTCAGTTTCATTTTCTTGTACACAAGCTACTGTTTTCTATTTTTCCTAGTTTCATAATATTAAATTAGACTTATCTTGAATTTTTCAGATTTTTCCAAGTTAGTTTGCTATTTTTCTTCAATTTAATCAATTTTTAGTACTTTTTAATTAGCATTTAATACAATTAATTAAGAAAAGTTTCAAAAAAATAATTTTTCATTTTTCTTAGATTAAGATAAATATAAAAAGACAAAAAAATATTTTTCCAGATTTTTCTTAGTTAAATTTGTAATTTCTAGCATTTTAATTAGTTTTAAATAGTTTTAAATTAGTAATAAATATATAAAAAGTCTAAAATATATATTTTCAGTTTTAAAATAAGTTTTATCATATTTTAGATTTTTCTGAATCATAATTTTATTTTTCTAGCCTTATTTCATATTTTCTTTTATTTTAGAGTATTATTAAATAGTTTAAAATAGTTTTTAATTAATAATAATTAAATAAATAATTTTAAAAATAATTTAATTTTTCCAATAAGTTTCTTTTATAATTAGGATTGTAAAAATGTATTTTTCATATCCGTAGGTATTTTCCTTCTTTATTTTCACATTTTATTTTGTACGTTTACGTAATTTTATTTAAACGTATGTTTTAGGTTTTAAACGTTCATCATTTTAAAAATAGTGATAGCGTTTATTTAATATATTTTAACTTTTTAAATTTCTTTAATTTGCATTTAAGTCGCTGTAATTTATTAACTTTTTCTTTAGGTATAGTTATCAATCCAAATCCTTAATGATCACTATCCTTAGTGATCATTCTATCATCTGATCAAGTGTTTATAAACCATTGAGTCTCCGTGGGACTTAACGACCCGGGAATCCACTGTATTCTCTGATCTTCATTCCATTAGTGTTTGAACTGTTTTAAGTTTCTTACGGTCGGCCATTCACAAGTGGCCGGCTTGTGTGAGATAACTTGACGGTTTAGCACCAATCAATGGGTAAGGAATAGAAGATTTGGATTTGTGGTTTTCAACGGGAGCTACAGGAGGTTCAAAAACAACTCCTGGATTGGATTTGGGTTTCTGGACAACCTGAGGATGGACATTGTTGGTACCTCCG
Source organism: Chrysanthemum seticuspe (assembly GCA_019973895.1). NCBI lineage: Eukaryota > Viridiplantae > Streptophyta > Magnoliopsida > Asterales > Asteraceae > Chrysanthemum > Chrysanthemum seticuspe. The sequence continues at coordinate 263,188,776 of BPTQ01000008.1, read as the reverse complement.
TTATTAGTAGGAAGTTCCTTGTCCTTTGTCGCCTCAGGTTCACTTTCCACTACCTTCGGGAGAGAAGAAGAAGAGGTAGTAGGAATAGCGCGTCCATCATACGAAGCACCACTTCTGGTTGTGATCGCCTTTGCATCGCCCCTCGGATTAGCGATCGTGTTGCTAGGTAAAGTACCTGAGCCCGAGGGTCGATCATTTAAAGATTTCTTTAACTCAGCGATCTGACTGACCAACAACCTGTTTGTCTCCTCTTGAGACTTCATGAATTGCTTTAAAAGCTCATCAGATGTTGATACAGGAGGAGGTGGAGGGATAATTTGAGGCCGTATGTTCTGATTATAGCCAGAATTCCCTTGATTAGGATTCATATTTCCCTGAAATTGATTCCCTCGATTGAAAGTGTTATGATTAAGGTTTCCTTGATGTTGGAAACCTTGATTGGGTCCGGAATAGAAATTACCTTGGTTTTGATAACCTTGGTTCATTCTAGGTTGGTTCTGATTCCGGTTAGGATTCTGGTTAAAACCGGGTGGTTCCTGATAAGTGTTAGCACGGTAGTTTGGTTCATTTTGAGGACGGTATTGATTACCTCCTTGATTTGAAGTACCGGCTATAGCATTAGCTTCAAACGGACTACCATCGGTGGCAGTACAGTTGTAGTATGCATGAGGACCACCACAAGTAACACAAACTTCAACTTTCTTCACTTCACCATATGATGGTGTCTGTGTGAAAGTAACTTTCTTTTGGTTAGCAAGAACCAAAGCCTGAACAATATCCGTGAGTTTGTCAATCTTAGCATCGGTGCTAGATGTACTCACGGGAGATGAAGTAGAAGGTCCGGCATCAGACTGAGTCTGATATGTCTTTTTGCGGAAAGGGCGGACCTGGGACTTGTTTTCAATGATTTGCAAGGCTTCTTGTGTGGTCTTGCTCAAGAAATTACCTCCCGCGGAGGCATTTAGAGAGTCTTGATTAGTCTGGTTCAGACCATTGTAGAAAGTATCCATTTGCATTAACTCGTAAAAACCATGATGCGGACACTTACGGAGCAATTCTTTGTAACGATCCCATGCCTCCCCGAATGATTCATCAAATCTTTGAGAAAATTTCATTATCTCATTCTTAAGACTTGTAGTTCGGGATGGAGGATAGAATTCGTTAACAAACTTTGTGACTAGATCTTCCCATGTCTCAATGGAACGAGGGGGTTGTTTCTCAAGCCAATTCCGGGCTTGTCCCTCTAGAGAAAATGGGAACAGAAGAAGCTTGATGGCTTCATGTGGGACATTCTTGTATTTGATGGTAGATGCAATCTTGTTAAACCATCGAATGTGTGCATGAGGATCATCCCGCTCAAAACCATAGAATTGGCTTTGGGTTACTAGATTAAGCAACCCGGTTTTGAGCTCAAAGGTATCAGCCACGATGGCTGGGACAACAATAGCATCTCCGTAACCCTCGATGGGTGCTTGGAGAAGCTCATTCATCGGCTTGTCTTCTGCCATTACGGCAGGTGGTGGTGGTGGTAGACGTTCCTCAGTCACGGCTGAAGGAGCAGAACGTCCTCTACGTCTACGAGGAATATTTGCAAGCTCTGACAGTGGACTTGTAGAACTGGAAGAACGAGTGCGCATGCACTAAGTAAAAAAATCAGTTTTCAAAACAAATGCGAGGCAAAACGACAAGTGAACTTAACCAATAATCACAAATGAAATGGCTTCTTTGAAAAAGGTACACCAAATCACAAGGACATAAAGGCAAGTTTTAAATCTGTTGTTCGGGAACTTATTATGGTCACACCCCCAGTTAGTAGGTGTACTACCTTGATTTGCGGTGGTTGATTTTTATGTATATATTAAGTACCACTGAAAAGACGTAGGTATAGATTTGTGCTGATGGTTTTAAAAACTTTTGGACAATATTTTTGGTATCGTCTCGTTTAACCAAATCGTATTTCTTTAAGAATCACCTTAAAAGAAACACAAGCTAGAAAACGTTACGATTGTTTTGTTGTTTTATATTTTGTTTGGTGTTTTTAACACTTTAGGAAAAGTGTTAATGAACTTTTTGATTTTGTTATAACTTTACAAAAAACTGTTTACAAACGATGGTATATGTGCAAGTACGGGTCTGAAAAATGCTTAGAACACGCTTACAGCCTCCCCGGCAGCGGCGCCAAAATTTGATTGGTGCTAAACTGTCAAGTTTTCTCACGCAAGCTAGCCACTTGTGAATGACCAACCGTAAGAAACTTAAAACAGTCTAAACACTAATGCAATTTAAGAACAGAGGAATATAGTGGATTCCTGGGTCGTTAAGTCCCACGGAGGATGAATTGGTGTTAAACAACTTCAGATGTCGAATAATCACTAAGGATAGTGATCAATAAGGATTTTGATGGATAATTATACCTAAAGAAAAGATTTATAAATTACAGCGACTTAAATGCAAATTAAAGGAAATTAAAAAGATAAAAAAATATTAAATAAACTCTATCACTATTTGCAAAATGATGTTTTTGTTTTTATCTTTTATAAAACTTAAAATTAAAAACTACGTGACGTACAAAATAAAATGTGAAACTGAAGCAATATTAGTCCTAAAAATATGAAAATGATATTTTTACAAACCTAATGATAAAAGAAAATTTTAAGAAAAAAGAAAGTTATTTTTATAACTATTTAATTAATTATTATTAATTAAAAACTATTTTTAACTATTAAATAATAGCCTAAAATACTAGAAAATATAAAATAAAGCTAGAAAAATGAAATTATGATTTGGAAAAATCTAAAATAACAAAAGAGAATTTTCAAAACTATTTTTGTATTTTTCTGATTATTTTTCTATTTTTTATGAATTTTAAACTATTTAAAACTAATTAAATTACTAAAAATTACAAATTAAACTATGAAAAATCTGGAAAAATAATTTTTTTACTTTTTATATTTATCTTATCCTAGGAAAAATGAAAAATTATTTTTTTGAACTTTTTCTGATTTAATTGTATTAAAAGCTAATTAAAATTACCTAAAAACTGTTTTTAATTAAGAAAAATAGCAAACTGTTATGGAAAAATGTGAAAAATTCAGGAAAAGTCTAATTTAATATATTGAATCTAAGAAAAATAGAAAAACAGTGGCTTGTTTGTAAGAAAATGAAACTGCAATCCAAGTGCTTATGTAATAAGCACTTGAAATAAGCACAAGGAAACCAAAGACCACCAAAGTGTCACAGAAGCTATATTATGTTAAAACTATTCTAAAACAACAAATTACAACTGTCCTAGACCTCTGAATTACACACTGCTATGATTTGACAGTTTTGAGTTTAAGCTAAAAACAGGTTTAAAGGTCCTACTTTGAGCTTAAGCACAAGTTACTCAATAAGCTAAAATTGAAAAACAGAAGTGGGAGCCTCAAGAAGACCTGGCTAGATATGTTTAAACCAAAGATGAGCCAAAGATAAGCTCTTATGAGCTCTGTGCAACCCAGCACAAAACCTGTGCAAACTCAGTGTTTACTGAGTTTGTGAACAGGGCATTTTCACCTTTTTTTTATAAGCTATTTTAGAGCTTTTAGAAAATTAATAAAAATCAACAAAAATCCTAATAAGAAACTAGTCCAACAGAACTTATAAAACCCAAAGTTTGACTTGATTTGGCCCAGAGATGAATCAATGAAAAATCACCTTGGGTTAGCTGAAAACTGGTTTTTGCAAGTTTTGACTTTTGATAATTATGAAAGGTTTGACTTTTATGAACTTTGCAACTGATTTAAGGACTGATATTAATGTATTATGATGAAGTAAGACTAAAGCAATCTAGTTCTATGAATTCTAAACACAATACAAGTTTTTGGTTTTACAAATTCACAACAGTTAAGAGATTTAAGACAGAATCATTATGATTTTGACTTTTAGAGATTGCAGAGGCAATATTGTGACCAAAATGAATCAAATGGCTCTAGTTGAGACTAAATGAACAGATTTCAAACACAAACAAGAGCTTAAGCTCAACTACACCACTGATCCAAACACACCTTTTTATAACTGTTTTGCAAATTTAAACTAAACTAACCACTGATTTAACTCCTTTTATCACTTAAACTAAATCTAATGACCCTAATTACTACTAAATACACTGGTTTAAACCATATAATGTCCACAGATTACAAACACAAACATAAACTGCAACTGAGTAAAAAATTGAAAATGAGAATCAAACTTACAAGTGCCCAGCCTATTTGTGAAGCTTAAACCAAACCCAATACAACTATTCTAAGCTAATTCCAACCCATTCCAAGCACTGCATCACCCAAATACCATTTCCATGCCCATTTGGCTTTCTCAGTTGACTTTTGTTGACCAAGGACAAATATTGCTTCCACCTGCCTGATAAGCTCACTAAAAGCTATAAGAAGCTTTAATGAGCTTATTTGAACTTAAAAATAAGCTTGTTGAAGCTTGGATGTAAGATTTTGAATTTGAAATTTTAAACAGTGAACATGATCATATGAAATTTAAGTGCAACTTTGATTTAAGGCTCAAACTGAATTACAATAACTAAATAACTTATTTTCAGTACAATAAAACTTGAAATTACAAATTTAAAAGCTACTTAAGACATTTTAAGAAAAATATGACATACATAAAATTAAAAAACTAAAGACTGACTTCTTCTCTCTATCTCCTCCTTCTTTTATGCACCAAAAAGCTTCCACGTGTCCTTCTGAGCAAATCCCACCTCTAAGCTTGACCAATGGATGAGTTTTGAGTGCTAATAGCTGTCCACGTTTTTTGGCGGGAAAAGTAGTTTGACTTGTAGCCTCTGATTTTTGCAACTAGGGGGTGGCATTTATTGTGGTGGGTTGTGATGATGAGGGGTGGAGGGAAAGGAGAAAAGGTGATGGGAGGGGGCTTGAGTTGCAGGCAAGTTGGAGGAGACAGGTGGGAGGGATAAACAGTACAGGTGGAGGGAAAGGACTATTGTTTGACTTTGGTTTGACCTGGCAGTCCAAAAAGAGAAATGACAGGGGGGTCACAATTGTAAGTGGCAGGGGTCCAATTCTAATTTGACAAGGCTAGGTTTATTAATGATAGGGACCTTTTTGTAATTTCTGAAATTTGGAGGACCATTTCTGCCAATATACCAAAGTTCACACAAGGGTCACTTTTGACAAGTTTCAATAGTGCAAGGACTATTTTTGACATTTTCAAATGGGTAAAAGCCATAAAATAACAACGTACTTTCTTAAATTTACCGAGTTGAAACACATACTTTTTTATCAACATATACACCCATGTACTTTCAAATGTTGTTCCGACTTTACCCATATTGTAATAAAATAATATTATTTAATATAATATTATATTAATATAAATCGGTCATATGGGTGAAGTCGGAACAAAATTCGAAAGTACGTGGGTATATATGTTGATAAAAAAGTATGTGTTTCAACTCGGTAAATTTGAGAAAGTACGTTGTTATTTTATGTCTTTTACCCTTTTCAAATTTTCAAAGGACCATTTGTGACAATTTCAAAACTTGAGGGACTAAAGTTGTAATTTTGCAATTTTTGATCTCAAGGACCAATTTTGACAACTTAAGAATCCCTAAGGACTTAAAATGATATTTTTCTTTATTTAGATTTACCATGGACTGTTTTTGACAACTTTTGAAACTTGGGGGACTAAAACTGCCAATTATGCAAACTTGATACGTTTTTCACCAGATTTTGATATTTTTGCATTTAAAACACATAAAACACTTATTTGTGATATTTTTATCATTTTGATGCATTTCTGAGTGTTTTCAGATGTTTTTGCAGTTTAATTTGTACAAAAATGATGAGTATTTAGACACTCATCATGCATCAAAGTGATCCTCAGACTGCAAATATAATGTGACTGTTAAGTACATTCCTCCTCATCTTAGGAATAATGAACTTGTGTTTCACAACTATTGTGCTCACCTTAAGGATAGTCTAGAATGTCTCCATGAGATTGTGGAAGAGGATTTCATAAATAAGCCTCTTGATAGAGAAATTAGGTTTGCTTGCATTCAGGCCAAACGATCTCAGGAGCTGCTAGAATGTTTAATTGCAACATGTCCTAAATCCTTAGGTGCGAAAGGTAAAGTTGTGATGCCTTGTTCTATGCCTAGTGCCAAGCATACAAACCATTTTATGCCCAGTATTAAGAAAGTGAACACTAATGTGCCTTCAAGTAGTTCAGATCCCTGCACGTCTAGTTCAGGAATGAAAAAAGTAGATCAACCAACTAATGTTCCCATAATTCCCTCTACAGGAGTAATCAGTGACATAAAAGCTAGCGAGTCAAAGCCTCCAGGCGATACCAAGCAAGATAGGACCTGGCAAGCTAAGAGTATGCATTGGAAGAGAGTAGAAGATCACCCTAGGAATATTAAGTTTGAATTGAATAAAACGAATCGTGTTGATTCTAGTATTAGCTATAAGCGTACTGTAATTAATTCGAATTCTGCTACTATTCGTAAACCATGTAATGACGATTGCTTGAATTCTGTTATTAATCATGAATGTGGTGTGAATGTTTTGTCTAATGCTGTCAAATGCCCTGTTAAAATTGTTAATGTTATAAATCAAGCTAAAAAGGCTAAAAGGCAAAGGCAAAAGAAAGTTAGAAAACAGTGGAAACCCACACGAAGAATATTTAGTAAAATAGGTTATCAATGGATACCTTCTGGCCGTAAGGTTAATGAGTTCTGACCTCAATTTGCTAAAACAATGCCCACTAGAAAATGGATGCCTACTGGTAGAACTATTCCCTTAAGAAGTGAACATACTTTGAATAGGTCGAATACGGACATTAGCACTGCATCTATTTCTGATGATTCCATTGTTTCTACTTCTGATGTGGGTGTTCCAATCACTGTTACTAACCAAGTGGAACCCATTTTTGCATTGGGTTCCCAATTATCCAGTTATCCATTCTTGTCTGTGTTCAACTGCAGATCGTTCAAATCGTTCTGTGGTACTTGGACTCAGGCTGTTCCAAGCATATGACTGGAGATCGCTCGCGGATCATGAACTTCGTGAGTAAATTCATCGGGACTGTTAGATTTGGGAATGACCATTTTGGAGCAATTATGGGTTATGGAGACTATGTGGTTGGTAAAAGTGTAATTTCCAGGGTATATTATGTGGAAGGTCTTGGTCATAACTTGTTCTTTGTTTGGTCAATTCTGTGATTCCGATCTAGAAGTGGCCTTTAGAAAACATACCTGTTTCGTTAGAGAACTTGATGGTGTGGAATTATTAAGAGGTAATCATGGTTCTAATCTATACACCATCTCTCTCGAAGACATGATGAAGTCTTCTCCAATCTGCTTGCTGTCAAAGGCTTCTAAAACAAAGTCATGGTTATGGCATCGTCGTCTCAGTCACTTGAACTTCGGCACCATTAATAACCTTTCCAGAAAGGATCTTGTTAGAGGCTTACCCAACTTAAAATATGAAAAAGATCATCTTTGTTCAGCTTGCCAATTGGGAAAAAGCACGAAATATGCCTACAAACCAAAACCCACAAACTCAGTAATGGAAGTTCTTCATACCCTTCATATGGATTTGTGTGGACCAATGAGAGTGCAAACGATAAATGGGAAGAAATACATTCTAGTCATTGTTGATGACTACTCTCGATTTACTTGGGTAAAGTTTTTGAGGACAAAGGATGAAACTCCAGATGTCATCATCAAACTTATCAAACAGCTTCAGGTTCGACTCAACAAAACAGTTAGAATTGTTCGAACAGACAATGGCACAGAATTTGTTAACAAAGACTTAATTCAGTTTTATGAAAGTGTTGGAATCAGTCATCAAAGAAGTGTTCTACGAACTCCTCAACAGAACAGTGTAGTTGAAAGACGAAATCGAACTCTTGTGGAAGCCGCAAGAACAATGCTAATTTATTCAAAGGTTCCAATGTTTCTATGGGCTGAAGCCATTGCCACTGCTTGCTACACCCAAAATCGTTCCCTTATACACACCTCTCATGGAAAAACTCCATATGAACTTGTCCATAAACGAAAGCCTGATCTATCCTACCTTCGTGTGTTTGGTGCTTTATGCTATCCAACAAATGACAGTCAAGATTTAGGTAAATTAAGAGCTAAAGCGGACATTGGAGTTTTTGTTGGTTATGCATCAAACAAGAAGGGTTACCGAATCTATAACAAAAGAACTCGAGATATCATGGAAACTATTCACGTCACATTCGATGAGCTGTCCGGGCAAATGGATCCAGGACAATCCAGTTCTGGACCCGCATTTCAACCTTTATCAAGTAGTCCTATCAGTTCTACTCTTGTTTCTAATCCCTCACCAGCAACTCCTTATGTACCTCCTTCAGAAGATGATTTCAAGAAATTATTTGATCCAATGTTTGATGAATACTATGAGCCAAGTGCTAATGATATGTCAGTTCCATCAACAGAGGCTACCTCTATCCCTGTCAATGAAGTTAACCCTTCAGTTTCAATGTCATTAAGTCAAGAAGCGCATGCTGCTGATCACTCTATCTCATCAACAAATCATCAATCATCGAGTGTACACAATGGAAATGTTGCTACTGTTACAGATGATGAAAACCCTTTTGCTCCTCCAGAAGATGAACCATTTGAAAACATATTTGCTCCTGAGTCATCAACAAAACCATCTTCTTCAGGAGATATCAACTCTGCTACTTCAGTTCCTCAACAACAACCACATGAACACCTTAGAAAATGGACACATGATCATCCGTTGGACAACATCATTGGAAACCTTTCCCGTCCAGTATCCACACGGAAACAACTTGCAACCGATGCCTTATGGTGCTTCTTCAACTCCGTACTCTCTAAGATCGAACCAAAAGACGTGAAAACTGCCATGAATGAAGACAGCTGGTTCAATGCCATGCAATAAGAAATTCATGAGTTTGATCGACTAGATGTATGGGAATTAGTACCTGCTCCGGATTGTGCAATGATCATTGCTCTAAAGTGGATCTTCAAAGTAAAACTTGATGAGCATGGTGATGTTTTAAAGAACAATGCTCGATTGGTTGCAAAAGGATACCGTCAAGAGGAGGGTATTGACTTTGATGAATCATTTGCTCCTGTTGCTCGTATCGAGGCAATCAGAATCTTTTTGGCTAATGTTGCAAGTAAGAACATGGTGGTTTATCAGATGGATGTAAAGACGGCTTTTCTTAACGGAGATCTTAAATAAGTCGTATACGTCAGCCAACCTGAAGGGTTTGTGAATCCAGAGCATCCTACACACGTCTATCGCTTGAAGAAGGCTCTTTACGGTTTGAAGCAAGCTCCAAGGGCATGGTATGATACGCTATCAAAGTTTCTTCTATCCACTGGATTCAGCAAAGGAGCAGTTGATCCGACATTGTTCACCAGGAAGTCAGGCAATCATTTAATTCACGTTCAAATATATGTTGATGATATTATCTTTGCCTCGACTGACCCCAATGAATGTGACCGTTTTTCAAATGAAATGAGTTCTAAATTTCAAATGTCAATGATGGGACAAATGTCATTTTTCTTGCGATTACAAATTTCACAAAGTCCCGGAGGCATTTTTATAAATCAATCTAAATAGGCAAATGAGATTTTAAAGAAATTTGGATTTGATTCTAGTGACCATGTTGACACTCCCATGATAGAGCGTACTAAACTAGATGAGGACCACTCAGGGATCATGGTAGACCAAACAAAATATCATAGTATGATTGGATCCCTGATGTACCTCACAGCTAGTAGACCAGACATTCTGTTCGATGTTTGCATGTGTGCTAGATATCACGCTAAGCCTGCCAAAAAGCACCTTGAAGCGGTTAAACGGGTCTTTCGGTATCTCCAAGGAACCATCAATATGGGACTTTGGTACCCGAAAGACACCGGTATGTCACTAACAGCCTATGCAGATGCTGATCATGCAGGGTGTCAAGATACAAGTCGAAGTACGTCTGGAGGTGCTTAGTTTTTGGGTGATAAGCTTGTGAGCTGGTCTTCAAAGAAGCAAATGAGTACTTCTATTTCCTCTACAGAGGCTGAATACATAGCCATGTCATCTTGTTGTGCTCAAATCCTATGGATGAGATCCCAATTATCTGACTATGGCTTTGAATTCAACAAAATCCCTCTGTACTGTGATAATAAAAGTGCTATTGCTCTCTCATGCAACAATGTACAACACTCAAGAGCAAAGCACATCGACATTCGACATCATTTCATCAGGGAGCAAGTAGAAAACGGTGTGGTGGAACTATACTTTGTGAGGACTGAATACCAGTTAGCAAACATCTTCACCAAAGCTCTTCCTAGAGAACGTTTTGAGTTTATCCTTCCACGACTTGGCCTTAAGAGCCTACAACCAGAGACACTCAAACGTCTTCAAGAGGAAGAAGAGGAGTAAAAGGTTTTCCTTCATCTATCTCTTGTAAATAGTTATTTGAAAAACAAAATACAAAATTTCAAAACCTTCAAAAAGCAAATAGAAAAATATAAAACTTCCAAAAATCCATAAAATTTTGAAAAATCTTGAAAAATTCCAAAATTTTTTGTCTTTTTGTCATATTTTTCTCGATTCGAAAATATCTACGGTCTTTGTGTTGTCATTCAAAGAATGACACGGGATTTTAGATATTGTTCGAATGTTCTTAAAAAAACTCAAAAAATAAAAAAATATTTTTGGGAGAAAGTGAAACTATGGTTTATTGTCATTTCAGGCACTAACCCGTTTTCCCAAGAAAGAACAGAGCCATGCTATATCTTGTTTTTCAAATCTCATGCTCTGATTCTATAAACAATCACTTACTATCTAATGAAAACTAATTGCTTTGAAAAATAACTCGGACTCTATTTTTGAATATCATCTGGACTTAACGTTTGTCAAAAATATCTATCTCTCAATCAACAACTTATGTCATTGATTGAGGGGGAGGATGATTTCAATTAAATCAAAATGTTATTCTTCATACAATTGTTTTCAAAAGATAATCATGCATGTTTAGTCAATGGAGTTTAAAGTCTCATAATCCGATCCTTATCAGTTAAAATGTTTTTCATAATCAAATCACAGTTCTCCTCAAAAGCTTTCAAAATCAATTTAAATCTAAAGAGATCACAAATCTCAAATGATTTGAAAATTGTGATCGGGGGAGAATTTGTGATTTAAATTGGATTTAAACTGATAATTCGATATATGGTCTCATAAGTATTTAGCAAGCTTTCCTCCCCACATGTGCCAAACGATTTCAAATTCTCCATGCACATGTTGAGGGGGAGCAACCTTTTAAACCACAAAGAATTGAAACGTGATTGATTTTTCTCTAAGTGCAGGTTCCCTCTAGTATGTGCAAAAATATTTCAAACCTCGAGGCACATATTGAGGGGGAGCAAACTTTTGAAAACCTCATCCTTCCCCAATATGCTTTATCTACTTGTGTTTATCAGGGAAGTGATGTTGATATCTTTTAGAAAATGGTAATCAAAGAAGTTAATTCTTCCTCTTGCCTCCGTGTGAAAAAACGATTTCAAATACATGATGCACATGTTGAGGGGGAGCTCTTTTTCTAAAAATATCAAAAACAATTCAGGTACAAAATGCTTTGATAATATATCACAAGTATCTGAATTGATTTTCAAATGGTTTTCAATTGGTCCAATGGCAGATGAACAATACCAAATAGACCGACCAAACTTACTTTATGTATGGTGATATAAGGATGATAAGGTTAGGTATTTGTTCCCATGATCCGCCAGAACCGGAGGGATCTACCCAGGGACAATCCACTAGATAGTGTAGAGTTCTTAGGTATGATGATAAAAGGAGAAAAGTGAGATATGGGAAGAGTGCAGACTGAGACTGAGCTAGTACAGGAATAAACCCAACAAGGTTCTAGTTATGAAGTCTCGGTAAGCACTGAAGGGGTTGAAGAATGAAAAAGAATTAAATGTGAAAAAGGGTGAAAAGAAATAGCCCTCCATTTATTCAACCTTAGGGCAGAAACCGGGTTCAACTCATATGCTACTGGTGGTTACCAAGGTAACATCGGTATTGAAGACAAGACGTCATGGACCCAGTGACACACTGCACTACAACTTCCCAAACTACTCAAGTTCCTCTTAAAAGGACTTGTTTCATTCTCACAGGGAACCGACATTATCTATCGACTTTCTCTTAGAGTTTGTTGATATTGAAGAAGGAGACCCTCTCCCTAGTCTCCGACATAGGATCCAAATATGCACAATTGAGTCTAAAGCCACGAGATCATCAAATAAATCTCCTTAGGACACTGTCAATGAAGACTCTCTGTTTCACACAATGTGGAAAGAGAGATTATATCTTATGAGTCCTACGCATTATCCTTGTGGTATTGCCAGAACATCTGAGTGATATGCAAACATATTCACAATGAAGATGGAAAGCCTTTTGGAGCCAACATCAAACAAGCTCCTGGTAGGTGGCATGTGAGATCTATCCAATAGATCAACCATGTGACAACTGAACAGAAACAATGGGGCGATTCAATCTATTTAATCAATCCTGGTTCAGGTTATGGATTGACGGATACCTTTGAAAAACCGGTCGTTGTGCTTAAAAACTCTTTTCTTTAGCACATCGACTGTGTACTAATATTTCTATATAAAAGGTGTTTATGATTGATAATTGATTTTCATTAAAACATTCGTTGTATTGCAAAAACAATTTCTATTGAGCGGTACACGATTGTTTTTCAAATCTTTTTTCATCAATCAGTGAATCTCAAGTCGCTGGTTCACTCACTCCGTGTTGTCTTCTTTGAGACGTTCCGGTTTGAGAACAGCTAGAGCAGCTGCGAAACCCTGTCATGGAAATTCTTCAGAATTATACCTGATCACAGGCAGTACCTGTACTGATCAACGGGGAACCGTGGGCCGTGTACCTCAATTCAACGAAAGTGATCAAAGACACTTTCGTGCACTTTATTGCTAACTGTTGTATGCAGGTACGCCCGACGTTTGCAGCTGATCAGAATGAAGCGGTCAATCCATAGCCGCATGCTCACACTACACATTCATCTCTAAAGAAATCATGATAAGTGCATCAATGACTCTGATATTTTCACTCCATGCTTCTGCTACGCTGCTGCCAATATCATGAATCAACGAAAGCTTCCGCTATTCTGATGAGAATATATCATGATCCAGAATGTGAGCATGTCGGTCCATAAGTCACAACATCACATAACACCAACACCACAATGGAAGAGTGAGAGATTTATGATAGCTGATGATCTCAAAGCTGGCTCAAAACTCATTATCACGTGGATCAGTTAAAGACCTCCACATTGATTATCCAAACATTCAATAATGAAGAATCAATGACTACGAGCTACAAAGCAAAGATCATTAACAAGAAACCAAGAAAAATCTTATTGTAATATCTGTTTGTATTCCATGTATTTTTTAGGTGACCTCCCTTAGGGGGAGATTGTTAGGATTTAGTAAATCCAGTTATTAAAGAGTCGGTCACCTCAAGTATATGTATTCGTTAGAAAGCTCGTAGTCGTAGATTATTTAGTGTTAAGTAGTATTTAGTTAAGTAACACCGTGGAGGACGGACGGGTCTTTACCCACTGTATGTCTGATCCACAGCCCGTAAGTGGTGATTTATGTAAGAACTATAAATACTCTCTACCTCCCAAGGTAGAGAGTTGGAGCTCATAATAATACTTTCATTTTCTCTCACTAATTTCCCAAAACTTTAACTCTTTCTCTCTCTAAAACCTCTTGTATACGCCTCTTTGATCATTGGTTTAGTGTGTTTGTGAAATCCAATATGCAACACCCACACTCAAACAAAACTCGAATTTAAACAGGAAAATACTTCGTGATCTCAAGTTTTTTTTACTTCTTCTTCGTGTGGTACAACAAGCCTTTCAGACCTCAAAGTAAAAATCATCATCGATCTATGATAAGCTTTGCTTCTTTTGTATATCCGAAATTAGCAAGAAAGAAATATAACAAATATGTTATTTTCTCACTCTTTCGTTTAAAGACAAACAAAACGAAAACAACACATGTAGAACCTACCCGAGACCCTAAAAAGAATCTTGAAGTTGTGATCTTTAAGGCGAAAGTGGGTTAGATATCAACTACAAAGTGTAGTAGTTGTGATTGTTTTGATTTGTGTTTCGTTTTGATTAACAAGATCGATCATGGGTTTGAAAGTATAGATCTTTAACAAGATTGATGTAAGGATTTAATCCCGTAATGAGTTGAGAAGAAAGAGGATGGGGGCGCAGGGTAATGTATTAGGGTTGAAATGGGATAATATTATGGATTATTTGGGTAATTGGGTGTGTATTGGACCGGGCTTAGTTAAATGAGAATGGGTCGAAGATAAAAGCTAACAATAGGGTGTGACTTCTTATTTTATTTTGTTATTAACCGGGATAAAGTTTTAAGTATCATAGTTTAATATGCTGGTATCATAGTTTTAACTGGCACTGAGGCTCTTCAGTGCACACATAAGGCTGAACCAACACTCGAGCCAAGTTATTTTTGGTAGCCACATTACGCTAAGCTCAATCAAAGAGGAATAAACATGATATTTGTTAGTCGCGTATCAAGTCATTTGGGCTTTATTAATTTTGATAGGCTTAGCCTGTATTTACTTGAATGCATCATTTGGCAATTGGCAACAAAACTATTTATCGAAGTAGTTGGCAACTTGGCATGATATTATCTCAATAAATTTTTGACAAAAGTATGTTGTGCTTATAATTTTCATAGGTTCGTTTTTTAGAAATCTAAAAGTAGGTTCAACTATTATTACGGTTCATACAGCGTTGTCTAATTTGTACTACGTATAACTTTTGTGGATATGCACTCCTTATATTAGTGGTTAATTACATTTTTGGAAGAAGTAAGCACTTGAAAGGAGGATCTCAAATAATCTCTTCCGTTGTTGCTATTACGTATTTTAACCTAAATAAGAATAACACTTAAGTTGTGTGTAGTAACAACATAGCGTTTGAAATAACAATTTTGTATAACTAAACATATTTTATAACTATTTACTCAAACATTACGCAATGAACAATTAGATATAACTAATTACACTACGAACAAGACTACAAACAAGACTCGAAAAACAAACACAAAGAATTCAGTCTGTTCATTTCCAATACATTACATATAACTAATTACACAAAAAGTATCATACAAACATAAAATAAAAAATAAAAAAATGATAAAAAAAAAATAAAAAACCTATAAACTTATTAAAAGGCATTTAAATTCAACCATGTGCACATATTCAACCATCTGCACTAACATTACGTACAAACACATAACATTCTACCAAACACATAACATTCTACCAAACACCAGTCCGGTGCAACGCACGGGTTAGTGCGGTACAAACAAGAAGCTTAAGCCCCTTAATTTAATGTGGAAGAGGATTTGTGCACAAAAGAAAGTACGGTACAAACAAGACATTGCATACGAAATAACTACAATTTGCTTCGAATGGTTTACAACCTTTAGATGTGCATGCATGGGAATAAATTGAAGACATAAGTTTACGTTGAGGCATGCAAAGAGGTTGCAAACAAATTGAATTCAGTTTTCACGTTATTCTTTTTGGCTTAATTGATTGGATTCATTAATATTACAAAGTAACAACAGAATAAGTTTCCAATCGTTTAGACTAGCTCCATTGAATTCCCTTTGTAATTAATACCAATAATAAATATGGACACTTAATAGACTCTTTTCATGTCTCCATGTATTACTTATATAAATTTCACTCATTAGAATGTGCAAAAATATCACCTTCGGTAGGTTCACTAGACACATATACAGATTGCAAACAATTTATGCAATAATTTCTTCACATTTGCTCAACCTTTCAATGGCTTCTTTTTAACTGATTGTTGAGAAAATTGGGTCTGCAGATTTCACAGTGCTGGCACATATGATATGAAGACCAAGACGGGAGGTCCATTCGGTACCACAGGGCATAAAGAGGAGCAAGGCCATGGTGCCAACGTTGGTCTTGATGTTGCCGTCAATATGTTGAGCGAGACCATAGTGTCATGTCAACTTTATTTAGTACTATTATGGATATTAATTTTTGTATGTTTTGATATAGTTGAGATTTTTTGTTGTTATTGTTTTGTAAGAAATTATATGAAGGTGTAAATTTATAAGAGCATAGCAAGTGAAGAGAAACACTATACATATACCATAAGCTACTTCTTCTAAGGTTGGTGGCATTTAACATTTGTTCAACCAGTTTTAGTGATTAGGAAAATGTTACACATAATCAATTGTATGTGTTTGAGTCCATGTTCAGCAAACGAGTACTGGGGTATGCATGCTTATTTTAGTTCTCAACAAAGATAATCTATACGGTCAAGTAACTAAAGTTGAATCTTTACCAAGAGTACAACTGCAAACTAATAGGTCAAAGCATACTACTAAAGGTGAAAAAAAATGCATCACTATCTATTGCTTGCATGTTATCCCAAATGGCAAGCCCAATTTGACTTCTAAGTTCTAACCACTGCCTATCAGTCTTGGCAAGTCTTAATCTCATATCAAGATGCTATACACCTTTACTCATATCAAGTTAATTTATAAAGGACAGATCGACAGAAATAGGAAGTGAACACGCGGGCAAACGAAGGCAATGCTGTTGAACAGAGCAATTGGCAAAACAATTGATTCAAGAAAAATACGAGAAACCCCTTACATTATCTTCGGCAATGCTTAATTTCTATCTTCTGTCATACTTCCTAAAAAAATATATATCATAAAGAAAAACAATATTTGTCAATGTCACGTGTGCTCAAGTGTTGGGCTAGAATGATTTTAGTATCCAATGTATTTTAATACATGGTGTTAACTTTAGCATATTAGTTGGCAAAGAGAGTGATATTTTGGACTTACAAATTTTCACAGGTTGATAAATTTTACACGGCTAAAGTTTATATTACTTATAAAATGTGCTTCGAAGATTATTCTTTACTATTATGCAATTTTGAGAACACGTTGGATTACACGTACATGACAAAAAAAACATTATTAATATGTACTAAAAATCATAATATTTGTCTTCGAGCTAAGTTTTTGTTAAATGGCAACAAATCATATATTTGTCTTTCATTTTAGATGATCGTACATGTTTGGTAATCACACTATATAGATATCGTTTGATATCTACCTAAACATTAGATAGCCCAAATCAACTAAAATAAATCTAATACATTACATATAACTAATTACATAAAAATTAGCCTACAAACATAAAATAAAATAAAAAGACAATAATAAAAAAACCTATAAACTTCTCAAAAGACATCTATATTCAGCCATCTGCACATATTCAACCATCTGCACCAACATTACGTACAAAACACGTAATATTCAACTAAAAACTAATCGGTGCAACGCACGGGTTTTTGTAGCCTCGTTCACTTAATTGTTTGATATGATCTATGCTTCTACTTAATTAACATGCTCCAATGGTTTGCTTTACAAAGCGAAATCATTTACCGAGTCTCTAGAGAAACTTCATAGATTGACAAAATGTTGGCGCTATACAATGTTCATTTTTACACCCATCATAGTTACAAATTAACAGACATTAGGTCCTTCTTAAGCCATACCCTTAGTTTTATACTTTCATCATATTCACAAAACACACAAAATAATAAAACGAAGTTGTAAAACTTAATAGATAATCAAGCCTATAGCACAACATGAACCACTAATTAGAAGCCAACCGACAGAACCGGAAGCGCCCCTTCTTTCAAAGAGAAGAGGACGGATTATTCACATTTCATTTGATGGTCAGAGTCGAATTGAAAGCTAAGCAGTGGTAATTCTAAAGATTCCCGGGGGGAAAAATAGAGATGTCTCCTACGTTACCCATAATATGTGGAAGTATCAACGTAATTTCATAGAGTCATTCGGTCTGAATGCTACATGAAGAACATAAGTCAGATGATGGAACGGGAAGACCTAGGATGTAGAAGATCATAACATGAGTGATTCGGCAGATTTTGATAAGCCAAACTGAAATTGCTTCAGCACATATCACAAAATTCTAAACTATTGTCACTATTTGAGTCTCACACCCTGCTAATGAAACCACAACAACTTTAACAACACACATGACCGTGCATATGCCATCAATCTTGAATAATGAAAATACCTGGTTTATTTGAGACTTGATGTAATCACCTTTTGCAACACCATCTTCAGGTTTTACCTCTTCACTTGAAAAGGGTAGTGACCTTTTAGTTTGTGACCCTATGTTATTGTTTTTCCTGACTTTGGTTAAGCCCGACGGGTTTGAATGAGATATGGGTAACTGACTTGTAGCCATGACTTATAATCTAGTAAAAAAATCCACAAAGAGAGATACATGGTCAGCTCATAATTCAGAAGCAAATAAATAAGGTTAACTTTAGTATAAAACTTAACTATTATACATGAAATAATGAGCTTATTAGCTTTTCCTGAAGCCCATAAGGTCCAAAAAAATAACCCAATCCAAATACCCCATTGTAAAAGCATGTATCTTGAACAATAAATATTGATATGTAACAACCTTTAAGCTTTATAGAAAACTAACAAAAATCTAACATGAGTCTTATTCATTTACTAATTTCCAAAGCAAAGATATAATATGTTCTCAAATACGCACAATGATGATTACATATATCATAACAAATCAGGGTATTGCATCCACACCACACGCATCCACCCAAAAAACCATAAATTAAAAAAAAAAATATATATATATATATATATATATATATATATATATATATATATATATATATATATATATATATATATATATATATATATATATATGGAAGGGTTATTTTCAGAACCAAATAAAATGCGAGAACTGCGAGAACCAGCATCAACCAATCAGATTTTTTCTTATATTAAGTTTTATTATTTAATTCAAAAGGGTATAATGGTAAAATTACTTTTTTTTTTCTTTTTTAATTTTTTTTAATTTTTTTTAATAAACGGTTTTTAGTTCCTAAAGTTTAGGATTTTTTTTTCTTTTTTTTTTCATGTTTGCAAATACAGTATGTGCACATGTGTTTTTTTTTTTTTTTTTTAAATGTTAACTACCAAGTACATTATGGCAATTTTACTTTTTGTTTATGCATATGTGTTTTGTAAATGCACATGTACTTTTGAGAAATATTACATAAACATAAACACAAACAACAAAACTTTAACAATAGATTTATGCAATTTCCAAATTTACAAATTGTATTCAATTTTATTACAAATATATAAAGCATGAACATATGCATAATCCAAAGTCTTCAACACTTGGTTCATCTTTTAAGCGTGCACATGTATTCGTCGCCTGGCTCAAAAACCCATGAAATCTGCACATGTGTTTTTTTTTTCCTTGTGCACATGTGTTTTTTATCATCTCGTTAATTTTAATTGATACAAGTCTATGCACATGTATTCGTTGCCTGTTTCAAGAACCCAAGAAGTCGGCACATGTGTTTTTGATCCTTGTGCACATGTGTTTTTATCATCTCGCGCATCTTAACTGAGACAAGTCTGTACCAGCATCAACAACATCAAATAACCTGCCACCAACAATTATCATTAACCACATCAACACATGTGCATTCACTATGTTCGTAATCTAAACATATTCGTACAGTTTAACAAAATATATAAAAACCATCACATACTCATGCTAGACACATGTACAACAACTGAATTATAAAATCAATCACTTTTTATCCGTCTGCACATGTGTTTTTTATCCTTTTGCAAATGTGTTTTTATCATCTCGCTCATCTTAACTGAGACAAGTCTGTACCATCATCAACAACATCAAATAACCTGCCACCAACAATTATCACTCACCACATCAACACATGTGCATTCACTATGTTGGTAATCTAAACCTATTCGTACAGTTTAACAAAATATATAAAAAGTTTAAATACTCATGCTAGACACATGTACAGCAACTGAGTTTTTACATTATATGTGATTTGACGAAGATACTAAAATAATTGAATGATTTAGGCCGTTCTTGATTAAACAAATCCTATGTTTTTAAAACGAGATATAATATAAAAAGAACAAAAGAACCACTAGTATTTAAACTTTGGTAAGATAAAACAAAATTTTCATTATCAAATCTTCTTATTGACTCCTTCCACCATTTCTTCACCATTAAAACAATACCAAAAGTTGCAAAAGAATAATTTGTTAAAATATATTTGCTTATAGATAAATAAAATATAACACTGATAACATACATATAAAATGGTTGATCATATCTCACTGTTGGGTCTCCTAATTTTTATTGAGTGCGTATGAAAGTCAATGAAAATTGAAAGCATAAAAATGCATCGACAAAAAACTTCCTTTGATGACAATCGGTGAAGAAGCCATATTGAGAATATGAAGTTAATTGAAAAATAAAAAGCATTCATAATCCAAATATGAGACACTAAGCAAAATCATTATAGAGATGTCTCAATAAAGCTTTTTGTGAACTATTGATTTTTTTATTATTTCAAAAAATCTTTAAAAAATAATCAGAACTTACGATCATATAAAAAAAGTTTGATAACAAGTTTACAAACACAATGGAACAACAAGAATAAAATAACATTGCATTTTTTTTACATCCAATTAAACTTGAAACATGGTCCGAATTATTTTACAACATTGAAAAACCAATTCATAAATTAAAAAGCAATTGTTTAAACAAAAAGTATTCTCGTTTACTATATTTACAAACCCAATCGGAATAAAAGACTTACATAAATTGTAGACAAGATGATAGAAGAGACCGACATCGTTGGATTTCATTAAACTTGGTTACATATGATCAATCTAGGAGATAATGGGTTAACGATCATTAGGAAAATAATGGGTTAACAAGTGATTGAAGATTATTGTTTTTTTTAATAGTGATTTTTGATTCCGGCGGCTGTGTTCATCTAGGTTTAGATGAAGGAGAAAAGGGAGGAAAAAAGGATACGTGGGTTTTGATTAAAATTATTTTCATTACTATCCTATAATAGATGGACGGTTTATTTTAGGGATGAATCTAAAATTACTTTAATACCCTTTTAGTCTTTTCAATATGCTTCTTTTTATTTATTTATTTACAGTTATGCCATATCTATTTATATCCATTGATCAAATCATCCAATGGCTTAAAATGGTTCTCGCGGTTCTCGCATTTTTTTTGGTTCTGACAATAACCTCACACTATATATATATATATATATATATATATATATATATATATATATATATATATATATATATATATATATATATATATATATATATATATATATATATATATATAATCTAGATCAAATAAGATCAAACTTAAAGTTGTTAAAATGAGATCCAACTAAAATTTGACAAGTGACACTTTCCTTACAACAAAAATAATTTTTTTATTAACTACAATTAAAATTGTTAAAGTTTTGATAGATTTCTTTTTAAAATTTACGAAACCTAGGTGATACACTTTGATTAGAAGTGTAATGTGTATCAGGTTTTGGAATATTTATTAGTATAATGTGTATCAGATGTATCACTAATCCAAATTCATGTATCATTTGGTTATTAGTTGCTAAAATGTTAATTTGTATTAAAATATTATTTTTTTGTGTATTATTGTTAAAATTGTTATTTATAAATGTTTTAGTGGTTTTTAAGACTAGATCTTATTTTTACAACTTTAAGGTTGATCTTACATTAACTCTCCCCTATATATATATATATATATATATATATATATATATATATATATATATATATATATATAGACTAAAATACACCGTTGGTCCCTAAACTTGGCAGGCCGCATCGCGATGGGACAAAACTCGCCCTTTTCATCGCCACAGGTCCAAACCTTGGCCATTAAATGCCAGATTCGTCCCTTGACCAATAATGTCGTTGTCAACGTTATGTTGGTGAGGGCAAAACCGTCTTTCACTGTAGCGTACTAAATAAAACCGTTGTACAGTGTATGTAGCTAGTATATGTGTGTAACAAGGTTTGGTCTACATTTATCACCCATCCCTAAACTATCCTTCAAAACCCGTCTTCTTCAAAACGATAATCGTTTCAAGATGGTACGTTGCTGGTGTGGTAAGCAAGCTATTATTCGTACTTCGTGGACCTCTTCCAACCCAGGGCGTCGATTCTTTGGTTGTCCTGTTCAAGTAAGTGCATCTTAATATTTCTTGTGTAAGTTTGTAACAATGGTGGTTGTTTAATGACTTGTCATAATCATCAATAGGGGTCTTCTTGTCGGTGGATAAGATGGTATGATCCTGAAATCTGTGCTCGTTCAAGAATGATCATACCAGGACTTTTGAGGGGGGGAAATGAGCTTGAGGCAAGATTAGTAGTTGCTAAAGGTGATGTGTGGAAGTGGAAGATTTACCTGGTGCTAAGTTGGATGTTGTTCTTGATTGTTTATGCATTGGGATAACTTTTTAACCTTTTATGTAATGACTAGTTGGTTAATGTTCTGTATCTTGAATTGTAGTAACCTTGTTATGAAGTATTCAGTTTTGTTTGTTTCTGATTTTCTATGCCTTATGGGTATGCAGATGGTTAGCAATTTGTTTAGGGTTGACTTTTAATTGTCAACATTCTTATGAGGTTCTATTTATCTTTGGTTACTTTTGATGCAAATTATTCACACATCAAACTTAGTCAATCTAAAAAAATACACAATAATGACATGGTTCCATAGTTAATGCAAATGGATATAATTCCAACTGCATAAAATTTCATACTTTTCAAAGCATGAGAGCTACAGTTAGACACACACACACATATGTTTTTAGAGTACATAACTTGTCCATCGGAAATAACCTAGATGAAACATCGTCTTGATAATTAGCATAACAGATTTGACCTATAGTGAGGCCATCATTCTTTCCAGTGTAGCCTGCTGCCTAGTCATTCTTCATGTAGCAGGCTGGGTTGAAGCAGAAACTGCTTGAACATCAGTTGACTGCATCTGAGAATCAAACTGGGATTGATCATGTTGCTGGGATTGACACTGGGCTTGCTCATGCATGCTGGGATCGGCAATTGCTTCAACTTGATGTTGCTGGGATTGTGACAAGGATGCATCATGTATGATGGGATCTTCAGTTGCTGGCTCTTGATTTTTAGATTGAACACCACTTCCTTGAACTGCACTAACTTGGCTTTCAACAACAACACATGTACCTTCAGCTTCTTTATCTGCTGCTACCTTTTTACCTTTAGGATATTTCTTTTTTTCTGCAGCTTTAGTAGGCACCTGTTTGACATTTCCCTTATTGGCAGTTCCACTACTTGCAGCTCCAGCATACCTTAGGCATGTTACCTTGTTGTGTCCAGCAATGCCACAAATACTACACCTAACACTCTTCCAAGCCCTTGACAGCTTACCATCCTTCACAATCTCTTCAGTTTCAGGAGCTATCCTAACTCTTTTTCTACCTCTTGCGGTAGGCCGGTTTGTTTCGGATTTCGGTGGAACAATTGTTGTTGGCATAGTTGATTTTTCTCAATGTACACTGCTAGTTATAGGCTGGACATGGTGTTTGTAGGTAGCTTCCCAAGTGAGAAGATAGTAACAAGGATGAGCCCATGTTTCTACAGCTCCTACTTGTTGGCTATTTAAAGCCATATTCCAATTGGTAGCAACAACATGTTTACATGGTAAACCTGTTATCTCCCATCTTCTGCAAGTACAAGTCATGTGTACAACATTAACTACACATTGGTCACCCCATGGTCCACTAACCTGAAACTTAGATCCCCCATTCCATAAAACATTATACTTAACAGCCTCTTTCTTAATAGCCTCTAGCATGTGTTGTGCAGTTGGTGTTAGTGGCCCATCACTCTTCTCAATCACCATAAGAACATGCATTATCCTCTTCATACAGTATTCCCTGATGTATTCTAAGGCTGTAATAATTGGTTTGCTTAACCCCTCTTTTATTTTCTCATGAAACACTTAACACATGTTATTAAGTAACACATCAGAAATAGCTCTCCCTAAAGATGACAAGTAATAAACATGTATTAATTATAACTGTTTATACTGCATTTACGAATACAAAGTAAGTGAAACTGATAGATCACTTACATGAAAAATGTGACCTTGACCAATGAATCGGTGGTATCTTACTTAACCAATCATGGGCTGGTTGATTAAGTTTCTTGAGATCAGCCATAGCTTTCAAAAACTGTACAATAGTTGAGGCTGTTGCACATTTCCACAGATGGTCTTTGTAGGCCCTACCATTCCATTGCAGTTTCATTTTCTCATGAATGCTTCTAATACAGAATCTGTGTTCTGCACTTTCAAAAACTTCTGCTAAAGCTCTACTTATATCCTGCACAAAATCAAATATGTTTACTGTCTGTTTCAAAACAGTGAGACTTAAATTCATGAACAGAGTAAGAGAGTACCTTATTCATGTCAGTAATAAAAGTGATGCTTGAAATTGGCCCAAGTGTTATATCATCGGATAAACAATGAAGAAACCAAGTCCATGATCCTATGTTATCTGAATCAACAAAAGCATAAGCGAAAGGGTATATACCATTGTTTCTATCAATTCCCACAGCTGTCATCAGTTGACCATTGAAAGGACCACGAATTGGAAAAGTAGCCAGCCCCAACAACGATCTCCCACAATCTTTAAATCCTTGCTTCAGTGCACCTAAACAAACACACAGTCTCTTGAATTCTCTGGTTGGAAGAGACTCATCCGGAGGTCGTTCCACATTCATCACCACTGTTGTATTAGGGTTTGTCTTCTGCAACTCTTGAACATAATCTCTCAACATGGTAAATTGTGGCTTGAATTGACCCCTGATGGTTGTTATTGCTAGGTTTTTGGCCCTTAAAACCTTCTGCAGGGACACTTGAAGGTCGTATTGGTTGGTAAGTTGATTATGCACAGACCTGACAGGAAGCTCTGGATTTGTTTCAACTTGTGCTGTAATTTTCTGTGAGATATAGCGAAGGTCAAAAGCTCTGACTTCCCTTGATTGCAAACAAGTGTGTTGTTCATTATATGTTCTGACTGACCAGATACCTGTCTCACCATTCCTGCCGACAAACAATAGCCATGGGCAGAGTATTTGTGAAGGGTCCTTTTTTCCAGAAAGCAATGCATTTATACCCCTTCTACTTAATGGACTTCTAGATGGGCCAATATCCAGTCCAGGACCTTCAGTTGGGCCTGAAAGTGGAACACAACCCCTACACCTGACCCTTATTCTTGTTTTGTCATTCTTCACAAAAAAACAACTCCCTCCTAGTTTCTATTGAATGCTCTCTTACTAGGTTTTTTACTTCCCCTGCAATACTAAACTCCTGACCAGCATAGAAAAAAGTGGTATAGACGCCATTAGCAAAGTGTGCGTGTTGGAAACTAACATGGTCACTACAAAATACATCATCAACCATCACAGGGAAATCATTTACCAACTGCCTGTCATCACTTATATTACTGGTTGTTCCTTCTTCACCTAAATCATTACTCTGACCTACTTGTACCATACCAAGTTGTGCATCATTCTGTTGACAAGTGTTCTCTTCATTTGGTTCAACTGCATTGCCAAAGTCACTAGTGTCACTCGCTTGTAACAGAGTAACATCAACAACAGGATCCTCTTCCATGTTATCCTGAGTCAATTGAAACAGAGTTACATCCACATCAGGCTCCTCAAAGCTGTTATTGACATCAACTAGTGCTCTGCCTGCTTTGTGTAAATGCTTCTCCTGAGTCAATTGAAACAGATTAACCTCAAAATTTTCAGGCTCCTCAAAGCTGTTATTGACATCAACTAGTGCTATTCCAACTTTGTCTAAGTGCTTCCCCTGATTCACTCTAAACAGATTAACCTCAACATTATCAGGCTCCTTTATAGCATTGTCCTCATCAATAACTACTAAAGCACGCTCACTGTTCTGAACAGGTTGGCTAGCAAATGAGCCGTCTAAGGTGGACAAGAGTGGCTCAATGTTTGGAAAATTGCTAGATTCACCAATATCATTGACGTCCACAGGAAATTGTGTAAGTTGGATAAACGGATCTAGGGCAGGTTCATTATCTATATCATCTAACACCAACCGTCTACAACAGGATTGAATAGCCGCAGTAGCAACTTTTCTCCTATCTTCATCCATCTCCCAAAACACAGTCTTAATTGATTGTGGGGACATTTCAGAAAGTTCTAATCTAGTCTTCCCTATTTCAACATACACGTCTATCAGCTTTTGCTGTATGACAACATCTTTCAACAAGTCTACATTAGCAGGTTCACGCAAAGAAAACAAACCGTCGTCTAATGTACAACCAGGCTTAAGAAAGTAGAAATAATTGGTTTGTCCAGACTCATAACCGATTTGGGTCATGAGAGCATCCATTTCATCTACAGATACCTCTTTTATTTCCACAAGATCAACAAGGCATTTCTTGCCTCCTTGATATATCCTACGTGGAAAGTATTTGAATGTACCTTCATAATGGAACATCATGCTAAACGATCCAGGTTCACCCGCTGTATAAAAAATGTACAAAAACATTGTTAAGCTAAAGTTACCTAAAAGGGGAATAACTTAATCAGTCGTACTAACATATGATTGTAATAGGCTCTAACCAAAAAAGACTTACAATATCTCCTGATTGCAGCTCTTTCCTCCGTTTCACGATCATCATATAAAGGATATTCCCTTACTCGCCACAGAGTAAATCCAAGGTGGTTGTTTGTTATTTTCTTACTCAGATTATTTGATTTGATGATAGACATTGCATTAGGGTTTTTTGGGTAGGCTTCCAAAACAAGTTTGGGGATGAGCAATGAGTACACAGTCTTGTTATATTGTACATAATGGCGGGAAATTAGACAAGACAGCTGCTACAGTATATAAAACAAAATGACTATTGTACCCTCAAAAGTAACATGATTACGGGTTTTTGTGGCGTATAACGGAACGTTGACAACGCCGTTATTGGTCAATGACTGATTTGGCATTTAAAGGTCAAGGTTTGGACTCCCCACGATGAAAAGGCCGAGTTTTGTCCCATCGCGATGCTTCCTGCCAAGTTTAGGGACCAACCGTGTATTTTAGTCTTAATATTATTGTCATATAGTATATAAAATAATATTTACTGCTAGTTTAGTGTACACATTTTGTAACATATTTATATTGCAAGGACATTCAAAAAATATTCTCATTTTGCACTTGTAGGGATGTTATAAATTTTGTAATGGGCTGTGTGAGTGTGCAAGGTAACAATTTTATCATATATTATTATTTTTTTTTAAATAAAAATGTAATTTTCATTTTAATTTTATGAATGAAAATTTAGTAATTTGAAAAAACGGAAAGAAAATAAAATTATGAGTCCGGAAATTGCTCAAGCCATGAGAGAGAGGGGTATTTTAGTGTGTGGGTGTTAAAACTGAGATAGTGAGATGGTGCTGAGGTGGCAAACTGGCTTGAGCCATGACACCTAACGCTCTTATAGTCGCTGTTTATATCTATTATAAGATGTTTTTTTTAAAGAAAAATCTTGCCAGGAATTTTTAAAACTTTCTGAAAATATCCAAAACTTGCCAGAAGTGTCAATCTTATTAATTACCGATTAATCTTGCCTAGACTGATTACAAGCTACAAAAGGTCGAATACCCGACCATCGATTTGTGATTTTAAAACCTTGCATGACTTGATGAATTAAGTTTTTTACTGACCAAGATAAGTAAGTAAATTTTACTCAACTTATTAGTGTCGGGTTATATTGTTTGTCTTCGCAATAAAAAATACCAAAGATCATAAATATAAATATAAAAAACCGAAAACCGAACCAAATATGGTCAGTCCGGTTTCAGTCAGACCAGTTCGGCTCGACTCGATTTACGGCATGTTTTTAAGATATTAAAATTCAAAAGACGAATCACAATTACTCAAGGGACCATTTTATAACAAACTCAAAACAAAGAGGTTTAACCACTTTCCACTCCGTAACAACCTCACCGGACGGAAAATGACGAAAAAACAAATGACCAAACCACGTCACCTTCGACCACAACCACAAGAATCATCTCACCGCCGATCAACTCGTACATCAAAAACTACAAAACAACATCGTATCATCACCACTATACTCATCTTCATTGTCTTACCCGTCATTTCCGCATACTTGTACCGTACACTATCCGCTTCATATTATGACACGTCACTTCCGTACGTCTACAAACAAGGCCTTGTCAAAAAAGACATCACTTATCGAGAAATCATCAATGTATGCACTTAAAATCTGTTTTTTGTTTTGTTTTGTTTTGTTTTGTTTTTTTTTTTTACACTTTTTTTTATTAAGTTTTGAATTGATTCAGGAAAATGCTAAAGTTTCAGAGGATATGTGGAGTCGCCGCTTTCGCAACCCTGTGCTGGCTTACGTTACGCCATGGTAAACGAAAACACTTGTTTTGGACAATGTAGATAGTTAGTTACACGACCTAGTTTCGTTTAAGTTTAATTGTTACGTCTCTAGTGTTACATTTATTGTATTTGTTTATGGAGTAGCATTAAGCGATTTTGACTGATGATGCGCGTAGTTTTTTAGGTGTATAACCTCTAGGGTAAGTGGGAGACTTACAAAAGATCGTGTCATAAATTTCCGACCATTCGGTGTGGTTTTCTTAAAAGAACAAGGATTATGATAACATAGCTCGTGTTGTGTATATGAGAGTATGAGTTGCACCATGAGCCAATTTTGGTTGATTTTCTTCATTTAGTTATTTGTCTAGGTGTATGGCTGATAGGGGAACATGGAAGTGTTATAAGAACATCATCTTTGACACCCTAAGTCTCGAACAATTTGAAGGGGTAGATTAAAAATGAATTTTCATTTGCTTTTGATTTGGTGCAGGAATTCGAAGGGGTATGATTTAGCAAAGGCGTTCAACTCAAAGATTACTCATATATCGCCCGTTTGGTATGATCTGAAAAGGTACTATTGGGTTAGGACCGTAAACCTGATTTAGCTCCTCGATTTCTTGTGTTCAATGTTTTACTATGGTGTGTCTTGATGTGTCTGCGTAAAGATATTTTTTCTTTACTCACTGGTTTAAGTAAGGAAGTTTAGTGGGAAATATTTGGTTCTTTCTGGAGCATCTACGGTTTACTGGTAGATTGAATTAAATTACTACAGTATATTATTGCTGCAATGAGCTGAGCATTATTGATTTTCAACAAAGGAATGGATCTAGTAATAGTGTGGGGATGGAGTTATCGCATTATCCGTGATGAAAAATTGAAAACTTAAGACTGCTGCGAGATAAGATAAGATAACATTAGCAGACCAAAATAATAATGTCTAATTTATGTTCCTTCTATGGTTTCTTTTCCGCTTATACAAGCAGCCTACCATCTCTGATGTACAGTATAACTTTATGTATACACGTTCTATGCAGACTTGTCAATTAACTGAACAGAACGTTTTGAAACAAGAAACAGACCAATTAGCAGTTAAGCATTAACGTAAACGTGTTCTCTGAATGAGGAAGACATGTTTGACTTTCCAAAACATAGAGGTCTGCAAGAGCTTCACTATGGTACATTCATGATAACGAGCCTGATGTTCCAAATTAGTTGGGTTGCTAAATAGCCTAAAGTCAGTATGTAGGCTTGTAACATTAGCCTCATCATCCTGCTGACTGTAGTCATCCGTTATACCTGCATATGGTTGCACTATGCTGCTCAGCTGCTTGCTTGTTTGTCACACGCTTTTCACTCGATCTTGTGGCCTGTTCTTGCAGCCAGGGGATTGAGTTTGTTCTGGAAGGAAGACATAATGTTGATAAAGGTTGGATTTTGGATCTTAGAATGGAGGGACAGGCTCTGGTACAGTCAGCTCCACTTCTTTCATTTTTACTAGAAATTGCATAAAATCCAGATTCAAAACTACGGAAGCAAGCCAAGAATTTATCTAATATGAATTTTTTTAGAAAGGCATTCATTGAAATCATATCATACTTGTATGCTCCTTAACGCAATTTTCAAAGCAGAGCTAAATGTTGACTTTAGGTAGTCAAATAGGATCCCTTATAGTAAAAATTGCTTCTCTGACCTTCATACTTGGTCTGGACATATTAACCAACCATTATACTCCGGTGGTACCTCAAAACCGGGTATCCGTAAATGCCATGCCCAGCTTGGGTTCCCTTCAACGTCAGATAATAAAATGGTCACATATTTTCTTATGAGGTGGCCTTAATTTTACTCGATATCGAAATGCATGCAAATAGTTTTTCACATCGTCTTTTTGTTTCTATGCTGGTTCTTTTAATTGACAGATTTTGCCTAGAATTGTACTTGAAGCGATTCCTTTGGATTTTCTGAAAAAGAAGAAGGAGAGGGCGAAAGTAATTGACCTTATAATTGCTGAATGCAAGTAAGCATCTCTTACTGCTTCCACTTCCTAGCAATTGTAGTTCTTATCTTTTTATTCAACTTTGTTTGTTTTTCTTAAATATGTTATTCTCAACACTAAGTCATATTCTATGTTACAAATTGTGCATCTCCCCTATTTATCAGAACTTAGTATTTTACATTTTCATGGTTCTTTTGACTGGACAGGGAGATGGATTTTGATGGCATTGTACTAGAATCTTGGTCAAGATGGGCTGCATATGGTATCTTGCATGATGCAAAAATGCGGAATCTGGTAAACCTTTAAGTGAATACTTTAGCAATTGATACCAGTTTAGATAATGTTAGAAGAACAAATCTGTAGAGCTAGAACAAATCTGTAGAGCTAGACTTGAAAGCTTGTTATGATTGTATTTGCACATTTTTTTGTGCATTTGCTTGCTTGAGAATCAGCCACAGAAACAAGAAGTCACTTGTATATTTCGTCAATCATGTGTATCAGAACTATAATACCTCTGTTGATCTCCTGAAGTTGGAATGTTTATTTGATATTTCCCTTTATAATTCCATGAAAGCTTGTTACGGTTCTGATTTGTTGTATTCACAAAACCAGGCTCTGCAGTTCATAAAAAAGTTAGGACAAGAAATGCATTCTGTGGTTGTAAAGAGGAGTGGGCGGAATTTGCAATTAGTATATGTTATTGGTCCACCACGTACTGATAGGCTCCAGGAGTATGACTTTGGGCCTGAAGATTTCCGTAGCTTAAGTAATTCTGTGGATGGTTACTCCCTTATGACGTATGACTTCTCAAATCCTCAAAATCCAGGCCCGAATGCACCACTTGTGTGGATCCGCTCTACTATGAAGCTGCTCCTCGGTACACATGCAGCTGACTCTCAGAATTTGACCCAGAAAGTATTTCTAGGCATCAACTTTTATGGGAATGATTATGCTCTTCAAGGAGGTACCTGGCAGTTCATTATCAGTTGATTTTTATTGATTAAGTTAATCTTATTAGATAAGCATAATAAAATGGTTGTTTGTTTTATATATGCAGGTACGGGTGGTGGGGCTATCCTGGGAAGAGACTATCTTTCTTTGTTAGAGAAGCACAAGCCTCAACTGAAATGGGAGAAGAAAAGTGGCGAGCATTTCTTCTTTTATACAGATGAAAATCAACATGTCGTGTTCTACCCATCACTTCTGTCAATTGCAATGCGGCTGGATGAAGCTCGTTCATGGGGTGCTGGCATTTCCATATGGGAAATTGGTCAAGGTTTGGATTATTTCTTTGATCTTTTGTAACTCAGATGTTTGATAGCTGAAGAGAATGTTTGATCAAATTCCTTCTATGGCTTAGATTGTTGTATAAATGTCTAATGGCTGTTTGGGTAGATTACGTTTTGTTAAAGGTTGTATTGTGTTCTGATTGTTCAGAAAATCTAACAAGTTAGCTGAATTTCTTTGTGTATTGCTTGAACAGTATTTCACAACTCAGTAATGCGCGGTTTATCAGTACAGCATGTTTAAATGTATTCTGAAGATGCATAGGCTCCTTTCTGACTTGCCTATTATTTAAATGGCTGTAATCAGACAATGCCCATGTCACAAGTCAGTAGAGGTTAGGTTATTGCTAATCTACCTTGATTCTTACTTAAGTTTTATTG
Organism: Chrysanthemum seticuspe; assembly: GCA_019973895.1. Lineage (NCBI taxonomy): Eukaryota > Viridiplantae > Streptophyta > Magnoliopsida > Asterales > Asteraceae > Chrysanthemum > Chrysanthemum seticuspe. The sequence goes on along the minus strand of BPTQ01000008.1, from coordinate 263,156,584 downwards.
TTCGCCGACTGCAGTGGTATTCGGATCTGAACCTTCAGAAAACTCAACAAACTTAGATTTATATGTTTGTGCATTGTTTGTTGTAAGCAAGCATGCCATACTGGCACAAGTATACCATGCTCATAAAAACCCAGTGACCAGTTTTCCTTGATTATAAATACACTAGATAGATGCTATGAGGTGCAATGCTTCTATTCGAACAATGCACACAAGGGAGAGTTAATACTGCATACAGTACAAGTTCAACTGCAGTAATTGCAATACAAGTGATTCATGAGACTTAACATTCAACAATTAGAGTTGTACTTGATCGAATTATGTTAAAGTTGTACACTGTACCAAACAAGTTTTGAGTTGTACTTAATCGAATTTTGTACTATACAAGCCTTATTGTACTAGATTGAATGTGGACACTGAACAAGCTAGAAGATACCATTCAGCTTTGTTGTATCAGTAATTCAGTATATTCAAGAGATTTAAAATATTTTAACATAAACCGAGATATATATGTTAATTTTTCACAATTCAGTGACCTTTTTGCCACATATTGGGGTCTATAATATCAAGTTATGTGACATATTGATCCTATTTTTCCTAAACTGGTATATAATTTAAAGATTAAAAAAATCAATTTATTACATAACAATTTGATGCAGTTCCATTAGATTGTCAAATATACCCTTCAGTTCAAAGGTCTGGAACATGCTGTATGACTTTACCTCATTTATCCACCACACAAAACACAAAACATGATCATCAAATTTTCTGATCCTCACATGTCACATGTCACTCACCCATTGGTCCCATTCTCATATTTCTTTCCACCTCAGCATTTCAACCCATATTCCCCCCTCACCAACCAACCCATCATTCCAGTTATGCTTAAGTGACTTCTCAAAACTCAGTTTCTTGAACCTTTCAAAACCAGTAAATATTATGCAATGGAAACCCTTAATGCAAATGTGCTAAAACCCATTTCAGTCCTTAAACGAGACCCTAAAAAACCCATAAATAATCCCATAATCCCACATATTAAACTCCCAAAAAACCATTTTAAACATGCAAAAAACTTAGTACTATTATCCTCTGTTTCCTCTGTTTTTAACTCTGCTTTTGCGAAAGCATTGACATATGAAGAAGCATTAAACCAATCAGTATCATCTGACTCATCATCATTTGCAGCACCTGATATTGATATTAGTGGTGCAATTGATGGTATAGTAAATTTTGGAGTGGAGAATCCTTTGGTTATAGCCGCTGGGGCTGCAGTTTTCGCGGTCCCAGTTATTTTGTCACAAGTGTTGGGGAAGAGTAGTAAGGCTTATGGTGTGGCAAGTGCCAGAGTTGCTTATGAGAAATTGGGCGAGGACGGTGATGCTCAATTGGTTGATATAAGGGGGAGTGGGGAGATAAGGAGTGCTGGTGCACCGGATATTAAGGCGTTTAAGAAGAAGGCGATTTCGGTTGCTTATAATGGTGATGATAAACCAGGGTTTTTGAAGAAGTTGGGGTTGAAATTTAAGGAGCCTGAGAATACTACATTGTTTATTTTGGACAAGTAAGGCTATGGAAAACTGATATTTTTTCTGGTTTTGTGTTTTTGAGATGTTATTTATCTGTTTTGATATTCGCTAAATGTATATTGAGGAATGTTTGTGAATGGTAGGTGATAGGGGTGTTTGAATGTGTGATTACTTTGACTATTGTGATATTACCGTAATTAGTATCAAGTGTTTGGACTTACCGGTTGTGATTAAGATTTTTTGATTATTAAGGGTTGAACTAATCAGACTTGGATAATCAAGTAAGGTGTTGTAGTATGGAAACTAAGTTACAATCAGCTGTACTTGTACTTGTTCTAATTCTATCTAAAATTCTATAAGTCACAATAAGCACTTGAAAATGCACATCCTAACACCCCTTTGATTTAGGAAATTTTACTTTTTGGACAGCTATACTAGTTCTAATTCTAACCACGAATCTTGATAAACTACAATACATTGACACTGTTTTGGAAAGCGATGTGCCTTTTAACAAGTTATGTATGAAATTTTTTTTTTTTTTTTTTTTTTTTTTTGGGTAAAAATTATGTATGAAATTATCATTCTTGTATAGTGCTTTATGTGCATTTTGGCAAGAACAATACTTAGTTTCTGACAAAAGATCAGGTACAAATGTTTGAAAATTCAGTCACTAGTTGATGTAAGGATCCCATGATGAAACTACCCTTTACGTCGATTTGTCCAAGATGCTGATATGCGGCATGCAATGAATTTGACTTTTTCACAAGAATGATGGAGTAGTTTGTTATGGGAAACCATGTAGAATAGCTAAAAAACCAATCAATTCATTGAGTTTAGATTGGATTAACAATAGAATTTAGCATTATGCTCTTGGAACCAGTTTCTCATTTAAATTGAGGTCAGCAGTTTGTTTTAGTTTAGTCGATCCTATTTGAAGACTACATTGATAAAACTTTACCATGTTCATGTAATTCATGCATAAGGTTACATAAACCACTAACACGCCTCAGTTATGGATCTAAGATTTTTGAACTGATTTTTGCTAAGAACCAATATGGGAATGTGGGTCGCATTTACTTGATCTTAGGAGTTAAAGAACAGTGGAATTAATATTAACGATTCTTGAATTTGATATAACTTTCCTCGAACCATCTTGAGGCTAATCATTCACTTACCCTTCTCCAAATTCATCATGTTAAATATTTTGACGAGTTCCATAAGCGATTTTTGTTCTTTCCTGAAACTAACAAACGAAATATATTAAATTTGAGATGAAGCCAGATTCGATGGGAGTTCTGAACTTGTTGCAGAGTTAGTGACAGTAAATGGTTTCAAAGCTGCTTATGCTATAAAAGATGGTGCAGAAGGACCCCGTGGATGGACGGTTTGTTACCTTCCTCTCCTCCAAATCAGTTTTTTCTTTTCTTCAAAATCCATCCTTTTCACTCTTGTATGCTTATTCATTGTTATCTTGTGTACAGAACAGCGGTCTTCCTTGGATAGAACCCAAGAAATCATTCGCTTTTGACTTTAGCAGTCTAACTGATGCATTTGACGGCGTGCTTGGTGTACGTATCTCTAAATAAACGCATGTTTACCGCAATATGAATCTTTGACTTTACAATTATTTCCCTAAAAATATCTTGAAATGAATCAAACTTGCAGGAGGGTTCTGACGCTGTATCTGTTATTTTTGGCATCGCTGCAGCTACCGGACTAAGTTTATTAGCGTTTACCGAGGTTAGGATCTTGAACCTGTCCCTAACTATAAACTTTTCTTTTAGTTATTTTTGGATTATTGAGTTTGGTTTGTGTAATCGTGATCATTTTCAGGTTGAAACAATACTCGAAGTCTTGGGTTCTGCTGCATTGGTGCAAATTTTCACCAAGAAACTCTTATTTGCAGAGGTCTTTTTTATTTCACTAAATCTATAGTTTTCATGATTATTGATAATTATTTCTGAGGTCATCAAATCTACTGCTATAACCTTGTGAAATTTCATTTTTGGCCTTGTTGCTTTTCTACATTAAAGATTTGTTTACAAATTCTGCATTGCAGGATCGGAAAAAAACTCTTAAAGAATTTAGTGAATTCGTGAGCTCAAGAATTGGACCTAGTGATCTTCTTGATGATATCAAGGTACTTTAACCTTGTTTCTATTATACATTCTATCAGTTTGAAGGTAACTTATTGATTTAAAATATTTAGGATATTGGGAAAGCACTTCTACCACCCATAAATAGTAAAGTACTTCCTGCTCCAGTTACGGCTACTGAAGAAGCCGTTGTGGAGCCAACTAACTCCGCCCCACCGGAGGTACAAGCCTCACCAGAAGTACAAGCCCCACCTGAGGTACAAGCCCCACCAGAGGTACAAGCTAACGCTGCAACACCAGTAGAACCTCCTCCACAAGTCAATGAGGTCCCTAAAGTGGAAGCCAAAGAAGAAGCACTTCCTAAACCAACACGCCCACTTTCACCATACCCTTATGTAAGTTTTCTATACTCATCTTTAGCAAGTCCCAAAAGCATGCATGTACTTACAGTCTTACATGCATAAGCGCATACACCTCATAAATAAAGTTCCAATCTTAAATCTCCCAATAAAAATTTGACCTGACAAAAAGTCATACTTATGATCGACTAAGTTTCAATCCTTTCAACTCAAAATGACGAATTTTAAAATCCACTTGAAAACATCTGATTAAAGAAATTTTTCAAGCACCAAATTTTTGCTTATAATCCAGTTCTGAACTTCATATTTGACCGACATAAAGTCATGCATTTCATGGATGACTTTTCCTTTATTACCGTCAAATTGATTTTAACCATAACGCCGTTAAAGATTTATGATTAAAGATATAACTTAAGTACTTACTTTTTGCTCATGATGCTGTTAACGGATTTGGGTTTACATTTTTGCATTTGTTGCAGTACCCTAATTTCAAACCTCCAACATCGCCTACTCCTTCAAGGCCATAGTTTTTTGCACCATTTCGGATTACGATACTTCAAGAATCAGTATTCAATGGAAGAAGTATTTATCTGGGAATTCCCGGAGCCTAATTATGAGCGTTAAGCCATAAATGGCATTCACGATAGCTATATGTTTGCATCAACCTTTGTGTTTGTAAAATTTTCAATATTAGATTATCGATGCTTGTATTTGGGTTTGTGTGGATTCATTTAGTACAAAAATTTATTTCATGGTCTGAAGACCTTAATATATAGAGTATAATGGAGTTAGATTCTACTTGACCCTAAAATGTCTCCCAGGTCTTGTGTTGCTAACCTGATTCTAAGCTTGCGCTTTACTTATGCAATAATGCTTACATGAGATGAAGAGTTTTTATAACATAACAGTTATAGATCCAGGTACTAACATATAATAAGCATAATAGGATATGTAGTAACAGGATTGTATCTAGAATCAAGATAGTCAAGTTCAAGAACCTTGAGGCGTTCACATGCTGATTTTGGTTTTTCTTTCATTACAAGCTTAGCGCGACCGCCTCTAGGATTTGTTAGCAGTGCCTCTTAACTCAAGAGTACATATTATTCCCTCTCACACTTTAAAGAATCTTAAACTGAAATGGAAAATCTTCAAACTTCAAGCATTATCACGACAAGAAATTTATCGTGTCACGATTCAGGTCATGTCACCTACGCTAAATGACTTATATCAAGATTCAGGTCACGCTATCTAATCGACAAGCAATGCCCAATTTTTTTTTCTAAAAATGGAATTTCTTTTAATCATATACTAATATATAAGTATCAAATAAGGTGAATTGAGAATCACGCGTTAGTCTCTTGTTGGATGCTTAGTTATCTTAAGTTTGGATATTTGGTATTAAAACTACAACGCAAATCTAAATGAAAACTAAGGGAAGCTAAGGAAACTATAACTAAATAATAAACTAGGGAATTATTCTACGGGAAATACGAAATATGTATGAAAAAGGAAATACTTGTTTAGATAGAGTGGTTCTTTGTTATGACTTTTATAATTAGTCGATTTTTGTTACATCCGTTATATTGTTTTTGAGATTTGCTCAACTCCAATATAAATACATTACAATAACAATTGAATAATTGAAATGGTTTCGTAAATGTTTAGTTAATATTCACAGTTAAAGCCTTGAGTTGTAGATAATTTTGATCTTTTTAATCAAACGAGCCGGAATACGGTTGCACACTCGGTAATTTTTTGATTTTACTTTTTTATTATTATTTTTTTTATTATTTTTTGAACCTAATTGTTTTTAAGTTATTTTGTCTAGGTTTGAGTTATTGTAAATGTTGACCGTAGTCTTTTTCGATGATAACTGGTATTAGTAGAACTTATCCCACATGGTAAATCGGTAAATCGGGACTTCTTTTGATACTCTCTGTGTACTTTAATATATTTAATACATACGTTTTACCTGTTTAATGTCTGATTGCAGCCGCTACGTTTTTAGCTCTACAACTACTCATAAATGACCAAATCTAACCCCTTTTATCTTGCATATCATTTCGAAACAAAAACGATGAATGTAATACAATACACTTGCATTGCGAACCCACTGCGAATTCAATACACATGACGTACACATTTGATAGATTAGTTGGTGCGTTGCGACATAATTTGCGATCGAATTGCAAAGTATTACGATTTCATTATCCTTGTTTACAGTTGTTGGAGAATCTGTTTTCTGTGTTAACCCAACCCAACCCAAAGTTTGTTAACTCATCTCAAATGTTAAACCGTGAGTTCCTTTAGAAAGTTTTTAAACCGAAGCGTGGGCCACTACTAGAGATTACCAACTAAGAGTTCGTCAATACACTATGGTTAATCTATAGATTTTATCACACTAATCAAAAGTAAGTTGCGTTTTAGTCCTTCATGATTCATCCAGTGAAAACAAGACACGACTTTGGGAATAAAAAGTAATTATGAACTACATGTTCAAAATGCTTATGTGGTGACTTTACATCTTCAAGGTTTCTATAAATATCCCGTTGGCTTCATCCATTTTCCAATGATAAATTTATGCCGTGTGACAATTTCCCTATGATAGATTTATGTCATTGTCAACAATTAAGGTTGTACTCAATATGTAAAACGTAACGGGCGTGTACTGAATTGAACTTAAATTGAATTGAATTGAATTTTACCGCAATCACTTTTAGAAAAAAATACAACGATATCCAAGAGTCATAGATTTTGGCTACTTTTGCATCGTGCTTTAGTGAGTTTGGTTTTATCTTCCGTTTCTCGTGTTGTGCTTCATTGACTGATGTCAAAGTTTCATGTTGTGCTTCATTATTGTGTTTCACTGCTTTCTTCTTCTTCGTAGCCAAATATGAGAGAATATAATGCTATTATCCTAATCATGAAACGTTCTTCATATTTTCTTTGTACTTATTTTTCAGAAAAAAGTCACTCAACCGTAAGATGCAAAAGAAAAGTAGCAAAGCTTTTGTCAAATATTGTGTTACTCTATTGTGTAAGAAATAACACATGTTTGACATCAGCCCTAAAAGTTCAATTCGCTACTGGTGTATGATATTTTTCATCAAATAAGGTTGAGAATAGGTTAATGGAGTTTAGTTGTGAACCTTTTGGCAATAAATTTAATCAACCCTTATACACCTCCACTTTGAGGTCTAGAAGAATATATAGCTACATGAATGTGATCCGTAGCAAATGAGAGTCTCATATCACATTTTTACAAATTGGTTCAATAGAAGTAACTCCATTCATAACAGAACAACATCCGGTTTCGAGGATAGCTTTGAGCACTGTTCGTGAAACCTAATGTTGTCCATGAACTCTGTTGTTGACCTTCGAGTATTAGAACGAAAAGTTTCTCATAACGTCTATAGATGACCCCTTTTCAGTTGATGGATCCATAAGGTAGGTATGAGTAGAACTGTTGGAATCGCTCCTAACACGGAAATGGAACGACATTTACGGGATACATAATCTATCTTATTTAGCCAAACACATGGACTAGTTATGTCATAGTGTAATAGTTATGTATGTGGTAGGCTATATATACCCATCCATACTTCCATGGAGGGGTGAGTCTCATTTGTGTAACCTTTCCTTTCAATAATAAAACACACATTGTTTCTCCCTTCTCCTCATACTTTCTCTCACTAACATGATGAAGATGTTCTTTCATCTTCCCCGACCTCCTGATTCACCATATCAACCAAATATACGATCTTAACATTGGTATCAAGAGCAAGGTCGGTTTTATTACTTTGGTTGATTTGTGTGGCTTTGTTTCTTGTCAAAATTTTTTATTTTGTGAGTTTGGTTCATATTTGAAGCTATCATTTTGTAACTATTTTTATGCGTAAAAAACTTTCTTCATCATATCATTTGGTTACTCACTTTTATGTTAGTTTCTTATCAAGTTGGTCAAAATATGTCCCAAAGTTTTTTGGTCAAAAGCTGTCTCATATCTTTTTGGTCAAAAACTGGTGGTTACTAATTTTTTACCATTCCTACGAGTCATATGGTCAACATATTGTGACAAATCAGTCCAAATGATATTTTTCTCATTGTCTTTCTGGGTTTCTTATTACTGAACGGAATCGCTGATCGGAAAACATGGCCGGAAAAAAGTCAACATGGTCAAAACCCCTTTTTTACGCATAAGGAGCCATCTTCAGAGATATTTACGCATAACTGTGAAGTTATGCGTAAGAACAGGTACGCGTAAGCCTATGCTTACACATAAGCTTTATGCGTAAGACCAAGTTTACGCATAAGGACTGCTTACGCTTAAGGACTTTGGACCAAGACTTTACGCTTAAAGTTTTTCTTACGCATAAGCCTTTCAACCATAAAACTTTTACGCGTAAAGGTTTTGACAGAAATATGAGATGGAAAGAAGTAACCATGACAGTTGACCTTGACCAACTAATACCAACAGAATCATGTTATGTCAGTTTGTTTCAACATCACCAGTATACTATCCATATCCCATCTCCATACATCTCTATCATTACAAATTCAAACATCTCCATCATCTACTATCCTAAACCTTTCCCAACATACACGACTCATTCATAACCATAAACATCAAGATCTCAGCTTCATTTTATTTCGTGAGACATCAGGACCATTCTCGGTCTAACATGAAATAAAACTAATCATCATCGATCCAATTTTTTATGAAGTATTACTTCAATTAATGTCCGAAAATTAAAAGATAGACTAATAACAATCATGTTATTGTCTATCTTTGGTTCGTTACAATGAAACATAGAATAAAAAACCTACCCGAGACCCACACGAACGGATCTTGAAGATAGAAAATCATTTCTTGATTCATCTTGTGTTTGTGATATTAGAAATCGTAGACATCAAAGGTATGGTAGGATTTGGTGTTTGTGATTATCAATCAAAGGGTTTCATAATCGGACTTAAGTTGTGAAAAGTGTGAAAATGAGATTAGATGAAGTTGATTGTGATATGCTGAGATGTGATGGATTGGTTATTGAGATAAGTTTAGATCTGGATTTGTGAGTTGGAATGATAGCAGAAATTATGGGGGCGCAGATAATTTGTGAGTGTCTAATTAGGGTTTGCAAATGTTTACAACTGTCTTTGATAAAACGTTTTATAACATTGTTTTAGGGTTGTAAAGTGTTTGTACCGGACTCTTGTTGGACTGGGTCTCATTATCCGTTTTGAGGGATTATTATTGGAGCAGGCTGTTTGATTGTTTTGGGCTTGGTCTATACACGATATTTGGGATTAATGTTATATCAAACCATACGTGACTGGATCCGAATATTGTATGAGTTGAGCTGAAATTTTATTATACAAATGTATTTTTATACATTATGTTAAATTCTTGGTACAATATTCGGTAAATGGTGTGGTAAGTTGGTGTTACAAATTTTTCACGGGGATACAAATTTTTTGACAAGATCGGGAACCATTATCAAGTTCATTTTAAACCGTTAATGAAGGCTAGTTTTGAGCGTTTAACCGCAAGATGTGATTACGACGTTAATTCACTATTATTTATTTGAGGTTGAAGTGGGATATCACGGGTGCGTGTACTTAGTATCTGAAGATATCGGGGTTGGTTGGATGCATAATTTTTCGAGATCCTTGTTCGAGCTTTAACCATTTCGAATGACAAAGACTTGAGTTATCTAGTTGAACCTAATGTAAGGAGTTACGTTGTCGTGCTCACAGCTTATAACTATCACTTTTAAGGAGTTACGTTGTTGTGCTCAAGTGTCACACTAAGGTGTGGATAATTTGAGAAACTTTAAGTTTACCTTTTTCCGATGGAGTTAAGAAAAAGGGTTCTTCGTCTGACAATAGTGCAAGTTTAAGTCACAAGTTCGGGTTATACTACTTCAGTCTCAAGTTCGTCATATTGGGTTTTTCTCCATCAGTAGTCACTACAAAAAGCCGTCAGAATGATAATGGGGTCGGTAAAGAGTTAGCTGAGAAGAGTATACACGAGTAGAGAAGTCTTATCAACAATTGATTCTCACAAGATATTTATGGTACTTCACAATTGTTCGATTACTTGGACATACATGGTTTCGATGTCTCCAATTCATCATCAACATACGTGGTGTATGATTCTGATTCATT